>CAJVGC010000001.1:22602395-22623217 GCA_910822075.1 Senecio squalidus | reverse complement strand
CTTTCAGCAACTCCATTTTGTTGAGGAGTTCTAGCAGCACTGAATTGCCTCTCTATTCCCTTCTTGTCACAGAAGTCATTCATCACTTGGTTCTTGAATTCCGTGCCATTATCACATCGAATCTTCTTGACTTTGAGATTGATTTGATGTTCAATCTTGGTGATGAAGGTGATGAGTAGCTGACTTGTTTCATCCTTGGTACCAAGAAAGTACACCCATGTGTATCTTGAAAAGTCATCAGTGATGACAAGGCAATAAGACTTCTTTGCAATGCTCTTTACATTGGTAGGACCAAAGAGATCCATGTGGAGTAAATGTAAAGGTGTGTTGTTAGTGTTGATCTCCTTTGTCTTGTGAGAAGACTTGTGTTGCTTGCCCTTCAAGCATGCTAAACAGTTGTCTTCAAGGTTGAACTGCTTGTTGGGGAGACCTCTAACCAAACTAGATTTAACTAGTTTATTGATGTTCTTCAGGTTCATGTGACACATCCTCCTATGCCATAAGGTGGATTCATCTAAGGTAGCTTTTGAGAGAAAGTATGCCTCAGATTAGTTGAGTTGAACCTTTGACATGTCAAGACAATAGACATTGTCTCTCCTTGGTGTTCTGAGTAAGATCATACTCTCATCTATGATATACCCAGGCTTCATAATGATGCATTCTGATGCAGTGAAGATCGTTGTGTGTTTCTCATCACAGACTTGAGAGACACTCAACAAATTGTATTGAAGCTGTTGCACATAGTACACATCTTTGAAGTGTAGTGTACCATTGCTTATTGTTCCTTTCCCAGAAATTCTTCCTCCTTTTGGATTTCCTCCAAATGCAACATATCCTCCATTGAACTTTTCAAAGTCTCGAAGACATGACATGTTGCCCGTCATGTGCCTGGAACAACCACTATCTACATGCCAACTGCTCTCACTTTCTTTGGTTGGCTGAACCTGCACATTAACGATAGAGATTAGTTTCTGGGGGAACCCAAGCCAAAGTTGACTTGGGTTTGCCCATTTATTCAAAGTAACTCACCTTCCTTTGAACTAGTTTTGAAAAATCAATGGGATAGGTGGTTGAGTTACTTGGATCTTTGGTTGCCACACTTGTTTGAAAGTTTTAGCTTTTGAAACAATTTTAGTGTTAACAGTTTTTGATTTAACAATTGGGAAAGATACTGGTTTGACTTGCTTTTGTTTCTTAGTGTTGATGGAAGCCTTAGTAACAAGGTTACCTTTGGCAGTATTAACCCTAGCAGTATTAACACGGTTATTTTTCACAGTATTAATACGGGCAGTATTAACACCATTATGTTTGGCCGTATTAAGTTTTGCAGTAGAAACAAAATTTTGTCTGGCAGTAGGAACTCTATTCTTATTGTTAGAAAATGTGTTACGTTTGTTCACACTATTTCTTCCTGAATTCATAGTAGCAAATTTATGATATGCTTGATTTGATTTGTTACTATTATTCATGAGTTTGTTTTTATGTGCAACCCTTCCTGTATATCTCACCCCATGATGTGGTTTTTGAATCACTTGCAATTGATTTTGAGGATTATGATAACATATTTTTTGCATAGTGATTTGACTTACCACATATAAAACATCCCTTTCCTGAACTTTTGACACTCTTACCCTTTTGGGCTTTTACTTGGTTCATATTTCTTTGGTTTTCTCTTTTACCTATATGTTTCCAAGTCTTTTCGTTTTTCTTAGGGGCTGTTTTGGTTGGGCTTTCATTGAGAGTTTTTACTTTCTTGATGGGGTCAGTGGATGGCATAGACACTAGACTTTGTGAAGAATGTTGAGTAATGCCTTCTATTGTTAGTAAGTGATTTTCCAAAGGAATATCCTTGTTTTTCACAATATTAAGGTTACTCTCTTCAACTAAGTCCTCAATTAGAACTTCATCATAGTTGATTGGATCAACATTGAATGATTCCTTTGGAGGTGTCTGAGAGATAGGAATTCTAGGTTCATCTAAGGATGGAGGGAGATAGTTTTGATTAAATGGAGTTGCAACTTCTTTGTAACCTAAACCAGCTTTTACCTTTCCATGTATTTGTTGTTGGCATAGGTCATTTACTGATTTTGAAGCAAATTCTAATTTCCCTACATCTAACTCAACTTTATCATGTTCTTGTTCTAATCTTTTGATTCCGTCCCTAGCTATCTTAAGTTTAAGTAGTAAGTCCTCTCTTTGCCATTCAACTAAGCTATTTTTCTCTTGATAACTTTGTTCATTAATTTTGTGTGACTTGATCTGATTTTCTAAGTTATCAATTACCCAAGCAGCTGACCGTCTTTGTTCTTCTAAGATCTTAATTGAATCACTCATTAGTTGATTGTGATTTTTATATTTAACAATTATATCTTTACATTCAGAAGTACAAAGTTTAGAATTTACCTCTGCCATAAGTGATGGAACTCCAGAGTCTGTTGGTGATAAGTTGATTGCCATGAGAGCATCTACTTGAGTTGCTTCTTGGTCGTCATCATTCCAATCATATCCAAGAACGTTGTTGCCAATTTCGGTAATTCCCAGATCAGTATAAACTAGCTCCGTAGTAACTGTATCCTCCGTAGAAACAGTGTCCGTAGCATCCATTACTACTGCTATGCATGCATGGTGAACAGTATAAATTAGCGCCCTGTTTTGACTTGTTTCTTCAGCTAAGTCACTCCAATCGTATCCAAATATGTCCTGTGACATGAGTGCACTCTGATTGTTGTCTTGAGTGGTTCGTGGATTGTTGGTTTTTGACTTGTTTGGACATTCCCTAGCAAAGTGACCTAGTTCATTACAATCATAGCACTTCACCTTCCTTTTGTCGAACGTAATTCGTTCATTGTTTCTTGGATTGAACCTTCTTCCTGTTCTGTTAACAAATCTTCTTGCACGTAAAGCCAGCATGGCAGATTGCCACTTTAGGTCAATCTCATCACAGTCGTCTTGATGCATCTGTTTTACGTCTTCACTTGTGAGATGAAAGCTTCGAATGAAATCTCTTCACCAATTTCATGTTTTGGTCCTCCAGAAGTTGTAACAAGGGCAGTATTAACATTGTTAATATTGTGGTTGCTATTACCAGATTTTTCTGCTTCCACTTCTGCTTCAAAGACTCTTAAGTCGTTGTAAAGATCATCCAATTCCAGTTCTTCTAACGTGTCTCCTTGTCTATAGGAGACTGTGTATATTTTCCATTCCTTGCTTAACGCTCTTATGAACTTTCGATTGAGATCATCTTTCTCATACTTAATTCCTGCGCTGATCATCTCTCCTGTGAGCTTTTTGTATCGATCAAACGTCTGAGTCATTCGTTCGCCATTCAGGGAATTGAAGTTTTCGTATTCCTGTTTAAGAAGAGCTTTCTTGTTCTTCTTGGTATTCTTTGTTCCGCTGAATCTTTTCTCCAAAGCTTCCCATAGCGATTTGGCGTCTTGATATTCTTCAAATTGCGATTGGTATTCGTTGGGGATGGCAATTAGAAGAATACTAAGGGCCTTGATTTCGGTTTGTTTTTCTCTTCTTTCCAAGTCAGACAATGCTGAACGAGTAAGAAGACTTGGTTGTCCATCAGCGCCTGGAGTGGCAGCAGGCTTGTTGCCATTGATGATCACATCCCAAACTGTATAGTCGGACAATAGGATGTGTTGCTTGATTCGTAGCTTCCATAAGTCGAATTCGTTACTGTTTAGAACGGGAACTTTGTCGATTGCAACTTCAGTCATGATGGTTATATTGATTCTTGCTTATGAGGATTATCAACTCGTTGATCAATGGATCCAAAGCACCTCTTGTGCTCCGATACCACTTGTCAGGATCGGATTAGCTAATGTAATCTAATAATATCCCTTCGTTAAGATCTTGATCTATTGAAGAAGTTCAGCAGCGGATGAACACTTCAATATTTATGAGTTGTCGAACAATAGAATATGAATAATAATGAACAAATAGTATTGTCGAATTATAAGCCTCAATTGTATTAATCTCAGAATATCAATACAACGTGTTTCTATCAATACAAGGATCTATCTATTTATAGACCTTGAGGCCGACCTAGATAAACTAGGAAACATCATCAATCCTTATCTAAAACTATCATTATCTAGAATAAGGAAACTATATCTAATTACAAAAGGAAACATAAACATAATCTAATTATAACTCTATAACTTAGATTATCTTGCACGACAAGTTGGTCTTCCGTATTAACTTCATATGACCGCATCAACTTGTCTTCTTCCGTAGCAACTCTATGAGCAGTAGTAACTTGATTGGACAGCCGCACTAACTTGTCTTCCGTAGTAACTTCTTTAATGTCTTCCGCATTAATCGTTTAAGTCACCATTCTCGTTGTTAAACGTATTGTTTAGGAGTTAAACTATTTTGTCTAAGTTATAACCCAACAAAATTAAAAAGGGTAATTTGGGAATTGGATGGTGAAATTGGATTGATGCCATTGATTTTGAAATTTAAGAGAAAGATTTGAGATTTTTTTTTAGGAATTATGAGAAACACCAAAGTTATAAAAGCAATTGATACAAAAAACTTACATCAACTTATACATGGTGTTTTTAAATCATATAACAATATATACCATATAGAGCACTAGAACGTATAATTGTTCATAAATAAAAAATTGAATAATAAATGAAGTTACAAACATGGTGTTATTGCAACTTGTAGAAGGATAACCGGTCGCTTTGTAGAAGATGAAGATGATATATGATCGTTGTGTGTTGTGAGCTGTGATAAGATAGTGGTTTAATAAAACCATACCACATACATAGAGTTATTAGGGATATATTAGTCATTTTTAAAAAATCAAGAAGTTAAGATACCATTTTCCTTCACAATCGGCTCATTTTTGCCCATATTTTTTAGGGATTGATAAGGCATTAATTTTCCATTAAAATCATTTATATTCAATTCCTTTTCTGCCTAAATAAAACCCAAGAACACGTTTTTTTATTTTTATTTTTTCCTTTCCTTTCTTTTCTATAAAGAATACAACTGGAGAATATTTCGTAAAAATAAAACTTAAGAACATAGTATTAGTGTTTTGAAGCAGTTAGTTAAGTTTATTGACTTAGTCGGATATTGGATTACATTGTGACTTAAGAAGTATAAGGTGTTGTGAAAAGTACCTCTTAAAACCTTTTATATCTGATTCGGTCAAAGCTTTTAAATAGTTTGTTTGTTTGTTTTTGTTAAGCAATCAGAAGAGGAAAAAAACTCATATATACCCTGACCGAACTTATATTTGCATGCTTCAAAACCTCTTTTCTGTTTCTTCTTTCTTTTATACAACAAACAAAAAAATTCAACCCTCCCACCTAGCGACCATTTCCCCATTTTTATGTAGCAAACAAAAAAAAAAATTCAATTCTTCGTCGTCTCCGATTTAGGTGTCTTGTTTTCCAAAAATTGCATCTTTCCTAAAGTTTTCTATTACATAAATCGATTCAAGAATTATAATTATTTTACTTCATAAATTGATTCAAGAATCTTGACTAGTTTACTCAAAGTTTTGTTGTTGATGATGGGATGGAAAAAATGTTAGGATTTTGACTTTTTGGTGTGACATATACTTTGATTGTTGCTATGGTATTTAGTTTTGTTGTTGTCATTATGATAATTTTAATAGAAATTATTTTAATAATGGGATATCATTAACACGTTTAACTTTATTATCAAACTTCAACCTTTTTGGTAGTGTCATGGTAACATGAGGGATGAGGAAACTTTATTTCCAAATTCTTGTATTGCATACTTTTATTCTTTCACCCAATCAATTAAAAAGAATTTCTTCGAAACTAAGGTCATTTAAAGTGCTTAAATTGCTTCGTTGTCTGGCGTTTTATTTTGAATTAGTCATGATTTCTTGGTTCTTTTTTAGGTGTTATTGGCGTTATCGGATGTTGTGTGTAGGTATTTAGATTTAGGCTTTCTTTGAGTGTTGTATATTTTCTAGCTTTTTGTTATGTGGTGTTTGGGTGCTCTTTTTACGTTGTTTTCAGAAGTACATATTCATTTCGATGTTTGATGTTTGTTATATTTAGCTTCTTACAGGTTTTCTATTTAATACATTCACATAAATAAACGAGAAACTAAATTTTTAGTTTGGATGATAAACACTCTTGAGAAATGTACGATCATAACCAAAAAATGGTCTTTCAAGATTTAAGATAACTAGGAAATATAATATCGTATATAAATTAGTTGTTCGCTAGGAATTTTCAGTTTTTGAAAGCAAAATATAACATGATCATTCTATATTGGTGGATGATTCTTTTTCTTTGGCACAAGTCACAAGAGTGAACAAATCATCATCAACTCGATTGAGCAATTACAAGCTTCATTGCACAGAAATATTTTCTAGCACTACAATTGTAACAGGCAAAAACACCAATTTCAATAATTGAGAGACGAAAGGAAATTCAAATTCGATAAGAGTTAAACAAAAGGATGACAAATCGCAAAGTCCATGATATCCATGTTAGCAAATCTTCCATCTTAGTCCATAATGTCATAATAGATGTCAAGTTAACATTCAAGACTGATATTTTGCACAAGACAAATCATATGATTCAAATTTCGTCACAACATCACTACTAAATATTTGGTCACTAAAATCATTAGTGACACATATTTCGTCGATAATGATATTAGTGACGAAATTCGAGTCGTCGCTATAGGTCCGTCACTAATTTTATTAGTGACCAAATAAGGTTATTTTCTGGTCACTAATTTTGTTTAGTGACGACCTTTTTTTTCTTTTTTTTTTAATAGTGACTAATAAAGTTATTAGTGTCAAAAAAAAATGTCGTCACTAAAACATTCGTCACTAAAGTCGATTTTTCTTGTAGTAATAGGTACAATTATATATGATAGTTATAATGGGATCATATACTATAACCGAATACATAGTTTCAACATGTTTGTATGTTAGTGTTTTGCGGGGTTAGAAAACAAGCAAATGACAATGTCAGTATCACAAATAATAAAATCACAATAGTGGAAAGACTAAAAAGTGAACAAGACGGTCCAAAAACGTTATTAGGTAACCAAGCCTATTTGGTAAGTACATCGGAAACACTTCTATATATTGCCATAGCACAAGAACTACACAGCATATTGACGTTTTTCTAGACCAGGAAATTAAGGTTATTTGTGATATAGATACATTATATCCTGAGTTAGAACAACGATTAGTAAGACGGTTAGTCAAATCCTTGGGTAAATATAATTGAGGCAAACTATTCAAACTCGTTAGTTTAAGAGCATGAATGCGTTATTACTTCATTGTTAGTTTAAATAACTTATGTGATAACATGACTTACTAATTTATTAGCGAAATACATGTTTAGTTATTACTTCATTGTTAGTTTAAATAACTTATGTGATAACATGACTTACTAATTTATTAGCGAAATACTTGTTTAGTACGCGTGGCCATCTCAAAATGAGTTAGTCACCTCAAACAAGGAATAAAAGAACTCTAGCTCAAGGGTTGAAAATTATTTCGAAGACAAATACTTAAAGACTCAGACATCATTGACTGAATATGAAGACAAAACTGAATATTCTAGAAGATTTGATTACGAGTATATATCTTAAGAATATCTTAAAACCCTTATTTGAAGATGTGTTTCCTGTTAGAAGTTAAGCATTTGGTATTTACTTTTGTAATACATATATCATATATCGAACATAATTGGAAATCGTTTATGTGAATATAAAAGTTTTTGCAGATCTTTGTTGGCATTTGAATGATTTTAACAAATATGGTATTCGAAATAAAATGACTATTGCTACTAAAATTTCAAAATCATAATTAGACACCAAAAGTCAAAGTGTTTATACAACTAAGAATTTGAAGCCCTAAAATAAAGGAAGCTTTGTACCCTCGCACATCGTCACTGAATTGGAGGTAGAAACTTATATATAAAGATGCTAAATATGTTTGATAAAGTAGTTGTTTAAGCTTATATAAGGGATTTATGGCTTATTGATATTTTGGCTTATGTTTCATAAGCCAAAATTTTCTGGCTTATGTAATATTTTGTGAGCTTATAACTGTCTATTACGACATTAAAAACATTAATAAGCCCGTAAACCGTTATCACCCCCTTATATAAGCACAAACAAACACCAGCAAACATAGAAAGAAAGCTAAAACAAAACATAATAAGCTAGTTCAATAAACCCTAGCTAGCTAGCGAACGAAACATAATTATAGCCTATAATTACTCACAAGATTGAGAGTGGAAGAAGAGTGAGAGATGAGTAGGAGGTAGGAAACGTCGGACGATAGCACAATTCGATGGTCTATGGGTGGGAGCAAGCCCAATTCACTATTTGATATACGTTTTAGTTTTTTGGGGGGCTATAAGCCCATTTTCTTAAAGCCACATAGACTTAACAACTAAATTGACCCAAGTACATGAGGAAATAATTTAATGTTGGTGTAAGTGATTAGAGTTTCGACTCAGACTCGGGTTTGTAATTGGAGGAGTGGCGACAAATGAATTTTGATGGTCTTGTGCGATTATTAAATAAGAGACTCTTTCATACGAAAATAAAATAAAATTCATTTCTCGATCCTACTAAAGATTAAGAAGCAGATTATAAATAACTCATGTCTTTTAACTCTTGAAACAAAGAAATCAACTATTTCATTTCTAAAATAGAAGTATCAATTAATAAGCATATTTTTAGATTGTATCTTCTTGTTAACCAGAATAATGGATTATAAAATTTTAAACGAAATGACTATTGCTACTAAAAATTCAAAATCACATAGACTTAGACGTCAAAAATTAAAGTGTTTATACTAAGAGAACTAAGAACTTGAAGCCCTAAAATAGTTGAAGGTTCGTACCGTCGCACACCTCCACTGAATTTGAGCTAGGAACTTATATATAAAGATGTTAAACATGTTTGGTAAAGTAGTTGTTTAAGCTTATATAAGAGACTTATGGCTTATTGATATTTTGGCTTATGTTTCATAAGCCCAAATTTACTAGTTTATGTAAGGGTTTATGAGTTTATAACTGTCTATTACGACATTAAAAACATTAATAAGCCCGTAAACCGTTATGTAACCTAGAAAATCCGAGCTTATAAAACATAAACCGAAATATCAATAAGTCATCACCCCCCTTATATAAGCACAAACATACACCAACAAGCTCAAAAAGAAGCTAAAACAAAACATAATAAACTAGTTCAATAAACCCTAGCTAACTAGCGAGCGAAACATAATTATATCCTATAATTACTCACAAGATTGAGAATCAAAGAAGAGTGAGATATGAGCAGGAGGCGGACGGCATCACAAGTCGATGGTCTATGGGTGGGAGCAATCCTAATGCACTATTTGATATTCGTTTTAGTTTTTTTGGTTGATGGTTTATGGGTGGGAGCAATCCCAATTCACTATTTGATATTCGTTTTAGTTTTTTGGGGGGCTATAAGTCCTTTTTTTCAAGCCGACATAGATGTCATACCCTACTAAAGCGGAAACACGAGATGTGGAGAGCAATAGCATTCGATAACAAGTTATAGATAAACACCAAGTTATATTAAATAAAAGACAACATCAAAGTTTACATTGTAGTTAAAACATGGTTTACATATCCGAATAGAAAATAGGTGTTCATAGCCAAACCACCCGAACCCTTTCCTATTCTTGAAGTCATTAGCCCAAAAGTGTACTAGCATCGTTCCCAAGCTTACTCGTTTCCTGAAAATACGAGTCAAGTGTTAACTACGGGAGACGTAGTTAGTGAGCTACAAGTTTAAGTAAAAGCATACAAGTTTCGACGCACATAAAAATGGCGTAAAGTATAGTTTTCAAATAGTTGCCGCATAACCATGCATAAAGTATTAGTATTCAAATAGTTATCACATAAACATGTGTAAAGTATAGTATTCGTGTTTGTAGGCATTGACCACATAGCGCGACTATGTGACAGTCCTAAGTATTGCCTAATGATCGTTGCTAAGCCTAAAGCCTACCCATTTAGTATTATGCACCATCGTTATTTGGCGTTGTGGTGAGGGTCAATCTACCCTAATAGAGCTATCCATATCTACTAACGGTCATTTCCAAAGGGATTAATAGTAACTAATGTCCTTGGTAGTATCGGGAATTTTAGTGTTATCTCACGACCATGTTGTACAACGTCCGCAACATGACGATCGATGTTTAGTCATTGGCAAAAATAGTGTTCGGATCCTCGGCATTGTTGGCAAAACCATCAACAATGCCGGCAAAATAGTCTTTCACAATAGTATTCAAAATATCAAAGCGTTTCGTAATAGCATTCAAAGTATAAATGTGTTTTCGTAATAGCATTCGAGTATCAAGCGTTTTCGTTTAGCATTCAAGTATCAAACCTTTTTTCAGCTTAAATATAATGTTTAAGCCTAAGACTCGCATTTCACCCCAAAATGTATTAAAAGCGTTTAAAAAGTAGGGGTTTGTAACTCACTGTTTGCAAAGATCGTAGCGTGCTCGGAAAAGCTCGAAAAGTGCTCGGAATCACCGGAATCCTAATATGTGTCAAATTTTGGGTAAGTATAATATTATTGGTCAACTTTGATGTTCGCATATCGTATAATATTTACAAGATGTAATGTTTTTTTTTACTCTTAGTATCAACAGTTATTATGTCCGAAAATCGTTCAAATCGTTTATCATTACGTTTAGTCCAAAAATGTCCAAGGTCAATACTATTATGATAAGTTATATGTTCGTTACTGAAGTGTTATAACATGGTCTTAACGGAATTTGGGCGGCGCTTCCGCGCCATAATTTTTATGTCCAAAATGTCCACACTTTCCCGCTCACAAAATTCATACATTTTATTAATACAACTCAACAAGCTTATTTTAATGTACTAAGTCAAATAAATCATCCCAAATACAAGTATTTATTAGTCTCAGTCCCAAATATTTAGTTTCGAAAAGTCAGGTTGCGAATATAGCTTTTTAACGACAAAACGGAGATTTCCGAAATCTGCCAGCAGTCACGGTGCGCCGTCCTGGTGGATCCAGGACGACGCCCTGGTTGCTGCAGATTACCCGGAAATCGTTTTCTTCGCGAATCTGGTCATTTAAACGGTAGATTTCGACATGCAACTGATTTAAACCTTATTAAACATCATTTTCTCAGTTTATATGTAACTTTTACCCACAAAAACGAAGATCTAAGTAGCATTTTATATAAACCCGTTTTTGTTTAAAAATGGTTATAAAACTTTATAAAAACTTGTTTTTATGTGTTAGATCATTCATGCAATGATTTATATTAGTAGTAAAAGTAAAAAGGAGAGTTTCTACCGGATGAAAAGCTTAGATGTCAAAAAGTGTAGAAAACGTTTCTTTGACCCTGTCTTTATGCAACCCTTTATATCCTTTGCTATTAGAACGGTTTTGATGGTGATTTCTCTGTGTTTATGGCTGAAAATGGACTGGAATCAAAGGGATTTTTAGAGAGAGTTCTAGAGAGAGATTAAAGTGTGTGTAATGGTGTTGGCAAGCAGGTAGCACAACCGAAAGGAAAAGGTATCGCCATGCAGTTAAGAAAATCAAGGAGATTGATCAAGAGGCTTGGGATTATGTGAAGGAAATCGACCTTGAGAGGTGGACTCAGTACCGTGACACGGATTATACGCGTTGGGGTAACCTAACAACAAACATAGTCGAGTCCCTCAACAATGTCATACGATCCGCGCGTATGTTGCCGATCAAAGCTTGCATCGAGAAGCTACTGATTGGAGAAATCCTCTTTCAAAAAACATGTGGAGACTCTACCTATCGCGTGAAGAGCAATCAACAAGGCACAGGGTTCCACTGCTTTCAGCCCGACACCTTAAATACAATGCAATATCGAGGGTTGAAAAATCTCAGAACAAGGCTATTGATTTTGATGTTTTTATTTAAAACATTAGTTGACTTTGATTAAATTAAATGAACGGTTAAATTTTGTTTCTTAAACTTTGACTTTAAACATAAAAGGTTAAAATTCCTTATGTGGCAGTATAGATCTAATGAGATAACATGAACATATATGTTTTACATCAAGGTTATCACAAACCGCTGTTATAGTAATGTGACATTTGTTGTAGATCATCAACTTTAAATCGAGTACTTAATTGATCTAATTATAAGGTTAGACAAAAGTATGAGTTTGCAAGTTCTCACGTATACTTGAGTGTGGTCAAAGTTTTTAAGTTTTGACATAAACTGTTAATTCCTACGTGATCATGTTTGCGTCTTACTGATTTTGATATGGATTTGGTATTTGTTACTTAACACCATTCTATTAATATATATTTATTTATATTTATTATTGTTGTCTAATAAAATATTATAGGATCGGAGCTAAGAATCTTTATGTAACATGCATTTAATTTAGATTATTGTATTTGCGGTTGTACCATCATATGTAGTCATCATTTTCGTTAAATAATTTTGCTTATCGTTCTATAGCTTAGAATTTGGGGTATAATTTATAATTCACAATCATCAATATAATCCTTTTGAAAGTTTATTTACATCTTTGTGTTGATTACTCGAATTTGTTGCCTAAATTTGTTCTCTTTTGTCATTATATTTTGGATTGTAAGAGCACCCAGAGTGATAATGTGGGTTGTGGGGAAAAAGTTGCTGACGTGACAGTGAGAATGAGGATTGTGAGATTTTGGGTGGTATGATAATGAGCGTTGTGAGGGTTGTGGGAGTTGTGAGACCCAGTTTTTTATTTTTATTTTTTCTTTTAAAACATTTATATTAAATTAAAAAGACATTATATTAGATTAAAAACTAATACATATGTTTAAAATAAAAGCTAATCTTACAAAAAATTGAAAATAAATCAAAGTTACAAATACAAAAACTTTAGGATGAATAATGTAAACACAAAAAAGTTTAGGACCAAATTACAAATAAAAATAAGGTCAAAATTGCAAATAGTGAAAAACAAAAACCTAAAAATGTAAATTGATTACCTTCTTCCCCAATTCTTTCCCAAACCTGCAAAAAAGAAAAAAAGGCTAGAATTTTTGTTCTCCTTAAAATACATCTATCTTCAAATTAAATCTCATCTTCTTAAAATTCGATTTTATAATCGTCTAAATCATCAAAAAAGAAAGAAAAAAAAAATGCAAATCACAACGGGTCGTTACCCATTCAACGAGTGGCCACAACGAGTGCCCACAACGAGGGTACCCGGAGTGGTAAGGCTCGTTGTGGGGCGAGAATGAAGCGAGAACGAGGCCAAAAACGACCACTCCGAGTGCTCTAACAAGTAAGTATATTAACACGTAAACCCTATTGCAATCTTTAATCTTTAATATATAATAAAAAAGAGACCTTAAATGTTATATGACGAAGTAGGTTAACTTCTTTGATTTTACTATTAGATCAAATTGATGATTTCATCAAATAATACTTTCATTTTACACCCTCTTATAATACATAATAACATTCTCTCCTTAATTCCCATCTCAACTAAAATAAAAACAAAATTCTAATTTACTTATAAAATCACTCAATTTAGACTATAATTTACCTTATTGTTATTTTAAAATCTCCTAATAAAAAATATCAAAACATGTGTATTAACATAAAGGTGTATATGTTATTATAATTAAACAACATGTGTATAAACGTAAAGATATCTATGTTATCATATGTCATTGTCTTTTTATAAAAACCTAAAATCTATATAAACATAAACAATTCAATTTTTATATATGTCCGTGCTATCGCGGAATAATAATCTAGTAATATAATACAAATATATTAGAAAAAAGAAGAAGTTGTAAACCAATGACTAGAAAAGTGTGAAATGCAAAATTTATAATTATGAAGTAAAAAGGTTAGTAAACCACATTGGACCATGTTCATATATAAATATTGAAAAAAACAATCAACTTGATAAATAATAATAATCAAATAATAATAGCGATGTTTTATTGTCCATTCTTCATAATATTGATGGTCGGTAGCAAATGCTATTTAAAAACTGAAAAATTATAATAGCTAAAAGTTAATGGTTAAAGTATAAAAGATAATGCTCAAACAAAAAATATCTAATCAATAGTATTTATGTGTGATGTAATATCTCGTTTTTTTATACCTACGATTTTGTAGTAGCTTTCCTGGGTGGTCACCCGTTCTTAATTACAAAGTTCTTAAGCAGTGTTTGTAGCTAGCGAAACGCATCATGTTATAAAAGATAGAGACCATACTTAAATCAACGATCAATATGAGATTTATCTAAGGTGTTACATTTGATGTCAAGGGTTTACCTTTTAAACTCAGATGTTACTCTAGTCAATAATCGATATGAGATTTACCTAAGGTGTTACATTTGATGTCAAGAGTTAAAATATGAATGGTACCAAACTTAAATCAATAACACAGCTATCTAACGAGGTAACATGGACTTATATGTTGGACATCAAGGTTATAACAAATGACTATTATAGTTATGTGACATTTTGTTTTAGACCATCAACTTTAAATCTGGAAGTTAATTGATCTAATTACTAGGTCGGAGCTAATACATTTTTAATTCGAAGACAATATATAAATGGGGAAATTGTTAAGTGGAGTTTAACATGTTTTGTTCCAAAATAGTGAAAGGTAACGATCAGGTTAGATAAGAATCGTTATCATAACGTGTTCCATGTTAGCATCTTCAAATTTGCTATCAAATTAATGACACATTAACGAACATAAACTATCGGTAACAGATGAAATAATTTTCATTGTTTTTTTTTTCGAGTTCTTGTTGCTTTAATATAAAGTGTTTCAAAGAATTCTATAAGTATACAGCTTCGTTTTAAACATTAGTAAAAGTAACACTAGACAGATAGTATTCCAAATGCTATTAAACTAAGTCCTCTTTCATTACAAAGTTCAATCGACCATTAAAATGTGTTTATTGTGTTTTGCTTTAACTTTTAAGTAAATCAAAACTCATCGAAAATCATCTACAAGCCTTTATTTCTTGAGATCATTGCATTTGATTAACGATGTCTGTTGTGGTTGCTTCCAGGCCTAACATTCTGTTGACTTCTTACGGAAAATCCTTTGGGCTTTGGCAGATCATGCAACTCCATCACTTGTATGGTTCGCTGCTTTTTTGCTGTTCAAAAAAATATATATATCGTCAATGGGTTGATTTTGTAATCATAATTAACACATTAATTATATTATTAATACCGGTAATAATAAATGAGTCAAATGGGATAAACCGATAAACTATTTTGTCAATTAGTCTAATCTGATATATACAACCTCGTAACTAATTCTATGCAAAGATTTAGATTGTTGTATACTAAGCACTAAATATTGTATAGACAAAAATGTTTGCAGAACAGCCAAAAACGTGTGACCCAACCCGTATGAAACAATGGCATAATTCAACCTGAACCCCTTTGGACCCGTTACCCAACCCGCCCATTTTGCCACTTCAAGTTCAAAGAAGGAAACACAAACCATTTTCCGCTTGTTGATAGCGTTCCTGAAGCTTTCTCTTTGCCGCTTCAAATCTGTCTTGATTCATTGCCTCACCTGATGCCCTTTGGTTCTGTTCAGCAAATAAATACGAACGTTAGTAGTGTTACATTAATACATATAGTAGAAAGCTTTCATCCGATTCCCATTGTTTGTTATGCCATTACTCACGGTTTCTTGAGGTCTCTTTGGAACATTCTGTAACTTCCTTTCCGTATTCGGTTTGAACCTTCTTGCTGGCCCAGACTCGGGAACCGAAGGCTTTACTGGTTTCACAATGGTTGGTTGTTTCTTCTTCATTTTTGTTACATCGGAGTCGGGCTCGTTCCTAATAGGAACATTTGACGGCTTTTTCTGTTTGCATTTCTCAGTTCTACCATCATTGCGATTCTTGTTGAATCCCCCACTGTTTCCAGGATCTGAAACATTCTAAAACAGTGAGTCCCAAAACAAGTGGAGAATTCAATAACGAATCAAATAGTCGATAAATTCAACTCACTTCCATTCTCATCCATGCCATCAAAGAACTTCACACACCGACATAAAACATGCCAACTTAGTCAACAGAATCTTGAAAAACAGAAGACGTTTTCAAGGAAATAAGGAAAAGTAGAGTAGCATATATACCTCAGATAGTTCCAATGATGCGGGAGGGTAAAAGAATGCCAAATCGTCCATTGGGGGAGATGGAAGTCCTTCTTCTTCATCAAGAACAGACGGGTTTAACGACTCTGGTGTAGCTTCAGAAACCAGTGTTTGTTCTGTAGCCATCACCCATTCATCTACCATAACCTTCCATGTTCTGCACATTTAGTAGTTTACCATATACGTTACAACTAGTAGGGTTAGCATTTTGTTTCAAACAAATGAAGGTAAAAAGACTTTTCCGTTACAAACATGAAAATGATTCGAATAACAAGAGTTTGCTATCAAACTGGCGAGGTGTGGGATACGCGACAGGGTTTTAAATGTAGTTATACGATGTTCAATTATCAGAATAAGATAATTGACCAGATCATAATATTTAAAGAAATTTGATTGCAAATTCAACATTAATCGTAATCACGTGTTCAAGCAACGTGTTCATTCTCACTAAAACATGACTAGCAAAGTAATCTGAAACTATCTGCTAGTCCATGTGAATAAATAAGTATTATTCCATTTAAAGAATGTGAATCAATGGTATGCTTGCTTTCTTCATGGTGTAATTGGGTCACATTATAAATTTTATAATCAACCGTTACTCGTACATTAAGTTAAAACTATCAAGCAAAAGCACGAAAAATTCATACTCGATGAGTGTCTTCGCAATACTTCTAACATCAGCTGATACATGCTTTCGAAGAACATTCACGGATTTTCCAATCTCAGTCGCCTAAAATATAATCAAAATCAATAAGAACACGAAAAATAAAACATCAACAAAAGTTTAGTAGCAAAAGAACAATACACAAAATAATTATATCCAAACCTTGAGAGTTTCCACAGATATATTCAGCAATTGAAGTTTCCTCAACGAGTTGTACAACACCGACTCAGACTAACAAACAAATAAGAACTACATTAATTAATACACAATACCACATTACAATTTGTTCAAAAACAAATCCTACCCATGAATTCGACCACCCGATTTCATATTATAACAAGATCAAACAATGCATACATTAACAAATCCAAATGAAACTAAATCAAAATCAAGAAAAACAAAAACCTCATCTTGATGTTTGTCAACAATCTCTTTAATCCTGATAACCTCACCAAACATCTGCGATTCCAATTCGATTTCATCGGTCAAAGCTTCAGCAACTCCGTAATCAAAATCACCAACTTGATGATCATTAACATCTTGTTTTTCATTAATTACAGGAAACCCTAATTCAAGTTTATCACATCCTAAACATTGAATCAATTTACAAGAAAACAAAGTTTGAGCAATACAATCTCTCTTAATTCTAAACTCTTTAGGATAATCAGAAGCAGCAACAATAATCGCTTTTTCAATTGTTTCAAATATATCACCATTACAGCTCTTGAAATACTCCCTCCAATAATCCATTCTTGAAACAGATTTTGAAGCTGCCATTTTCAAAAAGGATTTAAAACCCAAATCTTATTTCGATTTTTAAAGTATACCCAGTAATCAAAATCCAAACTTTTTACCGATTTAATCGTACCCACAAATCAAGAAACAGAAAAAAGATGAATTTTTTTAATTTTTTTTTATTAATTTTTATAATTATTATTAATTATTTGGCATTTTAATTGTGATGGGGTTTATGAGATAAGAGGATCGAATTGAGAAAAATCGATGATGGTGAAAACATTGTAATGATTTATGAGGCTTTTTGTGAGATTTTTCTTGAAAAAGAAAATATTATATGAATATGAATATTGAATATAATAATAGAATAATAATATTAGATAGACTTTAGTTATCTCTGTGTCTTGGTTTTTAATTCAGGGGGCTTGAAATGGAATATGTGGATGATTCTCTTTAGATAGGTGAGACAAACAAAACAAAAAACGCAAAGTGGTTAATAGTTATGTCTTTTTACCGACATATTTACAGTTTACTGTCACTTTTCTACCACTCGTAGTACTTTTGTTTCTTTCTTGTTTTTTCTTTGTTTTGTATGGTAAGGATTTATGTACCCAAAAAAACACATATTCAAAATCATAAATATATTACGAATCTACATCAAAATTATACATATATATTTACTCTTCAGAAACATATCACAAAACTGTCCAGACTTAAGTTATACTACGTAGAGTGTTGCAAAATGATGAGGTTAGTAGGGATTAGCTTATGCATATATATAGGTAATCCCTAAAATCTAAATACTAACATGAGCTTTCATTGCTTAAAAGCCTGCTGATACAGACAAGCCCATTGAGCAAGACACGCCTGTCAAGATTGTACAGCCTGTATGCCAAGCTGTCAATCGCCTGTCAGTCGTCTGACAAGTTGTCAATCGCATGTCAGTCACCTGACAGGCTGTCATCGCCTGACAGGCTGTCATCGCCTGTCAGGTGGTCGACATAGGTCATCACTTACCAAGCACTGCCTGTCAGGTTGTCTTAGGTTGTGAGACGCCTCATTTTAACAATAATAAAGTAGAAGACGATTAGCATACCACTGATTGATTATTATGGCAGTTTAAGTATTCATGATGGTCATTAATTGATGGACGTTCCCTATGTTTGAAACTGGTAATATAAATACATAGTCTAATCAGGGTCGACACACACTACTTCAATCTCACTTCAACACACACATAAGCTTAAACAGAGTTCATATACTCCTGCTTTCACCTTCAACCTTGATCACCCTAGGTTCGTCAAGAACTTACTGGGTTTGCACTGTGATCATCACAGGAGATCCAAGGTTGACACCACACATTCCTTGTGTTTGACAACCACTGCTCGAACATTGGCGCCATCCGTGAGACACGTTTTTAACGGCGTTTCATTTTTTCCAAATTTTTTCTTTTTCCCATACCCCGTAATCAGCCGTTTCCATGGAGGCAACAAATGCATCCCAAGTCATTTCTTCAGTACCAGAAATAACCACCGTGATTACCACCGCACCGGAAACGGTGACGACTTCACCCCCTGCTTTTCCTCCATCCCCTGGTCGCCTCCCACTGTCAGAGCCATACGTTGACTCTGAATGGACGGTGTCGAATCTACGGTCGACGCGTGGGTATCCCTCTTTAACCAGTCCCCTTTTTTCCACAAGGTTTGCGGGAACAAGTACGTTTACTCCACCACCGCCAGTGACATCTATCCCTCAAGCTCTTTTTTCCAATGGGACAAGCTCTCAGGAAAATGGCACTGATCAGGTAAGACAGCATGTGTCGAATGCTCCTCCGACTGCTACTCAAGGGGTTCGGGAGGATCCAATTGTGGAGCTGCTTCGAAGGTTGGCTCAGAGTACCCAGCCACCACCACCGACTCCTCCTCCACCTACTTCCGCAGATTTGTTGTCTCAGCTGGTGGCAGCGTTGCGCCCAGCCCCACAGCCGATGCCTGCTCAGCCAGTAGACCCATTGTCTCAGTTATTGCAGCAACTAGGAGAGCCACACATTCAGACACAACCCCCACCTCCACCACCGGACACATCTAACGACGTGTTGCGAGTATTGCAAACGCTAGTGGCAGCAGCAGTACCACCCCGTGCAGCCACTATGCCCCTGTCAGTGGTTAGTTCCAAGTTCTGTGACTGGGTGGCCCGATTCCCACTCCCAGATAAGCAAAAGGTTCCATCCATAGTTGGTACTTACGACGGTACAAGGGACCCCGACGACCACCTTGCTCTTTTTGAACAAGCAATTATGACGGAGAAATGGCTAGACCCAGTTGCTTGTCATATGTTCCCTGGAACATTGCAGGGTTTTGCTCGTGATTGGTTTGCTGACTTACCAGACAGGAGTATTCAGGATTTTGCAGATTTAAAGACTAAATTTGTGACTCATTTTGTGCAGCAAAAAAAGCAGCACCGAACTCATATAGAGGCGCATCTCATACGACAAAGGGAAGGCGAGGGGCTACGAGATTTCATCCAGCGTTACACTCAGGAGAGCCAGAAAATCGTTGGGCTGCCCGAAAGTCAACAAATTTCCGGTTTTACTCTTTCCTTGCTCCCAGGTCAATTACAAGAGAAACTGATCAAGCGAACTCCAGTGACTTTCAAGGAAGCCACTGACCGCGCATATGATTTCCTCCGATCCAAGGAAACTGTTACTCTCACATGGGGAGTTCTAAACAGAAAAGACAAGTGGGGGAGCTCATCAAGCGCTAGACAGGACAATCGCCATGAAAGCAGACATGATAGCAGGCGTGACCATCGCAGGGATTTCAGGCGAGACGATAGAGACAGAGGTAACAAGAGGCCTACTCCATATGATCGTGGTACAGGTCCCAATCTCAGTAAAAGTCCAAGCGAGATATTGAAGACAGAACAGGTGGGAGCAACTTTCAAGGCACCTCCTCAGATGTTGCACAAGTCCGGGAAGAAAAATATGAGTAAGCGTTGTGATTTCCATGAAGATTATGGTCATGATACAAATGCCTGTAGAGAGCTAAATGCTGAAATCAAGCGCGCCTTGGAGGAGGGGAAATTAGAACACCTTGTACCAGGAGCAAGACAACAAGCAGCCAGAAATCCGGCTAAGAAGAGTTATGCCTGGCAGAAGAAAGGTGATAACGGTGATCATCCCGGACCGCCTGATGGCCAAGTGTTCATGGTTCGGGGGAGACATCGTTTAAGAGAAAAGCAG
>CAJVGC010000001.1:22576854-22602295 GCA_910822075.1 Senecio squalidus | reverse complement strand
GGTACCCAGGCAAAACAGCCGGTACCCGGGCTAAACACCCGGTACACCGGGCCAAAACTCCCGGTACCCGGGGTAAAAATGCCGGTACCCGGGGTAAACTGCCGGTACCCGGGTTACACTCCCGGTACTCGGGCTAAGCTCCCGGTACACCGGGCCAAGTTCCTCGATACCGGGCCAAGTTCCTCGATACAGCCGGTACCCGGGTTACACTCCCGGTACTCGGGCTAAGCTCCCGGCTCACCGGGCCAAGTTCCTCGATACCGGGCCAAGTTCCTCGATACAGCCGCTACCCGGGTTACACTCCCGGTACTCGGGCTAAGCTCCCGGTACACCGGGCCAAGATCCTCGATACCGGGCCAAGTTCCTCGATACAGCCGGTACCCGGGTTACACTCCCGGTACTCGGGCTAAGCTCCCGGTACACCGGGCCAAGTTCCTCGATACCGTGCCACGTTCCTCGATACAGCCGGTCATGCTCGATCACCAACCCGGTACCCGGGCTTAATTTGCCGGTACTAGGCTCAAACTCCCGGTACTAGGCTCAAACTCCCGATACTCCCGGTACCCTTGCTTGCTCAAACTGCTGGTACGGTGTAAATAGCCCCGGTATCCGGAATGCTCGACCCCAAACTGCCGGCACCCGATTTGATACCGCCTGTACTCGATCCACTACCGCCGGTACCGGGCTAATACCCTGGTATCCGGATCGCTACTCCGGGTTCAAAAAAGAAAAAAAAAAAAAAAAAAAAAGGGGAACGCAGACTTACGTGAGTAATGATAGTTACGACTTGAAAACTGTTGTTTTGAAAAATCCTAACTCGGGGGCATGATGAGGTTAGTAGGGATTAGCCTATGCATATATATAGGTAATCCCTAAAACCTAAATACTAACATGGGCTTTCATTGCTTAAAAGCCTGCTGATACAGGCAAGCCCATTGAGCAAGAGACGCCTGTCAAGATTGTACAGCCTGTATGCCAAGCTGTCAATCACTTGTCAGTCGCCTGACAAGTTGTCAATCGCCTGTCGGTCACCTGACAGGCTGTCATCGCCTGACAGGCTGTCATCGCCTGTCAGGTGGTCGACATAGGTCATCACTTACCAAGCACTGCCTGACAGGTTGTCTTAGGTTGTGAGACGTCCCATTTTAACAATAATAAAGTAGAAGACGATTAGCATACCACTGATTGATTATTATGGCAGTTTAAGTATTCATGATGGTCATTAATTGATGGACGTTCCCTATGCTTGAAACTGGTAATATAAATACATAGTCTAATCAGGGTCGACACACACTACTTCAATCTCACTTCAACACACACATAAGCTTAAACAGAGTTCATATACTCCTGCTTTCACCTTCAACCTTGATCACCCTACGTTCGTCAAGAACTTACTGGGTTTGCACTGTGATCATCACAGGAGATCAAAGGTTAACACCACAACCACTGCTCGAACACAAAAACATACACACACAACTTAGAGGTAGAATCCCATAATCACCAAAATTTTATGTGACAGAATATAAACACTTTCACTTTTTGAAATAAACATGTACAAAATGTACTCAATTGCATATATATATATATATATATATATATATATATATATATATATATATATATATATATATATATATATATATATATATATATGTGTGTGTATATATATATATATATATATATATATATATATATATATATATATATATATAGGGTGAGGTTCAAATGGGATCCTCAATTTTCTAGAGATCTAAGGATCCACTTTTTTGCCACACAAATTCACTTAGGGGTGAAAACCACAAAGGCTTCCTAGCCATTCATTTTTCCCTTTATATTTTTTTTTCGTTTTTTAATTCGGTTTTTTTTTTATTGCTATGTTTTACTTAACTTTTTTTTTTTTCAAAATCACATGTGATTTTTTTGTAAAAAATTGAAATCACATTTGATTTTCAAAAACCAAAATTTGTAAATATTAAAATCACACGAATTTTTTTTTTTGTCGAAAATCACATGTGATTTTCAAAAACCGAACTTTATAAATTTTAAAGTCACACTTGAAAAATTTGTTTCTCGAAAATCACATGTGATTTTATAAGCAAAATAGTTTGTAAGTTAAAAATCACATGTGATTTTGGTAAAAAATAATCAATAATTTTTTAAAATCAAACGTGATTTTACCCATAAAATATTTGTAGATTGAAAATCATATGTGATTTTTAAAAAGTAAGGTTGAAAATCAAATGTGATTTTCGAAAAAAAAAAAAAAAAAGAAAGTAAATAAAAAGGAACAGAAAAAAGTAAATTTTTTTTTTAGAAAAATAGTAAAAAAAAAATTTTAGAAAAAAAAAGAAAAAAAAAAAGAACAAAGATATAAGGAAAAATGGGTGGTTAGGAAGGGATCCCTGGATCTCTAGAAAATTAGGGATCCCTTTTGAACCCCAATATATATATATATATATATATATATATATATATATATATATATATATATATATATATATATATATATATATATATATATATATATGAGTAGGATCAAATAAAAAGTGTTAAAATTGTAAAAAGTGTGAGAAGCATTGTAGGAGTGACATGTGGCAAGCTTGGAAAAAAAAATTTAATAAAAAGATATTTAAAAAAATAATATTTTTTTTTGAAAAAAAAAAATCGTAAAAAAAAAAATTTGGAAAAAACAAAAATTTGAAATTTTTTTTGATAACGTCATCTGCCACGTCATATGATGCACACACAAAATATGATGCACATTAATGATGTACAAAAAATATGATTCATATAAATGATGCATACAAAAAAACTATGATATTCAACTATGATACACATAAAATGTTCATCATAGATGTGCATCATAAATGTGTATCATATTTTTTTTTTGTACATACCTTTATTTGAGCAAAAAGAAAAAAACAATTCTCGAAGAAAAAAAAATTTCGATTTTTTTTTTAAATATTTTTTTTATTAAAAAAAAATAAAAAAAAATTAAGCTTGCCACATGTCACTTTCACAATGTTTCTCACATTTTCTACAAATTTAACACTTTTTACATGAACTATGCCCTATATATATATATATATATATATATATATATATATATATATATATATATATATAGGGGGAAGTGAATATGAGGCTGTTACACATGTAAGCTTACATGCGAAACTCATTAAAAACTATGTCGTTTTGTGGTTTAAATGCTTTTCAACGCTTGATTTGTCCTATATTCATCAAGGGAGAGGTGATCCCCAAAATGCAGGGGTGATTGTTTATTATGAAGAAGTTATAAAAAGTGATTTCGATAGATGCCCAGTGATGACAAAAAAAATTATATTTTTGAAAGACACGATTAATGAAGAAAAAGATGTGAATAGATAAAAATTTGTAAAATTAGTTTAATAAATATGATTAAAATTATATAGATTTGAAGAATTTTTAACAAAACGATAAATTTATGATGAGTTTTGCATGTAAGCTTACATGTGTAACAGCCCCATATTCACTTTTCCCATATATATATATATATATATATATATATATATATATATATATATATATATATATATATATATATATCAAACTCAAATAAAAAATTATTTTCAAGACTGGCATTCTAGTAATCGGTTTCAAAAAGATATAGTTTGAAGCATGTGAGATGTGTTAGCGGAAGTGCGTGTTATACTTTTATAATAAGAGTTTTGATAACAACAATGTTATGGGTTATGATTAAAAGAGTTAGACACGCATTATTTTGTGGTATATTGATAAAAAATTATTTTTCGTATTTGTGATGTCAGTTCTTACTTTTACAAGGAATAATATTTGAAGTATGGTACAATATTTTAAGTATTATTTTTGTGTTTTAACCATCGTCTTAAGAATTGGGGTTATCAATTTTTTTAAAATAAAGGACATAAAATTATTAAGGATGGTCAAATGTACACTGTATTCAAGATGGAAAATTTTCAAAGTTTATAGTTAGAACCTTGTTTTGTACTTTTTAGATAACTTGAGGTAGATTTGTAAATAGGGATTTAAAGTTAGTTACATGTCGTTAGCGTAAGGGGGTATTACCTAACAATTAACTTTTGTCTTTGGTTTGAATAGTTTAACAATATATATAACATCTATTGTACAATTATATCACGTACACCTTGTTAGCTTAGTAATTAAATGTTTTTGGCATTTCTAGACATGTAAAAAGGGATTTAAAAGTAGTTACAGGCCCGAGTTCGACCCGTGTCACCTATTCTTTTCCATTTCTGGATTAAACTCATTCGGGGATTACCATTGAATTCGTGTGAATGAAATGAGATTTAATCTTTTGCAAATTTGTGTAAAGTCGTCACTATTTATTGAGTTTATTATGATACCAGAGCTTCAATGGTAATGTAGATGATTTTAATATAACGTGAGCTTTAGATGTCAACCGGTGATGTTAAACATAAATTAAGTAACCTAAAACATGAAAAGAAAGTGAGTCACACATAATGCATCGTAAGGAACCAATGCAAAGTAACTATGTAGTTTAATGTATTAGATGGTTCCCCCAAAAGAAGGTGACTTGAGTGAATCGGTTTCTAGGTAATTGCAATTCTTTCCTAAACCGATTTAACTCCAAGCTTCTCACAAACGAAGCCAGAAGCTTGATCTAGTATAAAAGAATTAATCACCAGAATAATCACCTATCACTTACACTTCACAAAAATAATCACCTGATTCGCAACGAATTTCTCGCGACACTTTATCGTCGCGAGAAGTACATAAAACAAAATCAGACCAATAAAAATCAGACACGTCGTCGCGAAAATGAATATTGATGCGAGAAATGAATAGTGTCGCGACAACGTGTCGAATTTTTATTGATCTGATTAAAATATATGTACTTTCGCGACGAAAAAAATGTCGCGAGAAATCCGTCGCGAATTAGGTGATTATTTTTGTAAAGTGTAAGTAATAGGTGATTATTTTGGTAATTTGCTCAGTATAAAAGCATTACTAGATCAATTTGACAATACTCAAAGTGATAGTTTTCAAAACACGTCATCTACTTGTTCCGTAACTACATTGTAATTCTTTTATATACAACCTATCTAATTATGTATCAACTAACATTTTTTTCCGGGTAAAGTGTGTATGCTATCCGGTATATAAGGACCAATAATATGCGTGAATCTAAAAGAAAAAAGTATATCTCTTTAGATTTTGGGTCATGTACGGTTAGAAGAAAAAAAAAATTGATAACGCAAGATATGAGGTTTGTATGAGGAAGTATGGTTATGGGTTTAAAGTAGTAATCAACGACATAAAAGAATACTTATTCGTTTTTGTAACTAATGGATAAGTTGAGCAACTTTAACGTTTATTGACATTTTATACTTCAATATATTTCATCCTCCTAATCCTGGTAGTAACTTAAAAAGTTATTACTTTTATCGAAACGGTAATTTTTAAATTTGATTGCATAATGCATACAATGACAATTTAACAAAATATTTGGTATATTTTCGTGATCTAATTGTCTATTGTACAAATCGTTTTCATAATAATAAAATAAACAATAAAATGAACCTAATCGCACTAAAATAAACATTCCCTTAACCAAACACGTTTAATTGTCACCTTCAAGGATTCATCTCCTGGTAAAGTCAACTTTTTATAGCCCTTTTTAAATATTTTTATTTATAATATATGTTTTATTTAGATCCAAATAAAATAAAATTATATTGTATTATTCTATTTTAGATTTTATTTAAATTCAAGGGATTGTTTGATCACTATCAAAACTTTATGTGACTACGAATCCTTGATTATAGAAATATGATTGGTCCCGAAAATATAGAGGTCACGTGCGAAATTTTAGAAATAACCCATCATAAACAACTTTTATTTATATAAACATATTTTCTATAAAAACAACTTTTTTGTTTTATATTTTATTAAGTTGTTAGGCTCTCATATTATTTTCTATAAAATCGTCAATTTTTATTTTATATAATTAAATATAAAAATTAAATTATTTAAAATGTTATGGTTAAAATGAAATTTATAAGGATGAGATTATCAAAATAATCTAATAACTTAAATTATAATTAAAAGCTTATCCAATGATTTAATAATTTGTCATGTGATACTTTATAATCCCTTTTTTATTATATTAAGATTGAGATAGTAAAATCTATAAACGGAACAATAGAATTATACAGTGATTAGTGTCTAGAAATGTATCAAGTTTTATTCGAAAGTCTATTGTATATATCCAACTTTAAAGTGGTCTATTGTATGTATCTAATTTTCAAAAATCGATATTTTATATATCCAACCAATGAAATCTTAGCAAAACGATGATGTGGCAACTTACGTGGCACATTATATAGATGACACGTATTGTTGAATACATAATAGCAGATTTTTGAAAGTTGGATACATAAAATAGAGATTTTTGAAAGTTATATACATACAATAGATTAATTTAAAGTTAGATACATACAATAGACTTTAAAGTAAAGTTTAATACATTTCTAGACATTTATTCCGAATTATATAAATACCAAAAAATTATTTTATATTTTTAAAGATAGTACAAAATCGAGTATAATTGAATTTTTCAAAAAGAACAAACCACACAATTTCTTTACAAGAAGTCAAAAAAGAAATATATGTTTGGCTAAGAAATATTAAATCTAAAAGAGATTGAAAAGGAAATAATATTTAATGTATTTATCCACGTATGAAAAGAAGGAGACAACGGATCGAATACTCGAGTATGTGGATTAGGGAAGTTTTGGATGTTGGTCGTTTGTTGTGTTGTCAATCACGTGCCATCATATGTGGTTGGTGTCTTTTAACCAAAACACAAACAAGAAAAATAAAACAAAAAGTATTTGTAATTATATAAACGTTTTTTAGAAGCCAAATATTGTTAGTAATTGAGACTAGTAATGGGAGAATAAATTTTGGTCTATTACATTAGGTGAGGAGGATGTATAAAGGTACAAATTGTTCTTCAAAGACAACAAGTTATAAGAGGGATTATATAAATAATGGACTATATAATTAGGCTATTCTATACACTAGCATTCTTATGTAGTTGTGTCAGAAGAAGATAACCCAACGTTTAAACTGAAACATAATTCACAAAAAAAGTATAGAAGCAAGTCGCTAGTAAAGATGTGCGCACATTGAGAGCAAGACGACAGACAAAGAACTCAAACTTGCCCAAACGCAACAAAGTCACGTACGAAGTGGATATTAATTTAAGTGTGTTTAGTTCACGGATGTTGTATATGGTTGACGGACATATAGACAAAGTTGATGTTGTCATGGTAGACAATGATCACCTTGGTTGGTGGTGAATAAAGTTCATGAGAAGATTGAGAAGCAAACATGTGTTCTGCTTCGATACTGGAGTGGAAAACCAAGGTTGTTTAGATCGAGATATTACCTAGGATCAGTTTCGTGTTTATCAGACCGGAATCGTAATATCAAATCTAGATCGTAAGATCCTACTACAATAAGTTTTTATCATATTAATATAAAATCTATAATTCATATAATTTTGCTAATAATATGTCAAAATTATTAATTTTTTAGTATTTGACCTTGATGAAACGAGTTTAATAAAATTCATATAGATAGAGATTACATCATATAATCATATACATATAAAATTCTTAAGATCCTAGGATATTGAAGAGAGACAACTAAACTATGATATAATGTAAGATCAGAAAATGATGAGCCTATGATGATAAACTTGGATTGAGTATCGACATGTGTGCGACATGAATTGCCTTGAAACATGTCGGCATGTTCCGATATGTCGGTTTCATATTTATGTCGAGATAAAATAGACTTGCATGATCACAAGTGGTAGACACACCAAAAAAATTGTTAAGAGTTTCGAAATATGTCATGGAGAACTATTTACTGAAAGTGACATATTAGCGTGTAAAGATGTACCAAATGATGGGTTGTAGGAATATAATACTGTTTATATTAAAGTTTATATAATTGAATTACAAACAAATTATAAAGTAATAATAAGATAGATAATGCGTAAATAAAGATTATGTAAAAAATGCTAACAAAACTATAAACAAATGCCAAGGCTTGTGATATACACGATTCCCTTATAACATTTACGCGTGCTATCACACGAATATTTCCCAGGGTACAATGACGAGAGCAGTATAAAACTGTCGGAGCGACTACTTGCCTGAAAGTTCAATCGGAATAGCTTTATGTTGCAGTAAAGAAAAGAAGATGTGAAGGTGTGTTTAGAACTGAAACAAGGTTTCGGTTTTATAGGCTCAAGGGAAGCGTTTTTGGTTTAGTGGCATTAACGAGCCATTAATGACTTACAAAAATTAAAACTGAAAGCTGTTAGCATTAAAAGAAAAACGCACAAAAAAAACCTGGACCCACGAGCTCGAGTTTTCGGAGATGCATTCGTGTCCGCAGTCGCGCATGCTCGCATGAGTTCGGCCCCCGAAGGCCATTCAGACGAGGATTTTCACCCCCCTTGCGCGTAGTAGTTTGTGTCTGTGGATGGATCACAAGCTATGGAACAAATGTTTAAAACTCTTGTATATAAACAACACAAAATTTGTCTCCACAACTCATGTAGGACAAGTTCCATACACCTTCAGTTTTGCACCAAACAGTCATCTTTGAGCATCGATATCTCATTCACCTTAACTCCATTTTGGACATATAATATATGGTTGTGAAGCTATTTTTAAGGGCTACACATACATATAAAACACTGCTCGTAAATATTAAATATGCATCACTTTATAGAGGTCCAAAGTCGATGAAAATATCATTTTTCATCAACATTTTCCAACAATCCCCCACATGAATGGAGATCGATCAAAACAACACTTATTCCCGATGAAAACTGTAACACCCGGAACCAAAGACACACGATTTTAACTTGTAACACTCGGAACCAAAGACACGCGATTTTAACTTGTAACACCCGGAACCAAAGACAAACGATTTTTTATTTATTTTAAACTTACAAAAAAATTTAACTAACGTTCTAAGGTGTTACTACTTCATCTTTCTAGTTAACGATAAAGTCCGTTAACATCTCATTTTACAAAACTTGAGCGAATGCTCTTACGAAAACATTTTTAACATTTTAACTTTACATTACGGTCCCCCTTCCATTCTTCTTTAGCTTGCCTTGCTCTAAAACCCGCTTACCTACAAAACATACAATTAACATAGTATATTAGCGTTAAGCTAGTGAGTATATCTTACAATTATGTTAATCACATCTAACACAACTACTTTAAAATCTTTTCTTTCTTTCTTTCCCGACTAGTTAAAGTCGTATCTTACTTTTCTTTCTTTCCCGACAATTGAATGTCGTATCTTACTTTCTTTCTTTCTTTCCTGACTAGTTAAAGTCATATCTTTCTTTCTTTCTTTCCCGACTAGTTAAAGTCGTATCTTTCTTTCTTTCTTTCGCGACAATTAAATGTCGTGTTTAACACTTCTTTAACTTACCAACAATTTATGATACAAGTCATACACACAAATAACATTAAAAACTACTAAAAACTGGTCTGGACAACAACTACGACGCACTGGACAACAATTGCGACACACTCGACAACATTGCAAACAAAACGAAGCTTTCTGACCACCCACTGCGACGCAGTGGTGACTCAGAGAGTTCGTTATGGTTTTCTTTGTTACTTCCTGCACTTACTACTTATTACCCTTCTTTCCGTTAACCGTTTCTTCATACATTAACAATTATCTTACCAATCTTTCAAATCTTATAATGAACATTATATTAACATATAAAACATTATATAAAATCTTCATATACTCACCTTGAAGTCGAATTAAGTCTACAACATACAAAGCTCTTCCATTTTACTATTTTTCTCAAAATCTGTGTTTTTACATACATATTAACACATGTATCAACTTCATTACAACTCTTTCTAACTCCTTATAACTCTTTCTAACTTTTTAACACGTTTGGCAAATTCTACCCAACTTGCCACCTTTTGGGTCATTTGACCCATTCAACTCTCTAATACACAAACACGCATTTTAACTCTTTAGACAAATTACACCATTCATAAATAACACATTGAAAGTAATCTTTTCTTCCCTCTAACCATTTCTTACCCATTTGTCATCTCTTCATGGGTCACATGACCCGTTTGATAACTAGTGTAAGATACTCAACACCATTTCACCCAAACACAATTTTGAGTAACTTATCTTATCTTTTGTATCATAAACATGATAATAATCATTTTTAACACATAAGTCTTTCATTCTAAAAAATTCTCACAATAATAAACACTTCTACTTAACAAATCATCTTTTCACCCTTATTAGCTAAAACATGAAATCTTACAAAATTCATATAAGTTAATTTTTCAATCTTCTAAGCCTTTACACATATTATTAACATATAAACAAAGCTTAATTCTAACACTTCTTCAACTTTCATGATTATCCTCAAATAATCAAATATCTAATTTTAACCAAATTAAGCATTTCTATCTTCAAATTAAACATCTAAATGATGTTATAACACATAATACAAACTCAGTTTCATCAAATAACTTAAAGTATATGATCATGCCTTCTTTTTATTCCACTAGAACCAAAGCTAGGGTTCTTAAACCCTTAATCTTCACTTTAATTGATGAATTTCACTATTAATTAGCTTCACTTTCTCAAAAACACACACAAACACCTAGTAAATTCTGGAAATGCCACCTCTCTTCCACCTATTAACCATAATTTCAGAATTACAACTTTAGTCCCTCATTTTTCAAGGCTTGCTTAACTTACTTATTTAACTAACATAGTTAACAATTTAAATCCTTTCTAACCAAAGTTAACTACTTTTCTTACCAACCTAGTCCTTTTCCATTTCTAATTTCTAATAAAGGCTAAAACATAACATATACTTATAAAATATTCTAATTCCGAAACTAGGATGTTACAAATGTTCCCTTCTTCTAATGATTTCTTCCCCGAAATCTATTCTTCAAACAATTAAGGATAAAACTTACTTATTTCGCTCTCCGAATCCTAATGAAATCCGAACTTTTTCTATACTTTCAATGACTCTTAACCACATTGGTTTGCTTATTCTAAAATTACTTCACTTTTCGGTCAAAATAGCTATCGCTTTTCAACGTAATTCAACTTTTTATCAATTTCTATATCACATTAAATTTCGGATAACTCTAACCAATAAACAACTTTCCTAATTCTTAAAAGAACAAAAAATTATAAACGGTCCAATTAACCTTGGACTTAAATTTTCCTCTCTATCTAAATTATATTACCCATTTTCGTGGAGAAACTTCTAACACATCTTCTCTAATTTCCTTTATAAATAACAACATTACCTTTTAAAAAATTGGCTAATTTCATTAACCACTATTGCTAAACATCTATTTCTTTCTCATCTTCCTTATAATGACTACCTTATTCACTCTCCAAATCTACTAATTATAAGAAACATACAGTTAACAACATATAAAATTATAATATACACAATTATATTAACAACATATAATACTATAATAAACACAAATGTAAATATATACTTTTAACACATACCTTCTAACCTTACTTACCATTCGTCTTTAACATCCATCCACCATATCGGATATACTCTTATATAACATGCTCAAAGTTATCGTTGGCCAAATATTAATTTGTTGGGTTATAACTTAGACAAAATAGTTTAACTCCTAAACAATACTTCTAACAACGAGAAAAGTAACTTAAAAGATTAATGCGGAAGACATTAAGATGTTACTGCGGAAGACAAGTTAGTGCGGCTGTTCAACCAAGTTACTACTGATCCTAGAGTTGCTACGGAAGAAGTCAAGTTGATGCGGTCATACCAAGTTACTACGGACTACCAACTTTGCCGTACAAGAATAATCTAAGATTCGATTAAAATCTTATAAGAACAAAGAATGTCAGCTGTTAGAGTCATTGATAACTTAGAAAACCAAATTAAGTCACACAAAATAAATGAACAAAGTTATCAAGAGAAAATTAGCTTGGTTGAATGGCAAAGAGAGGATTTACTATTTAAACTTAAGATGGCTAGGGAAGAAATCAAAAGATTAGAACAAGAACATGATAAAGTTGAGTTAGATGAAGGGAAATTAGAATTTTCTTCAAAATCAGTAAATGACCTATGTCAACAACAAATACATGGAAAGGTAAAAGCTGGTTTAGGTTACAAAGAAGTTGCCCCTCCATTTAACCAAAACTATATCCCTCCATCCGTAGATGAACCTAGGATTCCCATCTCACAGACACCTCCAAAAGAATCATTCAATGTTGATCCAATCAACTATGATGATGTTCTTATTGAGGACTTAGTTGAAGAGAGTAAGCTAAACATTGTGAAAAATAAGGACATTCCTTTAGAAAATCACCTTATCACAATAGAAGGTTGTACTCAACAGTCTTCACAAAGTCTAGTGTCTATGCCACGAATTGATCCCATCAAGAATGTCAAAACATCCACTGAAAGAAAGCCCAAAACAGCCCCTAAGGAAAAGGAAAAGACTTGGAAACATATAGGTAAAAGAGGAAACCAACGAAATATGAACATAGTAAAAGCTCAAAAGGGTCAAATTGTCAAAAGTTCAGGGAAGGGATGTTTTATATGTGGTAAATCAAATCACTATGCAAAAATTTGTTATCACAATCCTCAAAATCAATTGCAAGTGATTCAAAAACCACATCATGGGTTGGGATACACAAGAAGGTTGCACATAAAAACAAATCCATGAACAATAGTAACAAAACAAATCAAGCAAATCATAAATTTGTTACTATGCCTTCAGGAAGAAAAAGTGTTAACAAAAGTAACGTATTTTCTAACAATAAGAATAGAGTTCCTACTGCCAGACAAAATTTTGTTTCTACTGCAAAACTTGATACGGCCAAATATAATGGTGTTAATACTACTCGTATTAATACTGTGAAAAATAACCGTACCAATACTGCTCGTGTTAATACTGCCAAAGGTAACTTAGTTGCTACGGATTCTATCAACACTAGGAAACAAAAGCAAGTCAAACCAGTATCTGTTTCTATTGTTAAATCAAAAACTGTTAACACTAAAATTGTTTCAAAAGCTAAAACATTCAAACAAGTGTGGCAACCAAAGATCCAAGTAACTCAACCACCTGTCCCCATTGATTTTTCAAAACTAGTTCAAAGGAAGGTGAGTTAATTTGATGAAATGGGCAAACCCAAGTCAGCTTTGGCTTGGGTTCCCACCAGAAACTAACTTCTATCGTTTATGTGCAGGTTCAACCAACCAAAGAAAGTGAGAGCAGTTGGCATGTAGATAGTGGCTGTTCCAGGCACATGACGGGCAACATGTCATGTCTTCAGGACTTTGAAAATTTCAATGGAGGATATGTTGCATTTGGAGGAAATCCAAAAGGAGGACGAATTTATGGGAAAGGAACAATAAGCAATGGTACATTACACTTCAAAGATGTGTACTATGTGCAACAGTTGCAGTATAATCTGTTGAGTGTCTCTCAAGTCTGTGATGAGAAGCACACAACTACCTTTACTGGTTCTGAATGCATCATAATGAAGCCTGGGTATGTCATAGATGAGAGTATGATATTACTCAGAACACCAAGGAGAGACAATGTCTATTGTCTTGACATGTCGAAGGTTCAACTCAATTCATCTGAAGCATGCTTTCTCTCAAAAGCTACTCTAGATGAATCCACCTTATGGCATAGGAGAATGTGCCACATGAACCTGAAGAACATCAATAAACTAGTTAAATCTAGTTTGGTTAGAGGTCTCCCCAACAAGCAGTTCAATCTTGAGGACAACTGCTTAGCATGTTTGAAGGGAAAGCAACACAAGTCTTCTCACAAGACAAAGGAGATTAACACTAACAACACACCTTTACATTTACTTCACATGGATCTATTTGGTCCTACCAATGTAAAGAGCATTGCAAAGAAGTCATATTGCCTTGTCATCACTGATGACTTTTCAAGATACACATGGGTGCACTTTCTTGGTACCAAGGATGAAACAAGTCAGTTGCTCATCACCTTCATCACCAAGATTGAACATCAAATTAATCTCAAAGTCAAGAAAATTCGATGTGATAATGGCACGAAATTCAAGAACCAAGTGATGAATGACTTCTGTGACAAGAAAGGAATAGAGAGGCAATTCAGTGCTGCTAGAACTCCTCAACAAAATGGAGTTGCTGAACGTCGAAATAGGACATTGATTGAAGCAGCTAGAAGCATGTTGGCTGACTCCAACCTACCCATCTCTTTCTGGGCAGAAGCAGTTAACACTGCCTGCTATATTCAGAATAAGGTCCTTCTAGTCAAGTCTCACAACAAAACCCCATATGACCTACACATGAAGATGAAGCAACTACTTATAAGGATGATACCACACTCCCCGATGGCATTCCACACTTAGTTCAAGAGGATGAAAATGGTGTTGAACAAATTGTCACTGAAGAATATGAGCCATACACTACTGATATACCTACTTCAGTTACTACTTCTCCATCTACTGCTTACTATCCAACCAATGATATGCCCGATTTGAATGACACACACTTAGGCACTGAATTACGGCTTGAGAAGATCCCATCTTCTCGTATTACAAAGAACCACCCACCTTCTCAAATCATTGGTGATCTTGACTTCTCCATAGAGACTAGAAGTCAAACCAAGTCCAAAAAGGATCCTGTGAAAGCTCTTCTCAACACATGTCTATTTGCATGCTTTCTTTCTCAAATGGAACCAAAGAAAATCCAAGAGGCATTACTGGATCCACATTGGATAGAGTCATGTCAGGCTAAGCTATTACAATTCAAGATTCAAGGGGTATGGGAATTAGTGGAAGTCCCATATGGCAAGAAGGTGATAGGTACAAGATGGATCTTCAGAAACAAGAAGGATGAACGAGGTATTGTGGTCAAGAATAAAGCACGACTGGTTGCACAAGGCTACACACAAGAAGAGGGAATTGACTATGAAGAGGTCTTTGCTCCAGTGGCTAGGATTGAAGCCATTCGACTATTTCTAGCCTTTGCTTCATTCATGGGTTTCAAAGTTTATCAAATGGATGTCAAGAGTGCATTTCTCTATGGTGTAATTGAGGAAGAGGTGTTTGTCAAACAACCCCCTGGCTTTGAGGACCCTCAACATCCTCACAAGGTGTACAAATTGATAAAAGCTCTCTATGGGCTTCATCAAGCACCAAGGGCTTGGTATGACACCCTCTCTGACTACCTTTTACAAAACAACTTTCAAAGAGGTACAATTGACAAGACACTATTCTTCAAGAAATCTCACTCATATATTCTTCTTGTTCAAATATACGTTGATGACATCATCTTTGGCTCTACCAAAGATGCTTTGTGCAAAGAGTTTGAAGACCTAATGCACACTAAGTTTCAAATGAGTTCCATGGGAGAACTTACTTTCTTCTTGGGTCTACAAGTCAAGCAAAAGAAGGATGGCCTCTTTATAAGCCAATCCAAGTATGTCAAGGACATTCTAACCAAATTTGGCCTCATGGATGCCAAGGTTGCAAGCACCCCCGTTGAAACTCACAAACAACTGACGACTGATCTTGAGGGGGAGGATGTGGATATACATAATTATAGATCAATGATTGGCTCATTAATGTATCTCACAGCTTCAAGACCAGACATCATGTTTGGAGTTTGTGTTTGTGTCAGGATCGTATTAGTCTGGATAAACTAATATGTTTGCTAACGATTAAGATCGAGATCTATTGAAGAAGTTCAGCAGCGGATGAACACTTCAATATTACGAGTTATCGAACAACTAATAATGAATAATGAATAAACAAATTATTGTCGAATTGTAAGCCTCAATTGTATTAATCAAATTATATCAATACAACGTGTTATGTTCTCTCTACAAGGATCTATATTTATAGACCTTGAGGCTCGTTCTAGATAAACTAGAAATCTACATCTATCCTTATCTAAATCTATCATTATCTAGATTAAGGAAACTTTATCTAATTAACAAAAGGAAATCTAATCTAATTATAACTCTATCTAATTAGATTTGATACTTGTAAGACAAGTTTATCTTCCGTGTCTTGACTTCTTCCATATCTTGACTTTGACTTGACTTTAACTCATTCCATAGCAACTTTAATACTAGCCGTAGTAACTTGATGAACCGTAGTAACTTGTTGAACAGCCGCACCAACTTGATCTTCCGTAGTAACTTATAATACCTTCCGTATTAACAACTTAAGTTACTTTTCTTGTATGTTAGGTATATTGTTTATGGTTAAACTATATTTAGCTAAGCTATAACCCAACAGTTTGTGCAAGATATCAAACAAGGCCCAAGATGTCACACCTCATTGCAGTCAAGAGGATCTTTCGTTACCTAAAGGGCAAGCCTAACTTAGGATTATGGTATCCCAAAGACTCTCCTTTTGATTTAATTGCTTATACTGATAGTGACTATGGTGGTGAAAACTTAGACAGGAAATCAACAACTGGAGGATGCCAATTTATTGGTTCAAGGCTGGTGTCCTGGCAATGCAAGAAGCAAACAACGGTGTCCACCTCTTCCACAGAAGCTGAATACATTTCCGCTGCTAGTTGTTGTGCTCAAGTGCTATGGATACAAAATCAAATGATGGATTATGGCTACTCCTTCATGAACACGCCAATCCATATTGACAACCAAAGCACTATCAACATCATCAACAATCCAGTCAAGCACTCCAAGACAAAGCATATAGAGATACGCTACCACTTCATAAGAGATTGTAACGAAAAGAAATTGATCCACGTTGAGAAAATCCACACTGACAATCAGCTTGCTGACCTTCTCACAAAAGCATTTGATGTGGGAAGATTCACATTCTTGATTACAAGTATTGGAATGATCAATATGGATTGATATCAACATCCTTTATCTCTTAGTATTTCTATTTAAAGTCCATTCGAGAAGCAGTAGTAAACTTATGATAAGCATCAAGTACCTTACTTTTTAGTATTGTACTATGTTACTACTGCAACATTAATAGTAAAGACAAATTTTAACCAAAGTATGATTAAGTACGACCAAAATTGTCAGTATTAAGGGAAGGTTTAACTACTACTGCCCTTAATCTAATAATATGGACGGAATGGTTAATGGTTCTCAAGTTTTGAGTTACTACGGACCTCTGGTTAATACTGCCAGTAATTCACATTACTACGGAAAGTCCAGTTAATACGGCTCGTGTACCATTACTACGGACATTAATCAACTTACTACGGATATTATTTGTTAATACTGCAAATTACCGTATTAAAAGGTTTCTTAAACAATAACTATTCCTTAATTAATGGTGATTTGACAAGACCAAATACAAATTGAAAATAACTTTTACACGTGGCACTTGACTATTGGACCTAATTTTTAAACTTCCGGGAGGTACAGCTTCAATTAACACGTGGCAACCTCCAATTGGACCTTTGATTTTAATCATAACCCGCGTCAAATACAATCGTCAAGTTGTTACCGTTTTTAACCGTATAAATAGGGATTCTTTAAAACGTTTTATTTACTTACCAAGATAAGAACCCTAAATTGTCTAAAAAGTTACCGTTGTAAACAAAATCTTCAAAATTTCCGTTCCATCTTTGCTAAATCCAGTTTCTAATTGTTCATCATTCTTTGAATCTTTTCAATAAACAATTAACAATGGCAGAATTACAGTTTCACAAAACCCACAATATGGTGGCGTTCTCGACCAAACTTGATGACAATGTTGATTTCCACCCAATAATCGATTTCTTGAATCGCTCTAAGATTAAAACGGCGCTCAAAATCAATCCTGAAATCAACGAAACTCACATCAAGGATTTTTGGACCTCCGCTGAACTAAATCTTGAAGGGGTGGTACCTATTATCAATGCCATTGTGGATGGCAAAGATATAAGCATTTCAGAGACAACCGTGCGCAGACACTTACAACTGCGTGATGAGGCAGGTATAATTCACCTCTCTGATGAAATTATTGTTGAAAATTTTGAAAAATTGGGATACCAGGGGGACCTAAACATTTCAACCTTCATAAGGCAAAACTTTCCCCCCAATGGAAATTTCTGTTGCATACTTTGCAACAATGTATATCCCAAAAGAGGACAAGATGACATGAAGGTAGCTCTTCTCTAGCTACTGCCATGGTATGTTTGGCCACAAACCGAACATACTACTTTTCATACTTAATTTTTGAGGGAATGAAGTGGAATCTTCTAAACATAAAACACAAATTTTTAATGTATCCACGATTTCTCCAACAAATTTTTAATTGTGAACTAAAAGATCTTACTAGATCTGAAAACGTTTTCTTTTCTCATGCACACACAAAGAAAGTTTTTAAAAACATGAGAACAGTTAATAAGGGAAGCTCTTCTAATGTGACACCATTGTTCTCTACAATGATGGTGATCACAGTTCCTCCAGCTGAAGGACAAGTGACTGCACCTCTGTCCCAACCACCAGCTACTACCATTAGTACTACTGCAATATCTGTGGGCACTAGTGCCATATCTGTAGCAGGTAATGAGGTTGTCATCCCTGAGGTTACAACTGCAGTCTCTACTGTAAGTGTACCTCCAGTTGCTACTGTGAGTTTTACTCCAGTTGCTACTGCACCAATTACTACTTCTGTAACTACCCCCATAGTTTCAACACCTCACAAACCATCCAAAGCTGCTTCCAAAAGAACCAAGAGGGTTACTCAGCCTCTTGTGTCTCAAACTATCCCCAATACTCACACTCAAATATCATTACCTGAAACATCCTCAGAAATGACACCATCTTTAGGGGAAAACATTGAGCATACCCCCTTGCTCACTGAGTTGGTCCATATGGAGGGGGGTGACCATGTGGAGAGGGCTGATACTACTGCAACATTCACTTCTCATAGTGAAGCTCAGGACAGTATCAACATATTTAAGACCCAAACCACGACAACACTAACCATTGATGATGACTTGTTCTCATTATTGGAAGGTGGTCCCTGGCGCCAAGAGACCATGGGAGAGATACCTGTTCCTGCTAGGCAGGAGAGTTTCTCTATTCCCTATGATCAACCACCTGTTGGTACTCAACAGGAAAGGGGTGAGGGTAGCTTTGTTCAAAACTTGGAATTGGTGGATTTGTACCGAAACATAATGGTAAAGGTGGAAAAACAAGGTGAAACACTTGTCACACTAACATCTTTGGTGCAACAATTAATGGCTCAGCAGGCACTCCTATCTGCTCAACTATTGCCCAAAAGAATCACCACACGCAATATTGGAACTTCACCCAGACCATCAAGCTCTTCATCTTCTGATGACTCTCCACCAGCTGACAAAAAGGGGGAGAAAGAACATACACATATTTTATCATCTGAGGAGAGCAGGGGTGAAGAAAAGAAGAGTGAAGAAACTGTCATTACTGCAACCTCCCAACATCATGAAGTCATGGAGATTGACAGTACACTTAAGGGGGAGACAGAGACTGAAGACATGGTGGTGGATGAAGAAGGGGAGAAAATGGTGATAGATGCATCACCTGAAAAGGAACAAATGGTTGAGGGGGAGCAGATGATTGAAGAACCAGTAGAGCGGAAGCAAATGGTTGAAGAAACAGTAGAAGGGGATCAACAAATGGAAATATAAGTTGAAGATACAACAATTTCTACCAACCCTGAAGTTACTACTGACCCCATGGTTACTACGGATACAATTGATGTGGATCCAATAGTTACTACTGCTTGCCAAACAGTTGTAATTGATACGAACTTAGTTACTACGGACCCAGTTAATACGGATGCTGAAATGGTTTCTGCGGATATCATTACTACTGTCAGCAGTCCAGTTGCTACGGATACTCAACCACATTTGTTCACAGCCACTCCTCCAACATTTTATCAAGCTTCACACACCTTTCAAGCTATTCCTTCTGAAGCTACAACACTTACAACCACAACATCTGAAGCTCCTACTCCTACCTTTGATCAACAGGTTGCTGCGGATGAGCTAATCCATCAAGAAATGACAAGAACATCTGTCATGTCTGATGAGTCCACTCTAGCATCACAACTTGTCAAGATCAAAGAAGACAAGAAGAAACAAGAAAAGGAGAGAGCAGAAGCTGAAAGAAAGAAAATGATAGCTGCATCAGTTGCTAGACAAAGAGCAGCAGCAGCTGTTGATGCTCAATCCACAACAGGTTCACTTACTTTACCTGAACAACAAGCTGGTGTTTCTGTGTCTACAGGTAGATGGGGTTACATTACTGTGAATGGAAAGCTTCAAAGAGTCAACCTTGATGATCTAGAACACAAAGATAAAGGCAAGGTGATAGTTGTGGAGAAATCAAAGGAAGAAAAGAAGGAAAAAGAAAGGCTTGCAAGAGAGAAGGCTGCAGCAGAAAGAGATTATAAAAATCTGCTAGCTGAGGAGGAAAGGGAAAGAGTTAAACAAGAGTTAGCCAATGCTGAGTTCTTGAAAAATCTGGCTGCTGAAGATGAACAGGCTGAAAGAGAAAGGCAAAGGAAATTAGCTGAGGAGTATGAAATTCATGCAAGACTGAATCAATCACCTACTCCATCTGAAAAAGAAAGGCTAAAGAAGATTGGTGAGGAGGATGCAATTCGTGTTCAAGAATTGGCAAATGAAGAGATTCTGAATGATCTTTACCTTCAAGGTCTAGAAAGAGCTGATGCTGAGCTTGCCATGAAGATGCTTGAAGAAGATAAAATCATTCTCCAAAAGCAAGCCAAAGCCAAAGTCAAAGCCAAAGTCAAGCCTGAGAAGAAGAAAGTATCTGAATCCACAAAGGCAAAGCTAGCTGAAGATAGGCAGAAATTCACCTCCTATCTCAAGACTAAAGGATACAGTGGTAGGTCTTTAGGACCTATGAAGATGGCTAACATTTTGGAACTAGTGGAGAAGGAGAAGAAAAATGACTCCAAGAGGAAAGCTGCTCTTGGCAGAATTCAAGAGAAGAAGAAGCAAGAAATGGAGAAGGCCATGAAAGCTGCTCTTGAAACTGGAAGGAAAATTGTCCATGAGCAAGAACCTGTTAGTACTGCTCCTTCTAAGGATGAACCTATTGAGAAGCAAAAGAGGAAGAAGCTAGCATCTAAAAGAGTACATGGTCTAGTTAAGAAACAAAGAGTAGAAACTTCTACTGCTCAAAGTGCCTCTCAAGAAAGTCCTAACATTCCTTTTATGAATGTTAAACAAGAACCTATCAGTATGGAAGAACAAGCTCCTCAAGCAGATTATTCTTCATACATTAATCATGAAGAAGGACTAAGGTTTACTCCATTAGCTGTGAAGCCTCCTAGGATCATCGACTGGAAATACCTTGGTGGGCAAATTGGAACAGAGTATGAAGTTACAAGACAAGAAAAATCGAAAACAATACTTCCAGCCTTCCACAGAGCAATAAGAGATTTTGAAAGAGATGACATAGAGAGAATGTACCAAATAGGCAAATTCAAGTACTCTCATCGAAGAGGACAATGCTCAGGTACTGATCATGCAATGGACACTTTATGTGGTTTGTTTGAACCAGGATACAAGAAGAAGAGTTCAGTATTCAAGAAGGGAGGTCCATTAAATCCAATAGTCAAATGGTTCGTTTATGAACGAAGTGGTGTCTACTCGCTGATGAGAAAGGAGGGAGCCATGGAGTTTTACTTGGTGGATAAACAATATCCACATAGACTGAAGACTTTGGAAGAAATGATACAAGTCAAGCTAAATGGACTTCATGATTCAAGAATAGCACATGAGCTTATTTGGAGAATTCTGGAACAAATCATTGATGAGAAGAAAAAAAGGAAAAGATGATGATTGGCAAGACAAGGAAGAGAGATGTAATTAACTTACAATAGTTAAACTTTTTTTTGTAATGAAGTAGTTAATACGGTTGAAGCATTGAAACTTGTACTTTTGATTGGTTATAAAAGTTCAAGGTTAGGGGGAGATTGTTGGGTTATAACTTAGACAAAACAGTTTAACTCCTAAACAATACTTCTAACAACGAGAAAAGTAACTTAAAAGATTAATGCGGAAGACATTAAGAAGTTACTGCGGAAGACAAGTTAGTGCGGTTGTTCAACCAAGTTACTACTGATCCTAGAGTTGCTACGGAAGAAGTCAAGTTGATGCGGTCATACCAAGTTACTACGGAAGACCAACTTGCTGTACAAGAATAATCTAATTAATAGAGTTGTAATTAGATTATGTTTCCTTTTGTATTTAGATTATGTTTCCTTCTAGATAACAATAGATGTAGAGTTCTAGTTTATCTAGAACTAGCCTCAAGGTCTATAAATATAGATCCTTGTAGAATAGATGAAACACATTGTATTGATATTTCAGAGTTAATACAATTGAGGCTTACAATTCGACAATATTATTGTTTGTTCTTATTATTATTCTTACGATATTCTATTGTTCGATAACTCGTAAATATTGAAGTGTTCATCCGCTGCTGAACTTCTTCAATAGATCAAGATCTTAACGAAGAGAAACTATTAGTTTACATTAGCTAAACCAATCCTGACATAATTTTAAACACATCAACTCCTGTACACCCAATACTTAAGAATACATATCTTATACTAAGCCATTTACCAATTACTAACAATTAATCGTACTTCACTCACAAAAATTTTACTTACTCTTATCTTTTCCGCAAGGAAAGCTTCTTCCCCAATGGTCTTTCATTACAAAGCCTCAACTTGGGTTCAAGTATCAACTAAGATACTCGCCTCACACAAGTCAAGGCTCTGATAACAACTTGTAACACCCGGAACCAAACACACACCATTTTAACTTGTAACACCCGGAACCAAAGACACACCATTTTATTTTAACTTACAAAAACATTTAACTAACGTTCTAAGGTGTTACTACTTCATCTTTCTAGTTAACGATAAAGTCCGTTAACATCTTCTTTTCCAAAACTTGAGCAGAAGCTGTTACGAAAACATTTTTAACATTTTAACTTTACATTACGGTCCCCCTTCCCTTCTTCTTTAGCTTGCCTTGCGCTAAAACCCGTTTACCTACAAAACATACAATTAACATAGTATATTAGCGTTAAGCTAGTGAGTATATCTTACAATTATGTTAATCACATCTAACACAACTACTTTAAAATCTTTTCTTTCTTTCTTTCCCGACTAGTTAAATTCGTATCTTACTTCTTTCTTTCCCGACAATTGAATGATGTATCTTACTTTCTTTCTTTCTTTCCCGACCAGTTAAAGTCGTATCTTTCTTTCTTTCTTTCTTTCCCGTCTAGTTAAAGTCATATATTTCTTTCTTTCTTTCCCGACTAGTTAAAGTCGTATCTTTCTTTCTTTCTTTCCCGACAATTAAATGTCGTGTTTAACACTGCTTTAACTTACCAACAATTTATGATACAAGTCATACACATAAATAACATTAAAAACTACGAAAAACTGGTCTGGACAACAACTGCGCCGCACTGGACAACAACAACGACTGGACAACATTGCAAACAAAATGAAGCTTTCTGACCACCCACTACGACGAAGTGGTGACTCAAAGAGTTCGTTTTGGTTTTATTTGTTACTTCCTACACTTACAACTTCTTACCCTTCTTTCCGTTAACAATTTCTTCATACATTAACAATTATCTTACCAATCTTTCAAAGGTTATAATGAACATTATATTAACATATAAAATATTATATAAAATCTTCATATACTCACCTCGAAGTCGAATTAAGTCTACAACATACAAAGCTCTTCCCATTTACTCCTTTTCTCCAAATCTGTGTTTTTACAACCAAACACAAATCTTCCTTTCAATATATCTTACATACATACAAAAACATGTATTAACTTCATTAAAACTCTTTCTAACTCCTTCTAACTCTTTCTAACTCTTTAACACGTTTGGCAAATTCTATCCAACTTGCCACCTTTTAGGTCTTTTGACCCATTCAACTCTCTAATGCACAAACAAGCATTTTAACTCTATAGACACATTACACCATTCATAAATAACACATTGCAAGTAATATTTTCTTCCCTCTAACCATTTCTTACCCATTTTCCATCTCTTCATGGGTCAAATCACCCGTTTGGCAACTAGTGTAAGATACTTAACACCATTTCACCCAAACACAATTTTGAGTAACTTATCTTATCTTTTGTATCATAAACATGATAATAATCATTCTTAACATATAATTTTTTCATTCTAAAACATTCTCACAATAATAAAAACTTGTACTTAACAAATCATTTTTTCACCCTTATTAGCTAAAACATGAAATCTTACAAAATTCATATAAGTTAATCTTTCAATATTCTAAGCCTTTACATATATTAGTAACATCAAAATAACATATAAACAAAGCTTAATTCTAACAATTTTACAACTTTCATGATTATCCCCAAATAATCAAATATCTAATTTTAACCAAATTAAGCATTTCTATCTTCAAATTAAACATCTAAATGATTTTATAACACATAATACAAACTCAATTTCATCAAATAACTTAAAGTATATGATCATACCTTCTTTTTATTCCACTAGAACCCAAGCTAGGGTTCTTAAACCCTTAATCTTCACTTTATTGATGAATTTCACTATTAATTAGCTGCAATTTGATCTTTCTCTCTTCTTCTTTCTCTAAAAAACACACACAAACACCTAGTAAATTCTGGAAATGCCACCTCTCTTCCACCTATTAACTATAATTTCAGAATTACAACTTTAGTCCCTCATCTTTCAAGGCTTGCTTAACTTACTTATTTAACTAACATAGTTAACAATTTAAATCCTTTCTAACCAAAGTTAACTACTTTTCTTACCAACCTAGTCCTTTTCCATTTCTAATTTCTAATAAAGGCTAAAACATAACATATACTTATAAAATATTCTAATTCCGAAACTAGGATGTTACAAAAACCCAGTGGTTGAATCCTGCATAGGATAGGTAGGTATTACCCTTTGATCCTTCCTTTATGAAATGCATTTAGCCTCCTAACTGTCAGTAGATCTTGGTGTCTTTGAACTGAGCTGTTTTTTGCGTAGAAGACAATACATTTCACACATGACTCTTCCTGACAATGTCAACCCCTCATAGTCGTGCTTGTAATGGTCATGAACACTATCTTGGTTTTGCGAGAGCTTTTAGGAATTACCCCCTTATAACTCCCTGCGAGCGACCCCACTTCTTTCTAACATAGGAGATTCGTTCGAAATCATTATACCACAAATGGTTCTTTTTTAGAATCATTAAAAGTCGTATGCTTATCCTTCACCTTGTCACTGATATTAGGAATGGACTAGGAAGTTTGTGAACTCCCTTA
>CAJVGC010000001.1:22511113-22576754 GCA_910822075.1 Senecio squalidus | reverse complement strand
GAAGAAAACTATGGATTATAGTTTATCTTATACTGGATTTCCTTCGGTGCTTGAAGGATACTCTGATGCGAGTTGGATAACCAATGTTGAAGATCATTCTTCAACAAGTGGTTGGGTGTTCTTGCTTGGGGGAGGTGCAATTTCATGGGCTTCCAAGAAGCAAACATGTATTACTAACTCAACAATGGAGTCTGAATTTGTTGCTTTAGCTGCTGCTGGTAAAGAAGCGGAATGGCTAAGGAACTTGATTTATGAGATTCCGTTATGGCCTAAACCTTTAGCACCCATGTCTATCCATTGTGATAGTGCTGCAACATTGGCAAAGGCTTATAGCCATATGTACAATGGGAAGTCTAGACACTTAGGTGTTAGACATAGCATGATTCGTGAGCTTATCAGGAATGGGGTGATTTATGTAGAGTTTGTGAGGTCACAACAAAACTTAGCCGATCACTTGACGAAGGGATTGGCTAGAGACTTGGTTATTAAGTCTGTGAAAGGGATGGGTTTAAAGTCCACCTTAATTTCTGATGGTAAGACACCCAATTCCCTCTTAATATGAATTAGGAGCTGAATTCAATGTGGAAAGCTTGCACTCAGAAATTGGAGCACATCGTTAATATATATCATCCCAAGGTATGTGCTCGGTCCTGCTGAGGATTAGGTTGAAGTAATACTTCTTAATAGTTTCTTTGAAAAGTGCAGTAGCAGGTGCACGAGTGAAAGGAACTACCTATGTGAATGTGAAGTTTTGCCGCTTCAAGAAAGCTTTGGACTTTTAGCTTTGGATACATTCATGAATGGATATGGACACATGGCTTATATAGTGTCAGGATAGCTTTAAAGTGTTTGAAAACTTGTGTGTATATTATCTTCAGTTATTCAAATGGGTTGAAGGGTTCAATTCTTAGAACACCCCGATTCTCGAATATTTGAAATGTGTAATGTACTAAGATGAAAATTCAATCTTCAAGACATTTTCATTTATGCATAAGTTTTGTTTTGTTTATTTATTTCATGAAAAGGAATTGCACTAAATTGGGGAGGATTGTTAGTAATTTAGTGTAATTGGAGAAATGGTTATTTGACTTGGAAACGGGTTAGGAGTGTACGGAGTGTACGCCTGTTAAGTCAATAACATCTCGGACTCGGTATAAAGGACTACAACCTTTATGGTGGTAGATTTATAACCACCTGTTTTAAGACACAATTAATGGGGAGTTACAAACGTGTTAATGATCATTATGTTTTGGTCTTGTAACCGTTTGCCCATTAAATGAAAGATCATTATGGTCACTTAAAGCTTGTAACTCCTGTCATAATGGAGTAGCTTTATGACCATAATGTCTTGGTCTTGTAACCGATACTAGCTTTATGACCATAATGTTTTGGTCTTGTAACCGCTAGTAGCTTTATGACCATAATGTTTTGGTGTTGTAACCGCTAGGAGTTATGGACCATTATGGTTATTTAATACCAATAATGTCCATTACATTTGGGTGCTCTATAAATAGAGACATTGTTATTCATGGGAGAGACACACAACACAAAACACTCTCTAGCAAACGGGTTCTTGGTTTGTGCCAAAATCAAGAACATACTCTTATTCTTATCCCAAAACAAAGTTCGTATAACCCAGGCATATAGGGTCGAATTGTTGTTTTCGGAAAGTGATACCACGATTGTAAGAGATATCCGGTCATTGAAATCTTTACCCGGTTACACAAAGAAAGCGAACCCACCAACAACTTATTCCAAAGCAACAAAGATGCGAGAACCATATAGCTTCATGAGGATCTACGTAATATTCGGATCACAGATTTTCCGCCTCCGATTATTGTCACAAATTAAAGGTTATTTTTGACTTGCTAGAAAATCTTAATGATCCGATTGATGAAAGGGTTCTAGTGATGCATGCAATTAACGGTCTCCGCGGACGTTTTTCGGGTTTGAGTTTTATCAAACATCTAAAACCGTTGCCATCTTTCAAAGATTTAGGCTCCATGATTTTGCTTGAAGAATCCATCGCTGACCGATCTCGACTGTCTAATGACAACTCCTCGTCTTCACCAACGGTTCTTTATGCACGTGGTAACCCCCGAAACACATGTCCTCAGCTTTGCCGAAATTCCCAACGTGGTAGTTGCCAGTACGAGGGCAAGTGTAAATTCATTCATGGTGATCCTTCTTGAAACCCTCAGCCTTTGCTGAATGATCGCAACAACGGGAACCATGGTCGACAACAACAACAAACCCACGGTAACAACAACCGTATCGGGTCGGGGCAGAACACCGATTCAGTACCACGGTTTGGCCCAATTTTTTGCAGGTTCAGGTTAGAACCCTCTCGGGTCGGGGCACAACTTCGGATATGGTACCGGGGATCATTTTGGGTTTGGTTATGGAGCACCAGTAGGTAACGGGTTCGGGTATGGTCTATACCCACCCGCCGATCTTCCTTATGGAGCAGGACATCTTGGTTTTGGGACGTTACCATCTATTCCTCCAGTTATAGGTGCAACAAATCGGTTTTCGGTTAAAAAAAACAGGTTTTTAAAAAATCCGGTTTCGGTTAAATCAGTTTTTTTGAAATTGGTTTTTTTCGGTTAAAAATGTTCGGAATCGGTTTTTTCGGTTTTGAACCGGTTTTTTAATTTTTTTTGGTTTTTTTCGGATTCTAAATTGGAAAAAATATAAAATATAAACATAACTTTTATTTCAATTTTAAATAATACAATTACAACTAAAAATATAAAACACAAACATAAGTTTTATTACAATTTTGATACAATCGATCATGTAGTAAAATATATCGAGCTTCGGCCAAAACGAAGTTATTTATTTTAGTCGATCCCATTCATAAGGCATAATATCTACGGACTTATTTTTTGCATTTAAATCCTACTAACGAAAACTACAATATAATAAAACAATATAACATTCTCCAAGAGGAGAAGAGGGTGACTTTCTCCCCATATATATATATATATATATATATATATATATATATATATATATATATATATATATATATATATATATAGAGAGAGAGAGAGAGAGAGATTGGGGTTCAATTGGGATCCCTAATTTTCTAGAAATCTAGTGATCCACTTTTTAACCACCTATTTTTCCTTATATCTTTGTTTTTTTTTTTTTTTGCTTTTTTCTAATTTTTTTTTTACTTTTTTCTTTTACCTTTTTATTTACTTTTTTTTTTTCTTCCGAAAATCACATTTGATTTTCAATCTTACTTTTAAAAATCACATGTGATTTTCAATCTACAAATCTTTTATGGGTAAAATCACATGTGATTTTTAACCTACAAACTATTTTGCTTATAAAATCACATGTGATTTTCGAGAAAAAAATATTTCAAGTGTGACTTTAAAATTTATAAATTTTGGTTTTTGAAAATCACATGTGATTTTCCAAGAAAAAAAAAATTCACGTGTGATTTTAAAATTTATAAATTTTTGTTTTTGAAAATCATATGTAATTTCAATTTTTTACAAAAAAATCACATGTGATTTTGAAAAAAAAAAAGTGAAGTAAAACATAGCAAAAAAAAAAAAAAAAAAAAAAAAAAAGTATTAAGGGGAAAATGTGTGGCTGAAAAGTGGATCCCTAGATCCCTAGCAAATTGAGGATCTCATTTGAACCTTACCCTATATATATATAGGGACTGGTTCATGCGAGAACTCCTATTTCTGCGAGAACTGCGAGAACTCTTAAAAAAATTGTCAATTAACATTTAATTATGTCCATTAACATATAAAAACTATTCAATGTTAAAAATCTATTAAAAATATTAATGAAAAATTAAAAAAATCATATGAAATCACGCGTATTTAGAATTGTTCACATGTGAACGTCTTTTTTTCAAAAAAAGAGTTCATATATGAATGAAATATTTTTACGTTATTTTAAATGATTTTTTTTAGTTTTTTACTTTTATATTTACTTAATTATTAATCTCCAAAAGAGTTTGCATGTGAATGAACAAAGTGAGACGTGATTTGACACTTTTTGTAAGAGTTCTCGCAGTTCTCGCAAAAAAAAGAGTTCTCGCATGAACCATTCACTATATATATATATATATATATATATATATATATATATATATATATATATAGATATATATATATATATATATATATATTATACTATATATAATATATATATACATGATATATGTATATATATACTATATATTATATATATATTATTATCTATATATATATAGATATATATATATATCTGATATAATATAGATATATATTATTATTATCATATATATATATATATATATATATATATATATAATATATAATATATATATATATATATATATATATATATATATATATATATATATATATGAGAGTGTTAGTAGCGAATAGGCTCGATACATATAGCCTATAAGCCCTAAAAAGCTAACACAACACAGTATAAGGCTAAGTCCCTTCTACATCAAGGAAAGGCTCTTAGTCCCTTCCACCCCGGCTCCCGGCCTTCTTGGCTCCCTGCCCTCTCGGGCCCTCGCGGCCTCCGGCTCCCCGGTCTCGGCCTCTGGCCTGCCTGCCTCTCGGCTCGCGGCCTCCTGGCTTCCCGGCTCCCGGGCCTTCCGACTCCCGGCCTTCTGGCTCCCTGCCTCTCGGCGCCTTCCGGCTCTCAGCTCCCGCCTCCCGGCTACTGGCATTCCGGCTCCCGGCCTCCAGGTTTCCGGCTCCCGGCCTCTCGGCTCCCGATATCCCGGGTCCGATCTCCTGGCTTCCGGGTTCCTGGTCCTTGACTTCATTGTTGTTCCCTCTAAGCATTGTGCCAGACGGTCTTAAGCTCCTGCCTTAGGATTCATACCGTTGGCATCATTATGATGATAATAAAGTCACAAACGTTGGAACCTCATGAATAGCATTCAAGAGCCATGATAAGCCTTTATGGCCAACCGTTTCCCATGTTTGGGATTGTTGGGTATAAATATCCTACCCTGATGCAGTTCAAAGGGACGCTAACATTTCCATCCTCTCCACACACACATTATTATCTCACCAGAATACCTACTTGCCGTAGTAATCATATTCCGATCACCTTCTTCAACCAACCACTTGACCACCTTAGGCTCGCCAAGAGCTTGATAGGTTTGCACTGCTTAGCAGGAGGTCAAGAGGTTGAACCCCAAACACCCACGTTACTGAGCCTGCTACTATTTGCTCAAACATTGGCGCCATCCGTGGGACCCGTTTTAGCAACGGTGTTTCATTTCATTTCCATCTTATTTCATTTCTTAATTTCACAAATTCGTCTTCTCCATGGAAGACAGTTGCTATCTCAAATAGGTTTACATAAACCAAAAACAACCACCAACACCCCATTCACCACCCTAGCTAATTACATATAAATGACGAATGAAGAGGTACATCTGCCAGTTCTATGGCTGCTATCCTAGAAGGAAAAACACTCAAAACGATACAACACAATCTCCTTTGGTCAGCTTCTCAGGTAAGACACATTGATCACTAGGCAAAATAAGCATGTAGTTAATGTTGGGAGAATACCCTTACTACTGGGTCAAAATGATAGAATTAGCAAGAATTAGTTCATCATCGGCCTACAATGTCCTACTGGGCAGGCCCTCAACAGTTTGGACCAATTCCATCTACCATCCATGACATGGTCGAATTCCCTATCCTAGTTGGCATAGCCACACTTAGGGACAGGATGTCATGTCCAAAATACTAATCCGTCTAAAAAATGTCATAGGCAACCATTGATGTTGGCCAGACACGAAAAAGGTTTAACTTAGTCAGATCTTTGTATCCCACAAAGATATTGAATGCCATGAAGACTTTCAGCCTACAATGTCCAATTGGGCAGGCATGCATTATAAAAGTTTAGAACAATTTCATCCACCATCCATGACATGGTCAAATTCCCTACCCCAGTGGACAGAACCATAATTAGAGGCAGGATGTCATGATATGGATCTAAAAGTGTCATGGACACGATACAGATCCAAAAGTGCCATAGACACAAGATAGATCTTAAAGTGTCATTAGCAGAATACAGATCTAAGAGTCTCACGGGGCACAATTCAAAATTTTCATGGATAAAGAATAATACGTGTCATTTACACCTAATCAGATCCTGACAGCCTTGGATATGACTTCTGATCGACAGCCGCCGACTGGATCGTAAAAGGCACCTGGGCATAGTAGCCATCCAAGCATAATAGGCATCCAGACATAATATCCATCATGACATACTAGCAATCCATGCATAATACCTATCCTGACAAACTTGATATTCTTGTCCGGAATTGATATTTTTTGTCCGGACCTGATATTTTTGTCCGACACACTTGATATTTAGTGTCGGACGTTGATATTCGGCCAGCTTGGACAGCGGACCAATTTGGCAAAAATTTGATATTTTTGTCCGGAATTGATATTTTTGTCCGGACTTGATATTTTCGTCCGACACACTTGATATTTAGTGTCGACCTTGATATTTGGCCAGCTTGGACAACCGGCCAATTTGGCAAAAAATTGATATTTTTGTGCGGACTTGATATTTTTCGTCCGGACTTGATATTTTCGTCCGGCACACTTGATATTTAGTGTCGGACCTTAATATTCGGCGCTTGGACAGCCGGCCAAATTAAAAAAAAAACATAATAATAATAAATAAATAAATAAATATAAAAATCACCTCCCACGGAGGAAGTAGTTTTACCTCCAAGAGGGAAACAGTGTTACCTCCCAGGAGAGGAAGGGGTTCCACCCCTTTCTCATCCCTCCAAATGGGAAGTTATGGGGAAAAAGTTTCACCCCTCTCATCCCTCTCCCTCCAAGGAGGAAGGGTTCAACCTCTCTCAATAGGGGAAAGGTTTAACCACTCTCATCTCTCCCAAGAAGGAAATGGTTCCACTCCTCCTAAGAGAAGAAAAGTTTCATCATCTCTCATCCCTAAGAGGGAGAAGGGTTTCAACCATCCTATCCCTTCCAAGATGAAAGGATTTCAGCACCATCCAGAAGAAAGCCTTCAATGCCTTTCAGATATAAAGAAATTTTTTTTTTTTTTTTTTTTTTAAAAAAAAAAAAAAAATCGAAAAAAAAAAATCGAAAAAAAAGAAAAAAAAAAAAAAAATTGAGGAAAGGATTCCATTTCTCCCTAGAGAGAATAATTTCATCTCCCTAAGAGGGAAAAATCCCCCTCCCAATATGAAACGATTTCACATTATCCCAAGTGGGAAGGATTTCACTTCCCATAAGAGAGAAGGGTTTCACCTCCTTCCAAGACATAAAGATTTCAAGGAAAAATCCTACCTGTCTCAAAAGAAGAAGGATTTCATCACCTCTCACCCCTCCAAAGGGAGGCGGCCAAGGCTGAGTGCCGGCCTAGGCAATGTTCCAGCCAAGGGGCACGAGTACCGGCCAAGGCATGAGTGCCAGCCAGGTAAGGCGTCGGCCAAGGCACGAGTGCCGGCCACAGTGGGGTATCACCTCTCATCCCTCCCAAGGGCAAAAGGGTTTCCCATCACCTCCCACCTCTCCCAAGGGGGAAGGGTTTCATCACATCCCACCCTCCCAAGAGGGGGAAGGGTTCCAAGTGGGGGAAGAATTTCAGCTCCTCACAAAAATGAAAGGTTTTACCAACTCTCACCCCTCCCAAGGGGGAAGGGTTTCACCGACACGGGATACGAGTGCCAGACCAAGGCAAGAGTGCCGGACCAAGGCACAAGTGATGGACCAAGGCAAGGCAAGAGTGCCGGACCAAGACACTACTGCCGGACCAAGGCACAAGTGTTGAACCAAGGCACGAGTGCCGTCTTGCCAAGGCACGAGTGCCATACCACGTATGTCTGCCCACAAGTGCTCATGAAGGATTTCAACTTCCCTAAGATGAAAGGATTTCACATCCACCAGGAAGGATTTCACCTCCTCCCAACAGGAAGAATTTCACCTCCTCTCCCAAGAGAGAGGGATTTCACATCCAACAGGAAGGATTTCACCTCCTCCCAACAGGAAGAATTTCACCTCCTCTCCCAAGAGAGAGGGATTTCACATCCTCCAGGGAATGATTCCATCTCCCCCAAGAGGGAAGGATCTCACCCCCTACCAGCAGGGAATGCTTTCACCTCCTCCCAAGAGAAAAAGCTTTCATCTCCTACCGGCAGGGAAAGGTTTCACCTTATTCACCTCCTTCCAATGAGGGATTTTACCTCATCCTCAAAGGGAAATATCTTACGGAGAAGGATATCTTTTCTCTCAACATAGAAGGATCTTATATCCTCCCGACCAGTTTGTCAAGATTTGACAACCAGTCTCAGCACATCTAGCCTATCAACATAAAACAGTGCAGGTGACATCATCCTTGGCAACAAGTTTTCAAGATAAAAGTAGCAAGGATATCATAGCGGTCAATGAAGGAAGGAAAGATCAAACACCTTATCCCAGGAGCTAGACCATAGGTGAACAAATCCCCAACTAAGAAGGATTGTGTTGGGAAGAAGAAGGAGGACGACATAGATTTCCTTAGACGGCCACATATTCACCACACATGATGAACTTGGTATCAACATGGGAAAACATTCTTCAAGGTGATTACTCTCATATTTTATTTCAATTAATAAATACTTTTTGTCAAAATCATGGAATGTCATGTTCAAGAATAACACGTGGTCCGATCTATGTATCCCGCAAAGTCTTGGAAGGCCATGAGGCTGAATAAAATAATATTGGTCTGATCATGTATCCCAATAATACCAAATGAAGCAATACCTTTTATTACAAGGTTAGGACATTGCACACACGTGCATACACAATTACATAATTCTGAACAACGTTCAGACCAAGTGCATTGGGGCAAGATGGATATTTAAATCCAAGCCACACATGCACATCATCATATACATAACTCTGAACAACGTTCAGACCAAGTACCTAGGCTAAGATGGACATTTTTGTCTAGGCCAAACTTGCACATCATCATTTTCGTCTTTTCACCTACTTGGGGAAAGGCACGCACTTCTCATTGGGAAGCGACAATCCTCGCGAGTAACAAATAAATAAAGGTTAACCAACAAAAAGTGTCATAGGCACAGTGCCACGAGCAAAATATAAACTTTAAAAGATGCTACATGCATCTGAAAAATGTCACAGGCATATAAGAACTTGTCACTGCCATCCAATTGTCATAGTCACTGTATGTAATAAGCCATGGGCATAACACATGCAACGGGCACACAAGAAAGAGTCATAAGCACAATGATATTGTAATATTCAAAAGGTGTCATAGACACCAACCTAAAATTCAAGAATGTCTTGGACATCTATAACATAGACATCTGACAAAGCTATGAAGCCACATAAATGTTATTGGTCTGATCATCCAATAATACATTATTTTTTCATTTCAAGGTTATATAATGTAAAACCAACACATACAAAATTTATAACAACATACACGAATAGAAAAAACTACAAATGGTAGTACAAACATATCATATGATAGAAAAGGGCTAAGTCATACAAATGAAATTGTGTTACAAACACAAAGAGAAAATACTAAGGCTTTCGTGAAATGAGAGTAAGGATGTCTGGCGCAGACATATCAAAACTTTCCACGAGTCAGCTCCTGATTGGAAAAGCTCGAGTCTTCAACATACCATTGTCACACAACATATCCCCGTGACCCAATGGATCGGAATAAGGCAGCACTGCAATCCCAACATCAGGGTAAAGAGTCTGCAAGATGTCTCTTATGCAGAAGAAATGCCTATTGGCATCCCAAGCCACATATATCACGTTAGGGTGATTAAGTACGTGATTAAGCACAATCGCGAAGACATCTAATAAATCCCTTTTAGAAGGAATGGCAGAATCCATACATCCCAACCACATTTTGTCTTCCTTACATCGAGTGAGATGGGCATTCTTCTTAGTCAATCTACCTTTGACCATCCAAGTGTGATGCACACAATACAAATCTAAATGTGTCATGGGCACAATAGATATTCAAAAGTGTCATAGACACATTACTTATCCAAATGTCGTAGTACAATGGAAAGAATACTTGTGATGGACACACTCTGAAGGTTCAAATCCCCATCAGTTTGAAGTCCATATGTATGCACTTAGCAATATGGCACCATCCTCCTTCATCCACTTCATGAAAGACCTACTTGTGCAGATACTAAAAAATATCATAGACATTAACTATGCAAAGACATGCCAAGCGTGGAAAAGGAAAGGTCAAACCCAAAGCAAAGCCATTAAATGCATGAAGTTAGGCTTCAAAACTTTATTTTTTAAAACCTAACTGGGGGGCATGATAGTGTTAGTAGGGAATAGGCTCGATACATATAGCCTATAAGCCCTAAAAAGCTAACACAACACAGTATAAAGGCTAAGTCCCTTCTACATCAAGGAAAGGCTCTTAGTCCCTTCCACCCCGGCTCCCGGCCTTCTGGCTCCCTGCCTCTCGGCTCGCGGCCTCCGGCTCCCGGTCTCGGCCTTCTGGCTCCCTGCCTCTCGGCTCGCGGCCTCCGACTCCCGGCTCCCGGCCTTCCGACTCCCGGCCTTCTGGCTCCCTGCCTCTCGGCTCGCGGCCTCCGGCTCCCGGCTCGCGGCCTTCCGGCTCTCAGCTCCCGCCTCCCGGCTACTGGCATTCCGGCTCCCGGCCTCCAGGTTTCCGGCTCCCGGCCTCTCGGCTCCCGATATCCCGGGTCCGATCTCCTGGCTCCCGGGTTCCTGGTCCTTGACTTCATTGTTGTTCCCTCTAAGCATTGTGCCAGACGGTCTTAAGCTCCTGCCTTAGGATTCATACCGTTGGCATCATTATGATGACAATAAAGTCACAAACGTTGGAACCTCATGAATAGCATTCAAGAGCCATGATAAGCCTTTATGGCCAACCGTTTCCCATGTTTGGGATTGTTGGTATAAATATCCTACCATGATGCAGTTCAAAGGGACGCTAACATTTCCATCCTCTCCACACACACATTATTATCTCACCAGAATACCTACTTGCCGTAGTAATCATATTCCGATCACCTTCTTCAACCAACCACTTGACCACCTTAGGCTCGCCAAGAGCTTGATAGGTTTGCACTGCTTAGCAGGAGGTCAAGAGGTTGAACCCCAAACACCCAAGTTACTGAGCCTGCTACTATTTGCTCAAACAATATATATATATATATATATATATATATATATGGGTTGGTTCTTGTAAAACAAATATTAAAGTAAAATAAGTAAAAAAAAATTAAGAAATAATTTATAACGTTAGATATTTTGGATTATCGTTCATTTAACCATATCTCAAACTTTAAAAAACAAAGTTTTGTTGTACATAATAAAATGGGTAGTTTTAACATTGTGCATCAAATTTGAATATTTACTGCACAAAAAACAAAGAATTTGATGCACAGTCCCTAAACGACATATATTTTGATGCATATCAAAACTTGTTTTTTTAAAGTTTGTTATAATTGAATAAATAAACATAATACAAAATTACACATATAATAAATTATTTTTTTATATTTGTTTACTTATTTTATTTTAAGTTTTGGTTTATAAGAACCTCTCCCTATATATATATATATATATATATATATATATATATATATATATATATATATATATATATATATATATATATATATATAATGTGACATTCGCGAATTTCTAGGTATACTTTTATCGACACGTATTCGTTTTATTTATTTATGTTTATGTTTTGACCCTATTGTATTCCTTTGTGTGTTTTATCGTATTCGTATTTTATGAGTATTGTATTCGTATTTCTCGTATTTATTGAGTATCGTATTTGTATGTTATGTGATTCGAATCTTTATGTCGGGAACGTGTAGTCTTAAGTGCCTTTAGTATAAGTCTAGTATGCTCTTATGATAAGTTTAGTGGTATTATGCCTTATTTATGCGATTAAGTTTAACGTTTAAAAAGTATTACAACTTTAGTCCTTTCAGATTTTTCGTTACAAAACTAGTCCTATGAGGGATTTTTATTACAAAAATAGTCCTAAAAGGATCTACCAACTTTTTTGTCTTATCTCATACCAGAATTTTGTCTTATTCCACTTTCACCATCATCACCTACTCATTCCCATCCTTCTCTCTCTCTCTCTCTAAAAACACACACATAAACACTCTTCCTTCTCTCTAAATTTTCCGGCGATCCGACCGTTGAAATCCAAATCCGAGACTAGATTATTGCTCACCGTATTCATCTTCATCTATCCTCCAATTTTCGTTACGATCGGGTAAGTATTTCTCAGTTTTAGTTTTAAACTTTATTATTTTGATTCAATCACGAAAATACCACTTTTCACCATCAAAACTCGGATTTTATTGAGGGTTATTATACCTAAACATATTCTGGACATAGGTTTCCAATATGGGATGATTTTGACACCTAAAACACTCAGAAATCGAATCCCGAATGTAATTTTTCGTAAAAACCCAGTTACGTCACATAACTGTGTTACGTGAACGTAACTGATCACGTAACTAAGACCATTAGTCTTAGTCACGTAACTGATCACGTAACTAAGACCATTAGTCTTAGTCACGTAACTAATCACGTAACTAAGACCATTAGTCTTAGTCACGTAACTGATCACGTAACTAAGACCTTTAGTCTTAGTCACGTAACTGATCACGTAACTAAGACCTTTAGTCTTAGTCACGTAACTGATCACGTAACTAAGACCATTAGTCTTAGTCACGTAACTAGCTTGCTGATTTTCCGAAACGTTTGTAATCCTGTTAAATTGATGTTCCTTTTGGTCATTTTAAAACCCGTATACAACGTTAATCGTTAAGGCATATCCCACTAGACTTAGAGATACTTAGACATGTTTATTTACGTGATGTTTAGGGCACTTAGACGTGGGAGCTTGACGGTATAATAGTATTTCCCGACATATCGTGATTTGGATTGCTTTGCTATTCAGTGAGTTATTCGTTGCCCTTTTTACCCTTTTTACACTTTTTGGGCATGAATAGCGTTGTATAAATGTATTTTATGGTATATTATGTATTATGGTTATGTATTATGGATATGGATGCCTTTAGGTTAGCATTACCCAACTTGTTCCGCCTTTGTGGTAGAACGAGGCCCCGTATACACACCTGTTAGCTTTTAGCCGCCGGTTCGTATATATAGCGCTATATGGGTCTAACAAACCCTCATTTCTAACACGATGGATGATGCATGCGCCCTGTCCGTGTTAGTAATGTTATGACCGTTGATTTTCGAGGACAACCTAGCGTAATGCACTAGGTGGGGTTAGTTGCCAGTATTGTTATGGTTCAGGTGTATCGTATTTACCTAAGGCTATTATCTATCCAGTATGCTATTTTATGAAATGATTATGGTATCTTTATAGTATATGTATGATTATTTTATCAAAAGGTTTTGTATACTTCACGTATCTTTTGAAACATCATTTTCAAATGACTTATCTTCAAATCTCATCATTTTTGGGTCAAAACGTATTGAAACCTTTATTCTAATATGATTTTATTTACTATTGCGAATAATTCACCAACTTTATGTTGACGTCGTATTTTAACGCTTTTCAGGGATTTGAGGTTACACTTTTTGACGTTATGCTTGCTTGGCTACGTGGATTACTTGCATGGAATTTATTTTGCTATTGTTAATTCCTTAGTATCCCAAACGCTGTAGCCGTATTTTGATATATTCGGATGATTGTAATAACGTATTGTATTTCAAACTCTTTATTCTATGTTGATGATGTATGGCTTACTTATGTTTATGTAACCTTTGAATCTCTGATACCGTATACACTGTACACCTCGGTTCCGCCATTTTTGCGGGGTGTGACAGAAGTTGGTATGAGAGCCAATGGTTATAGCGAACTAAGTGACCTTACGGAATCACTTAGACTATGACCTAGGCTTTTGGACCTATCTGATTTATTCTATGTGCGCATTTCCTTCTTTTGTGGGCCTGTATGTGATTCGTATGCTTTATGTGCTTTTGTGTTGCATTTTATGCTTTGAGGCCTGCTCGTTTTAGTCGCACATCCGGTTATCGTTCTGATTTTCGCGGGTATGTGAATAGATTTTACGATCTATGTGTTTTGGCTCCTCGGTTGGTTCGCACGGAGAATGAGAGAATTGAACGCTTCACTCAAGGGTTGCCCCAGACTATGCGAGATCACATTATTTCTCACCTTCCGGGTACTCTTCAGAGTGCGGTTGATATTGCCGGTCGGTTGACCGCAAGTATGATTCGTGGTGGTGTTCTGCAACCTGTTGTGAGCCGCATAGATTCTGGAAGGTCTGATAGGAGAGACATGGGTAATTCGAGGAAGAGAAGCCGTGGTCATGATCAGAGACCCCAACTTCCTCAGGTGTATGCGTTGACGGGTTCTGGAACTGGAAATCAGGGCGTGCGCCCTAAGTGTGGTACTTGTGGCAGTGCTCATGCAGCGAATGTGGCGTGTTGGGTTTGTACACGATGCAAGAAGTTAGGCCACACCGAGCAGTTTTGTTGGAGGAGCTACTGGAGCGTGCTTTGAATGTGGAGAAGTGGGTCATCGCCGTCATCAATGTCCCAAGCTTATAGCACCTACTCCCCTTCCTACTCATGGTGCTGGTACTAGTGCGAGAGGAAATCCTGCCAAGAGCAGAGCTTTCGCCATGGAATCTTCTGAAGCTCACCAGGATCCTACTGTAGTCACTGGTACATTTCTTGTCGATGATTATCCTGCTTTTATCCTGTTTGATTCGGGTGCCGATAGAAGCTTTATATCTAGTGATTTCCGCCCCTTAGTAAACCGTGCTTCTAGTCCTTTAGAACCTGCTTATGAGGTAGAAATAGCTGATGGTAGATGTGCTTGTGTTAGAGAAGTTATTCGTGATATTCCCCTCGTATTAGCCGATATTCCTTTCTCCATCGACCTTATTCCTATGAAACTCGGCAGCTTCGATGTCGTAGTCGGTATGGATTGGCTAGCTAAGCATAAAGGAGAGATAGTCTGTTATGAGAAACTTATCCGTATTCAGAAGCCGGATGGAGATCAGATGATTGTACACGGAGACAAGGCTGGGAAACGCCTTAAAGTCATTTCTTGTTTGAAAGTTCGCGACTATATCCGTCAAGGTTGTTCCTTATATCTCGCTCACTTGGTGAAGAAAGATTCTACGATAAAGATTGATGGTGTACCGGTTGTTCGCGAGTATTCTGACGTTTTTCCCGAAGATTTACCTGGAGTCCCTCCCCAGAGACAAACCGACTTTCGTATTGATCTTGTTCCTGGAGCAGCACATGTTGCTAAAGCTCCGTATCGTTTGGCTCCTTCCGAGATGCTCGAGTTGTCGAAACAAATTCAGGAACTGGTCGATAAGGGTTTTATCCGTCCTGGTTTCTCCCCGTGGGGTGCTCCTGTTCTCTTTGTTAAGAAGAAGGATGGCTCCATGCGTTTATGTATTGATTATCGGGAGTTAAACAAGCTGACTGCGAAGAACCGTTATCCCCTTCCTCGTATTGACGACTTATTCGATCAACTTCAGGGTTCTTGCTATTTCTCTAAGATCGATCTTCGCTCTGGTTATCATCAGTTGAGAGTTCAGGAAGATGATATACCTAAGACCGCGTTTCGTACTCGATATGGTCATTACGAGTTCATGGTGATGCCGTTTGGTCTGACAAACGCCCCTGCAGCATTCATGGATCTAATGAACCGTATTTGTCGTCCGTATCTTGACAAATTCGTTATCGTATTCATCGACGACATTCTTATCTATTCCCGAAGTCGCAAGGAACATGAAGAGCATTTGCGTCTTGTTCTAGAAGTGCTTCGAAAAGAAAAGTTGTATGCGAAATTCTCTAAGTGCGAGTTCTGGTTATCCGAAGTTCAATTCCTTGGCCACGTGGTTAGCGCGAAGGGTATTCACGTTGATCCTGCTAAGATTGAAGCTGTTAAAAGTTGGGTTGCACCAAAGTCACCGACCGAAATCCGTTCGTTTTTGGGTCTTGCTGGGTATTATCGCCGATTCATCGAGAACTTCTCCAAGATCGCTTCACCTATGACAAAGTTGACACAGAAGAGTGAACCATTCGTTTGGGGTTCCGATCAGGAGAGAGCCTTTCAGGTATTGAAGCAGCGGTTGTGTGACGCTCCTATACTTAGTCTGCCCGTTGGTTCCGAGAATTTTGTTGTTTATTGCGACGCTTCGCACAAGGGTCTGGGTTGTGTGCTTATGCAAAATGGTAAAGTTATAGCTTACGCTTCGCGTCAGTTGAAAATCCATGAGCAGAATTACACGACTCATGATCTAGAATTGGGAGCCGTCGTATTCGCATTGAAGATTTGGAGACATTATCTGTATGGGACCAAGTGTACTGTATTTACCGACCACAAGAGTCTTCAACACATATTCGATCAGAAGATGCTGAACATGAGACAACGACGCTGGGTTGAGTTATTGAACGACTATGATTGCGAAATTCGCTACCACCCTGGTAAGGCGAACGTTGTTGCTGATGCACTAAGTCGTAAGGAAACAGTCAAACCAGTTCGTATCTGTTCTATGATGGTATCTATTCAGACGAGCTTGAAGGCTCGGATTATTCACGCACAGGAAGGTATTATGACAGAGGACCGTGTTAAAGTGGAAAGATTGTATAAGTTGGCGTTGGAATTAGAACCGAAGGAGGATGGAGTTCTGTATTTCCTCGAGCGTATTTGGGTTCCGATTAGTATCCGTCAGTTGATTCTGGATGAAGCCCATAAGTCTAACTATTCCATTCATCCGGGTTCCGACAAAATGTATCATGACTTGAAAGAATTCTATTGGTGGCCGGGTATGAAGCGTGAGATCGCCGAGTATGTTAGTCGATGTTTGACTTGTTCCAAAGTGAAGATTGAGTATCAGAAACCGTCTGGGCTACTCCAACAACCGAAGATTCCCGAGTGGAAATGGGAGCGTATTACTATGGATTTTGTTACTAAGCTTCCGAGATCTTCGAGTGGTTATGACAGTATCTGGGTTATTGTTGATCGTTTGACGAAGTCTGCTCATTTCCTACCGATTCGTGAGAATTATCCGATGGAGAGATTCGTGCGTTTATATATTGCAGAGATTGTATCGAAACATGGAGTTCCTGTATCGATTATTTCCGATCGTGATGCTCGATTCACCTCACGATTTTGGAAGTCATTCCAGACTGCTATGGGTACGAGATTAGATATGAGTACCGCCTATCATCCGCAGACCGATGGTCAGAGTGAGAGAACTATTCAGACCTTGGAGGATATGCTACGAGCCTGTGCGATTGATTTTGGTGGTAGTTGGGATGTTCATTTACCGTTGATTGAGTTCTCGTACAACAACAGCTATCACACGAGTATCAAGTGTGCACCTTTTGAAGCTTTGTATGGCCGCAAGTGTCGATCGCCTGTATGTTGGGCAGAAATTGGAGATAGTCAGATTTCTGGTCCGGAGATTATACAAGAGACCACTGACAAGATCTTCAAGATCAAGGAACGATTAATTACTGCCAGAGATCGACAGAAAAAGTATGCTGATAAGCGCAGGAAGCCTCTTGAGTTCAGTGTTGGAGATATGGTATTATTGAAGGTTTCTCCATGGAAAGGGGTTGTCCGATTCGTAAAACGTAGTAAGCTGAGTCCGAGATACACGGGTCCGTTCAAGATTTTAGCCCGCATCGGCCCAGCTGCGTATCGATTAGATTTGCCGGCAGAACTGAGCAGCGTACACAATGTATTTCATGTGTCTCAGTTGAAGAAATGCCTGGCTGACGAAACGTTAGTTCCGCTTGAGAAACTCCAGATTGATGATAAGCTTCATTTCGTTGAGGAACCGATCGAGATCGTTGCTAGTGATGTTAAGCGTCTACGACGAAGCAAGATTCCGATTGTCAAGGTTCGTTGGAATTCCCGTTTTGGAGCTGAGTTCACGTGGGAACGCGAAGATGAAATTCTGCGGAAGTATCCTCACCTTTCTCCCGGAAGTAGTACCAAGTGATAATTTCGAGGACGAAATTTCTTTTTACTTGGGGAGACTGTGACATTCGCGAATTTCTAGGTATACTTTTATCGACACGTATTCGTTTTATTTATTTATGTTTATGTTTTGACCCTATTGTATTCCTTTTTGTGTTTTATCGTATTCGTATTTTATGAGTATTGTATTCGTATTTCTCGTATTTATTGAGTATCGTATTTGTATGTTATGTGATTCGAATCTTTATGTCGGGAACGTGTAGTGTTAAGTGCCTTTAGTATAAGTCTAGTATGCTCTTATGATAAGTTTAGTGGTATTATGCCTTATTTATGCGATTAAGTTTAACGTTTAAAAAGTATTACAACTTTAGTCCTTTCAGATTTTTCGTTTCAAAACTAGTCCTATGAGAGATTTTTATTACAAAAATAGTCCTAAAAGGATCTACCAACTTTTTTGTCTTATCTCATACCAGAATTTTGTCTTATTCCACTTTCACCATCATCACCTACTCATTCCCATCCTTCTCTCTCTCTCTCTAAAAACACACACATAAACACTCTTCCTTCTCTCTAAATTTTCCGGCGATCCGACCGTTGAAATCCAAATCCGAGACTAGATTATTGCTCACCGTATTCATCTTCATCTATCCTCCAATTTTCGTTACGATCGGGTAAGTATTTCTCAGTTTTAGTTTTAAACTTTATTATTTTGATTCAATCACGAAAATACCACTTTTCACCATCAAAACTCGGATTTTATTGAGGGTTATTATACCTAAACATATTCTGGACATAGGTTTCCAATATGGGATGATTTTGACACCTAAAACACTCAGAAATCGAATCCCGAATGTAATTTTTCGTAAAAACCCAGTTACGTCACGTAACTGATCACGTAACTAAGACCATTAGTCTTAGTCACGTAACTGATCACGTAACTAAGACCATTAGTCTTAGTCACGTAACTGATCACGTAACTAAGACCATTAGTCTTAGTCACGTAACTGATCACGTAACTAAGACCTTTAGTCTTAGTCACGTAACTGATCACGTGACTAAGACCTTTAGTCTTAGTCACGTAACTGATCACGTAACTAAGACCATTAGTCTTAGTCACGTAACTAGCTTGCTGATTTTCCGAAACGTTTGTAATCCTGTTAAATCGATGTTCCTTTTGGTCATTTTAAAACCCGTATACAACGTTAATCGTTAAGGCATATCCCACTAGACTTAGAGATACTTAGACATGTTTATTTACGTGATGTTTAGGGCACTTAGACGTGGGAGCTTGACGGTATAATAGTATTTCCCGACATATCGTGATTTGGATTGCTTTGCTATTCAGTGAGTTATTCGTTGCCCTTTTTACTTTTTTTACACTTTTTGGGCATGATTAGCGTTGTATAAATGTATTTTATGGTATATTATGTATTATGGTTATGTATTATGGATATGGATGCCTTTAGGTTAGCATTACCCAACTTGTTCCGCCTTTGTGGTAGAACGAGGCCCCGTATACACACCTGTTAGCTTTTAGCCGCCGGTTCGTATATATAGCGCTATATGGGTCTAACAAACCCTCATTTCTAACACGATGGATGATGGATGCGCCCTGTCCGTGTTAGTAATGTTATGACCGTTTATTTTCGAGGACAACCTAGCGTAATGCACTAGGTGGGGTTAGTTGCCAGTATTGTTATGGTTCAGGTGTATCGTATTTACCTAAGGCTATTATCTATCCAGTATGCTATTTTATGAAATGATTATGGTATCTTTATAGTATATGTATGATTATTTTATCAAAAGGTTTTGTATACTTCACGTATCTTTTGAAACATCATTTTCAAATGACTTATCTTCAAATCTCATCATTTTTGGGTCAAAACGTATTGAAACCTTTATTCTAATATGATTTTATTTACTATTGCGAATAATTCACCAACTTTATGTTGACGTCGTATTTTAACGCTTTTCAGGGATTTGAGGTTACACTTTTTGACGTTATGCTTGCTTGGCTACGTGGATTACTTGCATGGAATTTATTTTGCTATTGTTAATTCCTTAGTATCCCAAACGCTGTAGCCGTATTTTGATATATTCGGATGATTGTAATAACGTATTGTATTTCAAACTCTTTATTCTATGTTGATGATGTATGGCTTACTTATGTTTATGTAACCTTTGAATCTCTGATACCGTATACACTGTACACCTCGGTTCCGCCATTTTTGCGGGGTGTGACATATAAAACCACACACTAAAACACATAAAAACACACACATACCTTGAGCTTGAATAATGAAAAAGCTTATCATTTGAGGAGAAAAAAATAACAGCAACATCAGCATCACAAAGTATAGCCTTATCAATTTTTAATCTCAAACTTTCCAAGAAAACCCCAAAATCTCCCCCAAATCAAATTTCACCCTCACTTCCAAGAAAACCCACTTTTAAAAGGAAAATTTCTAACAAACCCAGATCTCCAAAACGTTCAAATCCTCCAACGGATCTATGGAAAAAATCGGTTTTAACCGGTTTAAAAACCGAAATAACCCGATTTCCACTACAATATTTAAACGGTGTAAACCGGTTCGGTTTCTACTACCCGGTTTCGGTTATTGGAAAACCGGTTTCTCAAAAAACCGGTTTCGGTTTTGCTTCTGGGTCGAAAAAAACCCAGTTATCAGGTTGCATCTATACCTCCAGTTGAGCTCCATCATGCTCAAGCTCAACAGGCTCCCCCACCACATGCCCAACTGATTATGTTCCCAGCCCAGCAGCAACACTATTCGGTGTCCCAGGCCCAACAGACGAATTCTTTGCATACACAAGCTACTCAGAGTGCCTTTAATATCCAGTAGCAATACAGTCATTCCGAGCAACCTACTACTCTTCCACAGGCTTTCAGTAATATGTATTCAAAGAAAATGGCGAGTGATATATGGATACGGGTGCAACATATCACCTCACATCGGATGCAGGTAATCTTAGTACTATTCTTAATAAGCACAATATTTCATCTATTTTGTTGGTGACGGGGCGCAAATTCCAGTCACCAATTCAGTACATAGCATTATTCCATCAAAACATCGCCCTTTACACCTACACAATGTCCTTGTCACGACAAGTATTATTAAAAACCTTATTTATGTTTGTAAATTCGTTACTGATAATGATTGTACTGTTGAATTTAAAAATTTGGTTTTTCTGTTAAGGACCCTCAGACCCAAACCGTTCTACTTCGATGTGACAGTACCGGTGACTTATGTGACAACCGTCACTCCTTCCGTCCGAGGTTAGTCTAGTATGCCTGTAGTTCGTTACCACTGCTTGTTTAAACTTTTTTTTTTTTTTAAAGTTACCTTATACTGTTGTTGTGTGTTATGTTATGTTATGTGTGTGATATTGTGTTATGCTTTAGGTGCACATGTAGACAGTTCCCCGATAGATGAGCTTTTAAATTACTTAGCGATTAATCTCGTGTTTTAGGTTATCGTTTCACGTTGTCAAGTAAACTTTATTAGACTAATTAAGAGTGCATGTTTTCTATACTAAAACATTTATATGTAAATTATAGTCCCGAGTTACGTCTATCATAGCATCTACGCGTCCGAGAATCACCCCTTTCCTTGTACGATATTGGTGTTGTGCATGCCCTAACTGCGCCGCACCTGACTACCACTGCGACGCAACGGGGGCCGCCCAACTTTTCGGTTAGTCTTTTTCGTGTTTAGTTCGAGTGTTAAGCCATGTGGGTTAGCTCTGGATTGTAGTGGCTCGAACCTAGAGTCCCTAATACTCAGATTTTAACCTAATCCTAGTTACTTGACCACTCTCCATGCATATATAAGCACTTAATCAAGAAAACCCTAATCTTTCTTTCATTCATTTGTCGTCACTCCACTTTCTTCATTTCAGTCGATCTCCCCCTATATTCAACCACCATCTTCACTCTTTTGCAGCCTCTTGGTCGATCATCATCATCTCATCTTTCAACCAGAGTAAGTATTGTGTTTCCGTTGGTGTTTTCCTTCTAAAGAGAAACCCTAAAATGTTGTGTATGTTGTTCTTGGTTGGAAGCCGATCAAAGCAGTCTTGATCCATTGTATGTTGTGTCATCCTCTCATCCTCTCATTCTGCCACTTTCACCATCCAGGTATGCTCTTTGTGGTATTGGAAGTTCAATTGTATCTAAGCCGAACCCTAACAACCTTTCCTATACGTATATGTGTTGTACCTATGTTTCAGAATCAAGCTTTTGCATTGGGAAACCCTAATCGCCATCCACCACCTTGTCATTCAGTCCTTGAACAAGATTCTTCAAGGGTAAGTAACTTGGTTCACTCCCTAAACTGATTCATGCAATACTACCATTGTTATTCACGTTTGAGATTGTGATCTTGCATTTTGTTGTGGTTTTTGGTCTTTTGGTTCATAGGTCGATTTCAGCTGATTCACCTTGGTCATTAGGGTGAATTCGATCTTCATTAATCGTGGATTGTAGTCTCGGATCAAGTTAAATTCTAATCGTTTCGATCTAGGGTATATTTGAAACCCTAATTTTGATCTTTTTGTTGTGGTTATTTTCATGTTTAATTGTGGTTGTGAATTGTGATTTTTGGACACCTCGTAATCCATTTTAACATGATAAAATGTCACATACAAGTTTAATAACCGGATTGTCACATAAAACCCTAATTCGTAAACTTATAGAGTTAATTACATGGCTAGTCCCTATGGTTTGCAGAAATCTCACCAGTCATCCCTATTAGTTTTTTATTACACCGACAATCCTATTACATAATCGTCCTTAATTGTTAAACTCAAAAAAAGAAAAAAGAAAACCTAAAATCCTAATCCACCAATCCAAATCGATCATCACATCTCTAGCCACCATGCCACCACCATCACCATAACCCCTCACAAATTTATTTTTGGATATGGATAGCCTGTTAAGAAAAAAAAAATGCATGTTGATATTCCGACTGAACTGAGCGATCTACTTTTTTCAATTTACTATTTCAAATCAAATTGTTTATTTATTAATTGATTTATTTAAGAATATATAAAGAGGATTATGATAAGGATAAAAAGCTCCCTCTTCTGATTTAATTCATTCTGTGAATAACTCTGCCATCTGAGTAATCCCTCTTTAATTCCCTTATTTTTTTTTTTAATTATTAATTAGTTGTTTTTATTATTATTTAAAAAAAAAAAGTTGAATGAGATGATAGATGAATTAAGATAAAGTTATTCCACACTTGGACTGAGAATTTGTTTTCATTTGATGTATTTTCATATTTCTGAATCTTTGCTTTTTTAAATATCTTCGGTTGTGGATTTTATACTGATTTTTAATTAGATGTTGTCAAATGATAATAAATAAATGAAAATAGTCTTAGGACACCATTGGACACAGCTTTTATTAGTTGTGGGTGAGAATACTAGTTTTTTCTAATGATGACATATTTATTCGATAAGTTTATACAATCAAATTGTCATCTTTTTTACATTTATAAGTTTTAATGTAACAAAATTGTGAAAATTTTATACTGATTTTTAATGTACCATCGTCACAATTTTTTAATGTACCAGCGTATCTCACGGAGTCTAGTTTTCGGATATATAAGATATGTCGTCTAATTCTTCGTCAAATTCTCTGAAACTGAATTTAAGTAAACGTTGGTCCATCTCAGTTTTTGTAACGACTTATAGGATTAAAGATGTTTTTTGGTGTAACAATTTAAAAAACCTTAAAATGAGATTAAACGAATTAATTATACCCTTTATAAGGTCTCGACTTTGTTATATATGCTTCACTCAATCAAATTGTCCGTTGGTTACATTAAACGTTTTCTTTAAAACTCAAACTATATAAGTTACTGTTTCAAGCAGATTCTATCACCTGTTTTGTATCGATCATAACTTATTCATAATTAACTCAATTTGGTCAAATCAGGATTCCCCGATGTAGCCCTTTGAGTCTACTTTCTGAATATATACGATTCATCGTCCAACTCTTTTTCAAACTCGAGATATGACTGTTTTAGTATTAGGGGGTACTTGCTGAGTTTTAACGTTCTTGTCTAAATGTATCGTTTTATCCAATGTTAACGAGTATTATGAAACGGTCAATTGAAATTTTTTAAACAAACACTAAATGGGATTAAATCTTGAAAATAGAAACGTACTCACAAGTCCTTACTTTCCATTTAGGGAAACTCATCGTATAGACGGGACTAGCTTGTGACCTACTATCTTAGACACACATCTACACTACTTGAGTAGTGTCTTTTGCTATACTAGAGGTGAGTTCATTGACCTACTTTTTAACTGTTTATATGTTTTGAAACAACCGGGGGAAAGTAAAGCTCAACCAAACAGATTTTAACAAACGGTTTTGGAAACTTACTATCACTAGAAATATTCCATTTTTGGAAACTTACTACTTTCGGAAACTTACTATAAATAGATATTTCTATTTATAGAAACTTTCTATTTTTGGAAACTTCCTTTTTATGGAAACTCATAAAAACGTGTAACAAACAAATGGATCTTTTCAAAACTATTGGTTGTGGATCTTACCTGGGCATCAGAAATCATCCGACCGATGTTACAAGCGTATCAACCTAATGTACTTGTTGATACCACGGTAGCGTGACTACTGTAGGATCCAATAAGTGTATCTGGCTCTACATGCGCGGTGCATGTCTATCGGCAGAATGTTACTTGTCGATTAGTAGCGTGGCTACTACGGATTATTGTGATGATTATTTTGTGAAATGTATGCATTGTTACACAACTTTATACATTACTTGGTGAATGGTTTGATTACTTATCTTTTATTAAATACTCAATGAACTCGCTCAACTTTATGTTGACTTTTCTAGCTTTACTTTCAGGTAACGATGGGGCATAGGACTTAGCTTGGGACTGGAATTTTAGAAAAGATGGATATGCATTGCATTTGTGGCTTGTTTTGACATTATTACTATTGTATTATTTCGGGTTTGCATGCCTAAGTACTTCATATTTCTATTGCTTGGTTGATTGAATGTTTATTTGTGGTGATTGACGTACTCGTGTACCAAGGAGTTTTACCTTGGACATGGCGACGTCAGGACATACTATCATTTATTTTATCATATAGACTAACTTTATTTACTATTGTGTTATGACGATCGTCAATCGGCCACACCCTGCGTTTCCGCCACTGGCGGGGTGTGACAACTTAAACCTCGTTCTCCTCCTTTCAAAGTACACTTTTGCATTTTTTTTCTTCAAGTCAGGACACGTGGCATCAACGACTTGGTCATCCAAGAGAAGATGCTCTTCGCGTTCTTAGAAATAATGGCTTCATTTCATTTAATAAAAATAAATATGTTTTTTTATGCAAAGCTTGTCAACTTGGCAAACATGTTAAACTTCAATTTTTTAGTTCTTCATCTATTGTTCAGCACCCTTTTGATAGGGTACACTCGGATTTGTGGACTTCTCCCGTTCTTAGTGTAAGTGACATTAATTATTACATTTTATTTTTGGATAATTATTTGCATTTTTTATGGGTTTATCCTTTACGTCAGAAAAATGATGCTTTTACAATATGTTAATAATCAATTTAAATCTGATATAAAATATTTTCAATGCGACCACGGTGGTCAGTTTGACAACAAGGATGCACGATATTTTTGACAAAAATGGGATTCTATTTCGCTTTTCGTGTCCTAAAACATCTCAACAGAATGGTAAGTCGGAACGCATGATTCGCACGATTAATAATCTAATACGCACCCTTCTTTTTCAATTGAATCTTCCGGCTATTTATTGGGTGGAAACCCTTCATATGGTTGCACACTTTTTAAATATCTTACCATCCACTTCCATTAATAATGATATTCCATTTACTAAACTTTTTAACAAACAAACGTCATATTCTCAATTACGCGTTTTTGGGTGTCTCTGTTACCCGCACATTTTTCCAAAACACAAACTTGACCCTCGTTCCACGCCATGCATTTTTCTTGGATATCCATCCGGTAACCGTGGCTTTCGTTGTCTTGACTTTATTAACAAAAAGATACTTCTCTCCCGTCATGTTGTTTTCGATGAAACCAATTTCCCATTTGGTACATCACTTTCTACCATTCCCACCTCTCATTATAATTTTCTTGGATGATCCTAATGACACCTCTTTAACTGGCCTCCTTCGAAACACTCCACGCCCAACCCCATTTCCCCTTGAACCCTTGACTCCGGTCACCCCTGCTACACCCGTCACTTCTCTCGGGTCCCCAGCAACTACCGTCTCCATTACCTGCTCAGCCCCCATCTCCACCACCACCACAACCCCCATCAACACCTGCTCAGCCACCCTCTATGCCACAACCACAACCCCCTTCACCACCTTTTATCCCGCCACCACTTCCACCTACTCATCCCATGACCACTCGTTCTAAACGAGGCACTTTAAAACCCATCACTCACCTAAATCTAAATATTAGTCACCATTCTCCTGTCCCTCGGTCTCACATTGCTGCCCTTAAAAACCCTAAATGGACAAATGCTATGCTTGATGAATATAGTGCGCTTATTAATAATGGTACTTGGATTCTTGTTCCCCGACTTCCAGGTGCTAATGTTTTTACTTGTATGTGGCCGTTTAAACATAAGTTTCATGCAGATGGTTCACTTAGTTGTTATAAAGCTCGTCTTGTTGCTAACGGACACAGTCAACAACAGGGTATTGATGGCGATGAGACTTTCAGTCCGGTTTTCAAATCAGGCACTATTCAGATAGTTCTTAGCCTGACACTTTCTCGGTCTTGGCCGATTCATCAGTTAGTCGTCAAGAATGCTTTATTTCATGGTTATCTTGATGAGACTGGCTATATGCACCAGCCTCCTGGGTTTTATGATTCTAAACACCTTGATCATGTCTGTCTTGTGAAGAAGTCTCTATACGGTCTGAACCAGGCTCCGTGAGCTTGGTTTCAACGTTTTGTTAGCTTTGTTCTTCGACTTGGCTTTACTCACAGTAAATCTGATTCACTTTGTTCATCTTTCGACGTGGTCCTGACATTGCTTATATACTACTATATGTGGATGATATTGTTCTTGCTGCTTCCTCCTCATCTTTCGTATAGCGTATCATTGCAGCTTTATGTGGTGAGTTTTCGATGACTGATCTAGGCACTTTGAGCTATTCCCTGGGGATTTATGTGACACGCAAATTGTATGATTCTCTCTCAGCAATCTTATGCTCGTGACATTTTAGATCGTGCTGGTATGCTCAATTGTAATCCGTGCCGAACTCCTGTTGATACAGACTCGAAGATGGGTCCTCATGGTCCTACCTCTGATGCCACTTTATATCGTAGTCTTGCGGGGGCATTACAGTACCTTACTTTCACGCCCCCTGATTTATCTTATGCACTTCAGCAGCTATGCCTATACATGCATGATCCTCGCGAGCCACACCTGCAGGCTCTTAAGCGTGTTCTACGCTTGTACATGGGACTCTTAATTTGGGTTTACAACTTTATTCATCTTCTACGAATCAGCTCGCTACTTATTCCGATGCTGATTGGGAAGGATGTCCGGACTCACGCCGGTCTACCTCTGGTTATTGTGTTTTTCTGGGTAGTAATCTCTAATCTTAGTCCTCTAAACGGCCGTCTACGGTTTCTCGTTACTGTGTAAATGCAGAGTATCATGGCGTTGCAAACGCCGTCGCCGAGGCATATTGGCTACGCATTTTACTTTTAGAGCTTCATAATCCTCTTTCTTCAGCTTCAGTTATTTTTTGTGATAATGTTAATGCGGTTTATATGTCTTTTAATCGTGTTTAGCATCAACATACTAAACATATTGAGATCGAAATCCACTTTGTTCGTGTCAATGTTGTTGCCGGTCAAGTTCGTGTTCTTCTTGTTCCATCACGGTACCTATATGTAGATATTTTCACGAAGGGGTCTTGCCTTTCCCTTATTTTCGGATTTTCGCAACAGCTTGAGTATTTGTGATACGTCCACTCAATCTGCAGGGGCATATTAGTATTAATGTATACAAGATATTATGAATTGATTGTTGATTATGTCATTAGCATCATAGCAATATATAGATACAACACAAAGCATGGGCCTTTAACCCAAATATGACTACAATAGTAAATACAAATATACAATTAGACTGTATACTTGTATTTGGTATTGTTAGTCATATTTGGGTTAAAGGCCCTTGCTTTGTATCTATATCTATATATTGTTATAATGCTAATGAGATAATCAACAGTCAATTCATAATATTTTGTATACCATAATAAGAATTTCGAAGAAACAAGCACGATCTAAAGAGATAAATTCGTGTTAAGAAATGTAAGTGTCCTTTAAAATGAATCGGAAGTACATCATCCTTACCAACCATAATTTGTTTAGATTTATTACATGGTACTAAGTAAAGGGGGGAAAATTATTAAGATGAGTAGTCTTGTGAGATTGTATCCATGTAATTATTCGGGTCAAATGGAGGTTTGGAAATATGTGTGAATGAGGTTGGTGTTGCCAACGACTATTGGACTGTAAAGTGCCAATTGGGATGACATATTGACGGCCCAACCGGACCAGTTGGGGATAAGCGGGTCCAGAAATACCAAAGTTGGGTGCTGGCATGAATGCTAACGGAATATGAAATTTGTGTCTACTTCAACTTTGGTTGTAAAGCTTGATGGCTCTGTGGGTAACTTGCTCAAGGATGGTCAATTTTTTTTAATGATTCCAAAATTTTAAGGAGATCGAGTACAATGAACTCTGATTTTTGTTCATGAACACTAACATGTTTTAGCTTGGTAAAAAGTGGGAAATATATTTGTGTTTTCGATTATGTCAACAATACAGTTGATATCTATAATCGTTAATATTGATTTTCACTAGTTGGAAGACATTTGGAATATGTTCAAGATTCCTTGAAATCACTAGAAACGATTATATGCAAGCCCGGCCAACACTCTTTTCAGTTACTAGGAATGGCTATATCAACTTTTAAAAAAGCCGTTTCCTTGTGCAAACAAATGCTTACTTTCATTGCCACACATGGAACGACTATACCACACTTACGAAGTCTAGAAAAACTCTACACCTGTAGAGTTTTATCATCATTTCGTACCATCCAATCTAATACTATCGTCCCTATTTACACTCCATAATGGTTGGGGGTTTAAGAAATATTTCAAGGCATCAATAGAAGCTGAAATGAGGAAGATGCATCATCAAATCCACCGTCTACCTTAGGTTAAAAACATTATTAAAAAGTAATTTAAACGATATAGTATTAGACTGAATGATAAGAAGTGACGAAATTGATTAAAATTTGTGGATTATACCATTGTTCATCTTAACTATAAGAACCAAATTTTGTAAGAATGGTAAAATCTCATTTCAGCCACACATTTCTGATGCACAATTGAAAATTCGTTCATCCAAATTTTCAAGAAACCTATCCAATCAACCTCACTTTTAACTAAGATGAAGGAAAGCATAATGTTAGTTGTTTGTGTTAGTTTCTCCCCCATATACGTAGGAACGTAGCTACTATAAACACTTTTTAGTGAAACCAAATCGGTTTCTTCTAGAATATATTTCAAAAGTTTGTCCAAAGGTACTTTTATTGAATCAGTGACTTCATGAGGCATCACATACTAATACCTCTGTTTTCTTCTCTTTTAGAGAATCTTTTGAATAACTTTGTGAAGTAAGCCACCTCGAGACCAAATCCGTAGATTCTTTAGGTTTAAACACTGGCACAGAATGTCCCGAACCCTATAAATTTCCAAATATAATTTAGACGAGAAGTTATTTAAGATGTGATCATATAACTCAATCACACATGTGGCAGTCAAATGACTAGGTTGCTCACATCGGTATTTCCAAATAACATGTGATTTATCAATATTTAAGGATATGAAAAACAGAATTCAATAATTAATAAATAAACATGTTTGTCTTACTTTAATCGTAGCAAATGTCAATGAGAAATTATCTTGTGCATATGTCATTTCATATCTGCAAGTAAAAAAGAATCATTTACATACAAATAAGAGTTGAACTTACTTTTCAAAGAAAAATATAGAGTTATAACTTCAAGCTTTCTTTTAGTCATGTATCCGATTTTCATGACCTTAACATAACATAGAAACGAATTCATAACTTACTAAACAGATATGTGATTTAGTTAACTAGGAAGAAGTCTCACCCTCCAACTTGACCATCTATATAGAATGGTGCCCATGGGATTTCAACTTTGATATTGAGAGAAGCTATCCATTGCTCAATTCCGACATAAGGAAATGTCATATCATGATCACCGCTATAAACATATGAAACATTTAATGGTACAAACATCATTTTAGTTTTAATGACAGTTACATTAATCGTTGATTGTATTATTGCATTACCTATATATCAAAGCTCGACAATCTTTACTCACAAGTTTCCTATGATGGGAAACACTACTAAAGATATCATAAGCATAACACGAAGTGTCATTTTTTCCTTGAGTGTAATGCATGGTGGTGTTCATCGACTCCCATGTTCCAATTGTCCCCTAAACAAAAATTTGAGAATATGGTTGAATGATAAGTCTTGGTTCAAACATACTTTGAAGAACCAAAGTTTGTTACACACCTCATCTATGTTTAGAGCCTTTCGTACAACCTCACTATTCGCCCAAATATGTAAGATACGGTCACAATACCTCTACAAATAGCAATCAATGTTAGAATTTCATAGTTAAGTTCTAGCATGAGCTTAATCATAAATAGAATGTACGTTAAGAGGTAGAGGGAACGGGAGATAGAGATTACAAAACAATATGGCATTGGGTCTACTTCATTGCAAGGCGGTACCAATGTGTTTTCAATATTAATTTGACCTATGCACTTCAATTCAAAAATTAGATTGCTATATACAATGTTAGCAAAACTCATATATCTTTGTAAAGGAGTTCGAGATGCTCACCTCTTCATATCTTTGAAGACTATGTGAACATAATGAGTTGGGTGTGTCAAAGCGTAAATAATTACCCTCGCAGTTTTCTACTGCCAACTACATAATCAAAATCGTTAGACATACATAATTTTACTCTTAGTTATTTAAAAATATAAACCGAATAGTATTACCTTATAAATGCCATTTGATATTAGTGCCATACGATAAGCGTATTCAAGTCTTGAGTTGAAGTCTAAAAACTTATCACTGAGAGGGCTGCAAAGAATATACCCCTACAATGGAGTTTCAGAACACTGTCTTTCAAATGTCTATGTCCTCGTTGACGAGCAGGCTCAGATCAATTACTTATATTATTATATTATATAAGAATTTTGGTCAAAAACCATGTCACCAATGTGATATAGTGGAAGACGTCCTGATTTCCTCTTAAGAGGTGCCCGTATCAAGAGCAAGAAAATAAAGCTAATTTAGATCCATCTGTTATCTAATTATAAAATAATTATGATTTATATTCTAGTAGTATTAGTAATTATATTAGGGTAGCTTTATGTTTTCTTTTATTAGGATTTATTATTTGGGTTTCAAGTAAAACTATTGTAATCAGTTTATGGGTCTCTAACCGAGTTATAGTAGGAATCGTACACTCCCTCAGCTATATAAAAGGTGAGGGATGAGGCTTAATCTTTGTACCATATTTTTCTTTTCCTTAATGAGAGTCGTCTAATATTCTCATCTCTCGGTTTCTTTTCTTCTTTCTTGTTTGATATCCTACACCATAAAAGAACATCGGTTTTCCTCAGGTTTATTGACGTCGAAATTCCAACAAGTGGTATCAGAGCCACGGTTTGCGGTTCTAAGGTAGACAATTACAAGAATTTTCGTAATTCTCGGCCACACTTGCAAAGCTGTTGGAAAACTGCGATCCTGAGTTTGTTAACCGTTGGATCGTCACGAAATTTGGTTTGTGGATTCCAAACACATATATCTAAAATCTGACCGGAGTACTTTTCGATCAGAGGTCTGTAACAAAAGACATAAGTTTTGGAAGTTGGATTAAGAAATAGGAAAAAAGCTGAAAAAATCAGTAATTTTTTGGATTCTTTGCACGAGTTGGTTTTTGATTCGTGGGTTGTTTTAAAGATCCAAGTTTGTGATTTTGGTGGCCGGTTGAATCCGCAAGGGGTTATTTGAGTTGAATACGAGTTTGGGTTTGAACTCGTGGGTTGTAGACTCAATGTTTTGCGTGTTGGTTTATCGAATAAAGAAGGTGTTTGCGGGGTTGTTTCTTAAACCACAACTTAAATTTAGTTCGTGTGGGTAGTTACTTGAGCCGCAAGCAAGAAGAAGGTACTAGGGTTTTGTGGGCTAACGTGTACCACAAAAATAGGATTTTGCAAGACTAACTTGGGTGTCAAGTTAGGGTTCCGAATTGCTTACGTATTCCACAAAGTTCGTGGAGGTGTTTGGTTACTATCCGAGGATTTCAAGAGAGGAAGGAAATGAAGGTGTTGCAAGGGTTCTTGGGTGATCGAGGTTACTTGCGTATCAAGATACGGTGTGGTTCTTGGGAAGAAGATTTTCGATTTCAAGAAGGAAAAGGAACGGTACCGGAAGTTCCAGGGTTCTTGTGTTTCAAGTTCAATCAAGTTTTCTTGCATGGTAAGTTATGAGTTTTGTAACTTAGGAGCAAGTAGGAGATTGGGGTGCTTGGATAATCGTCTTTAGGGTTTTCTAAAGCGATACGATTTGCAAGGAGGAGTAACGAAGGGATACACCTGCAGTTACGGTGCGGTTAGAGTCATTGTAAATGACTAACTCTTTGGCAACGAGAGTACCGATGTAAGATGGTTCAAGCTATGCTTTTAAGAGGGTGGGTTACATTCTGGTGTTGATGAGGAGCTTGGCATCTTTGGGTACGTTGGATAGAGAGGGATACACCGCGGTGGTGCAAGATGTGGGTTCGATTACGGTTTTGTATGGAACAAGGACAAAGAGTTGTGTATACTTTTTGGATGACTGTGTGAAGGTTAGTGCTACAGATTATGTGGATAGATGGAATCATCAGACGATCAAGGTGAATTGATCGAGGGTCATCACAAAGTTGAGGTAGACCAGGAGAGTCGTGATGAGGAACCTCAGAAACATAATCTGGGGATAGTGCATAAATGTTGTGGTTTAAGTATCAAAAGATAGCACTAAGGGCGCACACAGGTAAAAGGATAATTTCTTGGGATAGCAAGGCTGAAATCAAGGATACCAAGGGTTTGCTCGAGAAGGTTTTTGACATGGAGGGTATCGCAAACAAGGTTATTGGTATGATGATTTTCAGGAAGAAGGGTAGCCGAACCCTGATGGCGTCTTAGTCGAGGTATCTGCAAGGTATTATTGGTAATTACAGTATGGGGAATGGCGGTTCGGTATTTATGCTATTAGGAGCACGCTTCAAGGTTTCATTGAGGGTTTACTTGGAGAATGATTGGGATGTGGAAAAGATGTGTAAGGTTCCACGTGCGGATGTTGTACGGAACTTGATGGTATGCGCTAGACTGGATATTACGATCGCGTTGAGTGTAAAAAGCTATGCAAATGTGGGTCTAGTTCATGGAAGAGATCAAGGTGAACACAAAATGTTGTCGGTTTCAAGGACCCTGACGCTGGTAGGTTGAAGACCGGGTATGTGTTCAAGGTAAAGGCATGTGCGGTTCAGTACATGGTTACTACAACGGGGGAGTATGTGATGCTTACAAGATGATTAAAAGAAAATATGTGGCCTAAGGGTTTCCTAATCAAGCTGGAAAAGACCTCATGAAGAAGGTGGGTCCAGGACCGAGGTTCAAGCATTACGTGGAGATGCTTAGTATCTGGATTATATAATACTTAGAATAAGGTGAGATTTGTTATCCAATTATTAAATAATTTGAATTTATACTCTAGTAGTATTAGTAATTGGTACTAGGGTAGGTTTATGTTTTCTTTTATTAGGATTTATTACTTGAGTTTCAAGTAAAACTATTTTAATCGGTTTAGGGGTCTCTAACCGAGTTATAGTAGGACTCGTACACCTCTCATCTATATAAAGGGTAAGGGGGTGAGACTTAATCCTTGTACCAAATTTTAATTTTTTCTTAATGAGAGTCGTCTAATATTTTCATCTCTCAGTTTTTTCTTCTTATTTCTTGTTTGATATCCTACACCATAAAAAAAATATTCTTGTATTCTTCGAGTTTCCTCAGATTTGTTAACGTTGAAATTCCAACAAAATCAAAAGCAAAAATAACGTACTAGAAAAATAAAGTTTGTATGTTATGTCATTATAAAGCTAGGTTGTTAGGTTAGATCATTTACTTGAATATTTATTGATGGTTGATCCCCACGTTCATTACCTACACTACACATGAATGTTGCAAGTGTTACCAATTTTGTTTAATAACATGATAAAATGAAATACTTATAGAAATCTATTAATAAAATTTCGTACCAACCTTCATATAATTGTAAAGTGATGTTGGGAACGATAACACCTACGTAAGATATTCCAGCTACGTAGAGTGGATTCTTTATAAACGTAGGATGTTTAATCAGAAACTGTTCAACAAATTAACGGAATACCATTAACGAAAATAAATAATTATATTAAAACAAAATGAAGTAAAAATTCTATCATGAACCTTTTTAATAAAATCGTTGGCTTGGGTAGCCATAATGCTGTCACTACTAATCCATGCTTCTTTCGTTTTAGCATACGAAAATCCAATGCCAGCAAGAATGTCCACGAAAACCATACTCGCCATCTTCACAAATACAAAGAAATTACAATTAAATTTCGTTTTTCCAAAAAAAAACCCCACGTAAAATGAACATAAATTTTAATTAGTAATTAACAATGTATGTTTAGTTACTTTCTAATTTGATCACTACACTTTTAGACTCATTAGCAAAACCACTATACCAACATGTTTATGAATTTGAATTGTTTTTATAACAGTTTTTGAAAGTTATAAATCCTATATGTAATGGTTTTCGAAAGTTAAATGGTATTGGTAGTAATGTTTAAAATATTAGTGACCAAATTAAAAGTCAAATACAATAACATTGCTATACAAAGTCTTACATAAATGATGTTCACAGTATAAATAACAAGTGTACATTTCAACCTTAGTCCATGAGTTTGGGTTCAGTCTCAGTGAGAGATTTTCTAAGCCATTATCGTCATTAAAGCTGAGTGGACCTACATGAAATTAATTCACAGTACAAAAGTCAAAATGGGTGAGGACTGAGGAGTGAATAAGAGTTTACTATAACAATAATGTTTAATTTATACATCAGTTTTTATAATATATCATGCCATATATTTTATACTTCTATTTTTTTATATGACTTGAATCTATAATCTACAATGATTTGGTTTTTTTTTTTTTTTTTTAAACGACAATATTAGTGATTCGGGGTCACATCTCTATAAATATTTACTTTCAAGTTTAATTAAACTTTGACAATTTTGAAAACAAAATTTCCAAACCTCAAATATGTGTGGACCTCATGAACAAAACACACTCCTTGATCTCTATTATTAAACTTAGTAAGTTAATGGCAAGTATAAACCCAATAAAATGTGAGAAATAGATAGAGAAACTTACCTTCTCTTCCAAATGCTAGGGAAGGTAATCCAGAAACCCCCGGTCCTCCAGGGATATAAACTATGATCGGATCTTCTTCTGGATTTCTTTCCGACTCGACAAAATAGTAGAATAATTGCACTTCTTCCTTTTCCCCTATTCCTACATAACTTTAATACAAAATTAAACACTTACATGAATGTTGATCGATATCCATTCAAATCGTCATTCTTTACTCTTTAGCATCGGTTTTTCTAGTTTGTTGTTTGAAAAAACAAAATACTTGGTTGATTCATATCTACTGTACTTTTTAGCCAAACCATTCGAACAAGTTAAAGATGACAAGTTCTGATGAGTTAATTACAAAAAAAAACATAAATGTTGGATACTAAAAGTAGATAAATGGTGGAATGATGGATATATATACCCAGTTTCAAGCTTGAAAGGAAGATATCCTTGATATCCAGGAAGTGTTTTGATGATTGATTGTGAACAAGAGAAGCTTATCGAAAGTGTTAAAATGAAAATCGAAACAAGACAAAGCATTGAGTTTTCTATTCTCTTTCCCATTGTTGGCTTCCACCCTTTCCATGTATGCATACAATGTCTGTATATATGATGATATTTATGGGAGAGTTTAAATAATTGTTTTTTTGTGATAATAGTGAAAATCATAAAAATTCCATTACATTGGTTTGGACCATTAAACACCCTTAAAAAATTGGAGAATAAAAAAACTCAACTACAACTCTTTATTTTAAAAACTCATTTAAAATTTAATTTTGTTTAAAAATTAAATATCTCAAAAATTGTAATTGTATTAAACGAATAAATTACACCATTGTAACGATCATTAAATTACCTTTTTATAGAGTACTCACTCGATATCATTTTGACGAAATTCATTTCCGAGTCTTTTTGATGGGTTTTGAAATTTTATATTATAAAATCACGATTTTATCACATTTGATTTTAATAGTTTGACATATTTTTTTTTTTTTCGTTTTTCTTTTTTATTCTAGTTCTATGTATATAATATAACAAATATATGTTTTGAAATTCATATTTAGTGTTCAAATCATATTTGATTGTACCTTACGAATATCAACATTTGTCCGAAAATGAAAATATAAAAATCGTCAATTTTTGATTTTTTTTCTGGGTCTATATAGATTATACCTAATATAAAATTTTTGTGTTTTAAAATTAACAATTAATGTTGAAATCATGTGTTTTATTGCCTTATAAGTTTTCAAAACTTTAAATACACAATAAAATCACATATGATATACAATAAAATCAAATGTGATATGGGTACTATCATAGGTGATATGCATACTATCACATTTATGTCAAAAAAATGAAGGAAAACAAAAATTGTCACATATGATATACAATACTATCACATTTATGTCAAAAAAATGAAGAAAAACAAAAATTGTCACATATGATATACAATACTATCACATTTATGTCAAAAAAATGAAGAAAAAAAAATCGTCAAAATTCGTTATTTTTTCTAAATTTTGGTAATTTATACGTTTTATAGTAACTCTCTTTTATAAAGTTTTACGAATTGGTGATAATATCACATATAATATTATCGTTACAATTTCAATACCCAAAAAAAAAAAAAAAAAAAATCTTCGAACGTATATATAACAACCACTGCTCTAATTGAAGATAAAAACGAGATTTGTTTTCGGGTTCTTTTTACGGGTTTTGAAATTATAAATCACTGTTTTATCACATGTGATATCAGTACTTTGACATATTATTTTTTTGTTTTTCTTTTTGATTGTAGTTAAGAATTGTTCCTTTGTTGTTGATTTATCTCTTTTAAGATTTATAGGAAAATCCCTCTATAGGCTTGTACAAGACACCATCTTTAGCAACAGACTTGTATGCTAGTACACGTTTATAATCACCATAACTCTTGTCTTGCTTGCTTGCTTAAACCGTACTTGAAATTCACCAACCGAAAACCCGTTTGGTTTTGTAGAATCGATCGGCTACGGAAAGCAAAAAATCGATTTAGGTTTCAATCCTAAAATCGATTATGGGATCTACAAAATAAGGGATTTGATGTTCTTTATATAGTCAAACAATGTGTTGGAATACAAGTTGTATTATAATTAGGAAACCTCCATAATTACATAATACGTCCTCCCATTTATTAATTATTAGAATTAATTCATTTAATTAATAATTAGTAAATAATAAACATATAGTCTTGTCTAAATGTTAATGTACGAAACCCCATAAACTCACATATTTACGGACACACATACGCTACAACTATTCAAATACCAATAAATGAGAATGTATTAAAATAAAAAATCATGATTGCAAAATAATTCAGTAGTATAAAAAAGAAACTGGGAATAAAAGGGATGTAAAGTATTCACAATGATCAGATTAGATAAATACATATTGGTTAAAATGATAAAAGGATAAATGTGGGAAAATGAAAAAATAAAAACTTTTTATCTTCTAGTTTAACGAAGAGGAATTAGTATATCAATTTAAAGATGTTGATTCAAATCGTGTAAGAAAAGAAAAGTGAATCATATGATATGCGATGTAAATTTTGTATTTAAAAGAAAAACTTTTATTAGTTTAAGTCAAGAGTATTGAGATTAAAAGTTATTTATGTTTAAAGGTTAAATGAAGTATTAGTTTATGATTACCAACAAACATGTTCAAGGCTGGGAAAGACATAAAACAAGTTGTTAAATGGGACCTTTAAAAAGTTTCGCGATCACTACGCCAAAATTCACCTTAATTTCAGGACAAACACTTTTTCGGGACTACGAAAATCCGTCCCGAAAAGTCCACTACACGACAAAAAATGGGTTTTTTTGCCCAAAAGTTTGACCAAAATCTATAGGGACAACGTCATCGTTTATCGGGACAACATGTAGTCCCGAAAACTTCACTACGTGACAAAAAAAGAGTCTTATGTTTTCTTTAATTTTGACTACTATTTATAGGGACTACATGTAGTCCCTAAAAAACTATAACGAAAAAAAGTTGGAGGGAAAACTTGGCGCTCAAACTTTAAGGGACTACAAGTTGTCCCGAAAAATGTTTTGGAGTACAAAACTTCAGGGGACTACCTATCTGTCCCGATAAACTACTATTAGGGACTACACTCGTTGTCCCTAAAACTTCACTAGATGACAAAACATTAGGCTACTTATTTATCGGGACTACACGTAGTCCCGAAAAATGTTTTGGAGTACAAAAATTCTGAGGACTACCTATCTGTCCCGATAAACAACTATTAGGGACTACACCCGTTGTCCCTAAAACTTCACTAGATTACAAAACATTAGGCTACATATTTATCGGGACTACATGTAGTCTCTAAAAAAACATGACGAAAATAAGTTGGAGGGAAAAATTGGCGCTCAAACTTAACGGGACGACATTGTTGTCCCGATAAATGTGTTCGGTTTAATATTTTGGCGGGACTACGTGTTTGTCCCGATAAACAAATATTACGGGACGACCATAAATTCGACAAAGCTTTTAGGGACTACAGGTGTTGTCCCTAAAAATGTAACCTTAGTGAAAAAATGGAGGGAAAAGTTGCCGCCTAAACTGAATTTTTAGGGGACTACATGTGTAGTCCCTAAAAGGTTATGACCAAAAAATGAAATGTCTAAATACTTTATGGGACAACATGTAGTCCCTAAAAACCCTAAAATGTAGTCCCAAAAAGTTTATCTTTATAAAAGTAATTATTAAAATGTTATTTAAAATATATTTAAATTAAAAATATATAATATATAAATATCAATTAATTGATTTTATTTAAAATATTATTACTTGATATCAAAAAATTTATATATATTATATTATTAAAAGTAATTATACTAAAATGTTATTTAAAAAATATTTAAATTACGAATATATAATATAAATATCAATTGTTTGAGCAAGGATTGACAGGCTCAGTAACTTGGGTTAGATTGATCACTCTCTTGGCCTCCTGCTCAAGCAGTGCAAACCTAATAGACTCTTGGCGAGTCTAAGGTGGACAAGAGATTGATCGGAAGGGCTTGACGGAATATGGTTAAGTATTCCGGTCAGTGAGTATGTGAGGAAGATGATCGGAATATGTTTACTGCGGGAAGTGTATGAATACTCCGGCCAGGTACTGTGTGTAAGTTGGATAGGAATGATGATGAAGTTGTCTCCAAAACCTGAAGTGTTAAGTATTTATACCCAACACTTCCAGGTATTAACAACGTATGGCAATGATGACCATTTATGGCTCATCAATAGGATTCCAATGGCTATTAACGTCTATGTCATTAATATAACTTTATTAATGCTCTGACGGTTACACTCAAGGATTAGGCTTGAGTGTCTGACTAGTAGGATGTCAGGAGTATGGTACTGTGAGACGAACTCCAAAGCATCAGTGTTGGTCTACACAAATCCTTATACATGCCAGGCCATGAGTGTCGGACTGATCGGCAGATCTCCAGACACAGGGGCGCTAGGTGCCGGGACACAGCCGGGACACGGGGCTTGGCTCCCGGACACTGCCGGGGCACGGGGCCTGGTTCCCGGACGCTGCCGGGACACGGGACCAGGTTTCTGGACACTGCCGGGATACGGGGCTTGGCTCCCGGACACTGCCGGGACACGAGGCCAGGTTCCCGGACATTGCCGGGACACGGGGCCAAGTTCCCGGACACTGCCGGGACACGGGCTTGGCTCCCGGACACTTGCCGGGACACGGGCTTGGCTCCCGGGACATTGCCGGGACACGGGCTTGGCTCCCGGACACTTGCCGGGACACGGGCTTGGCTCCCGGGACATTGCCGGGACACGGTCTTGGCTCCCGGGACATTGCCGGGACACGGGCTTGGCTCCCGGGATATTTCCGGGACACGGGCTTGGCTCCCGGGACATTTCCGGGACACGGGCTTGGCTCCCGGACACTTGCCGGGACACGGGCTTGATTCCCGGACACGGCCTGGTTCCCGGACACGGGGCCAGGTGCCGGGCCATTTTTCCTGGAGCAGGGAGCTGAGGCCTGAGTGCCGGCCCCGGAGCCGAGAGCCTGCATAATATGGAAGGGACTAAGAGCCTTTCCTTGATGTAGAAGGGACTTAGTCTTTATCCTGTGTTGTGTTAGCTTTTTAGGGCTTATAGGTTATATGTATCGAGCCTATTCCCTACTAACACTATCATGCCCCCCAGTTAGGTTTTAAAAAATAAAGTTTTGAAGCCTAACTTCATGCATTTAATGGCTTTGCTTTGGGTTTGACCTTGCCTTTTCCACGCTAGGCATGTATTCGCCTAGTTATTGTCTATGATATTTTTTAGTATCTGCACAAGTAGGTCTTTCATGAAGTGGATGAAGGAGGATGGTGCTAGATTGCTAAGTGCATACATATGGACTTCAAACTGATGGGGATTTGAACCTTCAGAGTGTGCCATCACAAGTATTCTTTCCATTGTACTACGACATTTGGATAAGTAATGTGTCTATGACACTTTTGACTATCTATTGTGCCCATGACACATTTAGATTTGTATTGTGTGCATCACACTTGGATGGTCAAAGGTAGATTGACTAAGAAGAATGCCCATCTCACTCGATGTAAGGAAGACAAAATGTGGTAACCTTGAAATGAAAAAATAATGTATTATTGGATGATCAGACCAATAACATTTATGTGGCTTCATAGCTTTGTCAGATTCTATGTTACATATAGATGTCCAAGACGTTTTTGAATTTTATGTTGGTGTCTATGACACCTTTTGAATATTACAATATCATTGTGCTTATGAATCTTTCTTGTGTGCCCGTTGCATGTGTTATGCCCATGGCTTATTACATACAGTGACTATGACAACTGGATGACAGTGACAAGTTCTTATATGCCTATGACATTTTTCAGATGCATGTAGCATCGTTTAAAGTTTATATTTTGCTCGTGGCACTGTGCCTATGACACTTTTTGTTGGTTAACCTTTATTTATTTGTTACTCGCGAGGATTGTCGCTTCCCAATGAGAAGTGCTTGCCTTTCCCCAAGTAGGTGAAAAGACGAAAATGATGATGTGCATGTTTGGCCTAGACAAAAATGTCCATCTTAGCCTAGGCACTTGGTCTGAACGTTGTTCAGAGTTATGTATATGATGATGTGCATGTGTGGCTTGGATTTAAATATCTATCTTGCCCCAATGCACTTGGTCTGAACGTTGTTCAGAGTTATGTATATGATGATGTGCATGTGTGGCTTGGATTTAAATATCCATCTTGCCCCAATGCACTTGGTCTGAACGTTGTTCAGAATTATGTGATTGTGTACGCACGTGTGTGCAATGTCCTAACCTTGTAATAAAAGGTATTGCTTCATTTGGTATTATTGGGATACATGATCAGACCAATATTATTTTATTTAGGCTCATGGCCTTTCAAAATTTTGCGGGATACATAGATCGGACCACGTGTTATTCTTGAACATGACTTTCCATGATTTTGACAAAAAGGTATTTATTAATTAAAATATGAGAGTAATTACCTTGAAGAATGTTTTCCCATGTTGATACCAAGTCCATCATGGGTAGTGAATTTGTGGCCGTCTAAGGTAATCTATGTCGTCCTCCTTCTTCCACAATCCTTGTTAGTTGGGGATTTGTTCACCTATGGTCTAGCTCCTGGGATAAGGTGTTCGATCTTTCCTTCCTTCATTGACCGCTATGATATCCTTGCTACTTTTATCTTGAAAACTTGTTGCCAAGGATGATGGCACCTGCACTGTTTTATGTTGATAGGCTAGATATGCCGAGACTGGCTGTCAAACCTTGTCAAACTGGTCGGGTGACAGGCGGTGTGCGGCCGAGCGGAAGATGAGTAGGCTGGTAGGGAGGAGGCAAAATCCCGTCACTTTTGGGAGGGGGTAAGATCCTTCCTTGCTGGGAGTAGGTACGGTCCTTTTCTGTCATAAGAAGTTATATCATTCCCTCTTGGGAGGATATAAGATCCTTCTATGTTGAGAGAAATGATATCCTTCTCTGTAAGATATTTCCTTTTGAGGAAGAGGTAAAATCCCTCATTGGGAGGAGGTGAATAAGGTGAAACCTTTCCCTGCTGGTAGGAGATAAAAGCTTTTTCTTTTGGGAGGAGGTGAAAGCATTCCCTGCTGGAAGGGGGTGAGATCCTTCCCTCTTGGGGGAGATGGACTCATTCCCCGGAGGAGGTAAAATCCCTCTCTCTTGGGAGAGGAGGTGCTCCTGTTAGGAGGAGGTGAAATCCTTCCTGGTGGATGTGAAATCCTTTCATCTTAGGGAAGTTGAAATCTTTCCTGAGCACTTGTGGGCAGGCATACGTGGTATGGCACTCGTACCTTGGCCCAACACTTGTGCCTTGATCCGGCAGTAGTGTCTTGGTCCGACACTCTTGCCTTGGTCTGGCACTTGTATCCCGTGTCGGTGAAACCCTTCCCTGCTTGGGAGAGGTGGGAGGTGATGGAAACCCTTTTCCCTTGGGAGGGATGAGAGGTGATACCCCACCGTAGCCGGCACTCGTGCATTGGCCGACACCTTACCTGGCTGGCACTCATGCCTTGGCGGGTATTCGTGCCCCTTGGCCGGCACCCGACCTTGGCCTGCACCATGCCTTAGCTGGCACATTGCCTAGGCCGGCACTGAGCCTTGGCCGCCTCCCTTTGGAGGGGTGAGAGGTGATGAAATCCTTCTTCTTTTGGGAAGGGTAGGATTTTTTCCTTATCCTGTGTTGTGTTAGCTTTTTAGGGCTTATAGGTTATATGTATCGAGCCTATTCCCTACTAACATTATCATCAATTAATTGATTTTATTTAAGATATTATTTGTATATATTATATCATATAATAGTATTCAATATATAATAATTGTAAATTAATTTTATAGTTAGTTGTAGGAACCTAATTAAACCCTTAACTCGTAACTACTTACGATAAACGTGAACAATATTTAAAACAAACATATATCTGAAAGGTATCGAAAATGTTTACGTGTCGTATTTCAATTAACAAATACCTTAAACCCTAAACCCCTAAAGTTAGACCTTAAACAACGATAAACCATAAACCCTAACCATGAAATCTGAAGCTTTTAACAACGATAACCCTCATAAACCCTTAAACCCTAACCCCAAAGACAAACATGACATCTGAAGTTATTCATCTGTGTGCGTTTTATTGATCAATTAACAATGAATTGATTGGTCACCATTAATCATTGACTATACGAGCTAGTACGTGTCATGTGTGTAGCTAGTTATCGACCCTTTTCATACATATTGATCGACTCGTTTAAAGATGTGCATTAAATAAACATTTTGTTATTCAAATGTAAATAATCATTAATTTGTAATTGATTAAATAAAAGTTATAAGTTTATTATGAAGTTTAATATTTAAGAACGAAAAGACCAATTAATTTCTAAACTTAGACGATTTATGCACCTTTTTAACTTTTTAACCGTATTACTTATGGAACGTGCAAGCCAATTAATTTCTAAATACTCAATTGACTTATCCTTATTGATAACCCAACCAAACACTCACATTGCTAATCATACGTGCAAGCCCGAGGTCAGCATCATTTGCCCTGGAGAAATACAAACTCAGAATATCAGACCAATTATGAGATTGGGCCGAATCTCTCAACTCAACAATCCTTCTCAAGGAAAATTTGATGGAGTAATCGTGCATTTTAGTAGTCTAGGGTGAAAATACTAGTTTTAGACAATTTTTTAGGTTATTGTAATTTTCTTTTGTATTATCTATCATCAATATTAAAAAAACATTTCATATGCTTTATATATATAGTACTAGATTGTTGTCCCGCGATAACACGAAAAAAAATAAAAAGTGAATCGTAAATTTTATGTTTATATAGATTTTAATTTATTATGGAAAAAAAATGTTATATGTATAATAATATATATAGTTTTACGTTTATACACATGTTGTTTATAGTTATAATAACATATACACTTTTACGTTTATACACATGTTTTGATATTTTGTATTAGGAGATTTTAGAATAATAATATGTTAAATCATAGTCCAAATTCAACGATTCTATAAGTAAATTATAATTATGTTTTTTATTTTAGTAAAGATAGAATGAAAGAGAGAATATAATTATGTATTGTAAGAGGGTGTAGAATGAAGATAATCTTTGATGACATCATCAATATGATCTAACGACTGCCATCAAAGAAATCAACTCATCCACGGGACGTGGTTTTTCAAGTTGCTAGAAAGAAAAAAGTGAGAAAACTAAAGAATAAAAAAAAAATCAAACGTGCAATAAACCAGTATTGTTTATTTATTTATTTGAAGTTGATATGTTTGTACACATATTGTTTATAGTTATAATAAGATATATACATTTATGTTTATACACATATATTAATATTTTGTATTAAATGAATTTAGAATAATAATAATAATGTAAATCATAGTCCAATAAGAGACATATGTTTTTTATTGTAATAATGGTGAAATTGAAGAAATGCAATTATGGATTGTAACAGGGTGTAAAAGGAAAAAAAAAATATTTGATGACATCATCAATTTCATATAACGGTTGAAATCAAAGTATCAAACTAATCTAAAGGACCTTACTTCGCCATGTGACATTTAAGGTCTCTCTTTTATTATATATTAAAGATAGATATAAATATAGATAATAATTTGTTCCATCATTTGTTAAATGTATAAAATGTCTGAATATTAACTTCAAGCAACATAATTAATGTTATTATATACATACAAATTTTTTATATCATTAGTTTTGTATATTTTTTCGTGTTATCACGGGCAATTAATTAAAAATTATTATTATTAATTATGGATTATCTCTAGATAATGAATTAAAAATTATTATTGTTAATAATATTTAGACACTTTGATTGAGATATTTAATTTTGATTAAGATAATCTCAAATTTTTATTTAAATCATTGTATTATTATAATTTTTTTTGTGTTCTCTATCATCAATCCACCATTTTCCCTTACAAATAATACCATCCATTGATTAAAACTTGATCTAATGGTCTAATATCACTCTAAACATTCACCATCTCCAATACTTATCTCCAAGTCAAACTTCACAAATCACAAATCATTATCTCCATTTCTTCTCAATCAAAACCACCACCACCACCACATCTCTTTACCTGCCACCACCCAATAATGCCGCCTGCTGCTGCCGCCGCGCCATTGCCCCCTCAAGCTGCCACCACACGCCACCACCACCTTGCCTCCACACTCGCTGCCCCTCCAGCCACCACCTGCTGCCACCGTGACCCACCGGCCGCTGCCCCCTCCACCCACCACCGCCACTTGCTGCTGCCACCATGGCTTTTAGTTTAATTTAATTTAGTTTGGATTTAGAAATTTGTATATGATAAATTGATATTTGGTTTTGATTTAGAAATTTAGTTTTGATTTAGAAATTTTTATTCATGATTGAAGATTTATGGTTTGTATTAAATTTTGATTGATGATTGAAGATTTATTGTTATTTATATTAAGTTTTATATAATTTGATTGATTTTTATATTTGTATTTATATAATTATAATTATGTATTGGTATATTGAAATAAAAAATAAATGTTTTTAATTATATAGATAATTAAATATATTAATTAAAATGAAATTATATTTATTAAATATATTTTATAATGATTTATCAAATATATTATTTAAATAAAATAATTAATAATTAAATAAATAAAATATAGTAACATAATTCTTTAAATAAGTAATAAATAAATAATTTTTGGGATTACATGTAGTCCCGAAACCCTGTCCTTATAAGTTTCGAAAAAATCTTTTGGGACAGATTGTAGTCCCGAAAGATATTTCAATCGACTTTTTGAACAATTTCAAGGGATATAGAGTAGTCCCGAAAGGTTTTGTCCCACATTAAAAAACGTCGACGTGGCCGGTCAACGCGTCGTTCCTAAAAATCAAAATGTCGTCCCGCCAAACCTATAGGGACGGAGCAGACGGGACTACGCTTGTAGGGACTACATGTCGTCCCGATAGGTTTTTCGGGACTACAAATGGGGTTTTTAGGGACAACTTCCAAAATCCCTAAAGGTGAATTTTGGCGTAGTGGATATGAAATGGTTATTTTTCATCTTAGCAGCTATTTCTTTAACGTATAACATAGATGAATGCCGGTCTCGCCAACAAATAATAAAATATGTATTATTGTGTAAGTGAGTAAGCTTTGAGAGTGATACGTGGTTCATTCATCGACTTGAAGTTGATATTTAATGTGTTGCACTAAGCTTCATTTTTTTTTAATGTCGGTGCATGAGTACGTGTTTATATCAAAGTTGGTGCATGCAGGTCTATGTACACTTGGATGGTTATGTATACACCTGGCTGATTATATATGAAAACGATGTCTCCGAGAAATTGTAAGTTGACGCACGTGTCTGCTCCCTCTCGACAGAGAAACCATTTACGACTATGTTTTTTGTGAAATTTGATGGAAGGAAGTCAATGCATTGTCGCAATTTGTAAACTACAAATTTTGTAATATAGCAAGTTAACCTCTTTTTCGAAATTCAATGTAGATTGCTTAAATAAAAGACATATTTCTCTTTTTATAAAGGGAAAAATGTCAGAAAAGGTAACATAAAATACAAATTTTGACAATTAGGGGTACGTAAAAAAATTTAGAAAAATGTAATTTGTTTCAAAAAAGGATTATAAAATCCAATTTGTTTAAAAAAAGGATTATAAAATCTCATTTGTTTTAAAAGAGGATTTTCGAAAATTATTAATCGTTAAAATGAAGTTTCAAGCCTAAATTTTTAAGATATGATTAAAACTCTTTTTGAAAATGTGATTTTCTCAAATTACTCGTGACTTTTAGAAAAAAACGAGACACGTTATTTAATGTTTTACATTTTGAAAACAAGTTAAAAACTTAACTTTCGCAAATAATCCTTTATTATCCCAAATTCGATTTTCTAATCTTTTTTTGTTCCAAAATTTTTTATATACCCTCAAATGTCAAAATGTGGATTTTATGTTACATTTTTTGGCATTTTTCCCAATTACAAATTATTAGTTTTTAGTCCTTACCAAGGTAATAAGCTTTTATTTTTTGTCTTTTGCGAGTCATTATAAATCGAGATGAAAGAAACCTATAAGATCTTACCCACAAAGTTTTGACGTTGGTTGCATTATTTAGTTATCTTGATTTCTCTTTAGTTTAACATATTTCCTTAGTGTTTTGAAGCAGTTAGTTAAGTTTATTGACTTAGTCGGATATTGGATTACATTGTGACTCAAAAAGTATAAGGTGTTGCGTAAAATACCTCTTAAAACCTTTTATGTCTGATTCGGTCCAAGCTTTTATATAGTTTGTTTGTTTGTTTTTGTTAAGCAATCAGACGAGGAAAAAACCTCATATATACTCTGACCGAACTTATATTTGCAAGCTTCAAAACCTCTTTTCTGTTTCTTCTTTCTTTTATACAACAAACCAAAAAATTCAACCTTCCCACCTAGCGACCAATTCCCCATAAAAATTTTATGTAGCAAACAAAAAAGATTTAAATTCTTCGTCGTCTCCGATTTAGGTGTCTTGTTTTCCAAAAATTGCATCTTTCATAAAGTTTTCCATTACATAAATCGATTCAAGAATATAATTATTTTACTTCATCAATTGATTCAAAAATCGTAACTAGTTTACTCAAAGTTTTAGTTGTTTATGATGGGATGGAAAAAATGTTAGGATTTTGACTTTTTGGTGTGACATATGCTTTGATTGTTGCTATGGTATTTAGTTTTGTTGTTGTCATTATGATAATTTTAAGAGAAATGATTTTAATAATGAGATATATTTAGAGCAAATTATCAAAATAATCACTTATCAATTACACTTTTTAAAAATAATCACCTAATTCGCGACGGATTTCTTGTGACATTTTTTCGTCGCGAAAGTACATATATTTTAATCAGACCAATAAAATTCGACACGTTGTCGCGACAATATTAATTTCTCGGGTCAATATTTATTTTCCCGACAACGTGTCTGATTTTTGTTAGTCTTATTTTGTTTTATGTACTTCTCACGACGATAAAATGTTGCGAGAAATTCGTCACTAATCGGTGATTATTTTTGTAAATTGTAAGTGATAGATGATTATTCTAGTGATTAATTCTATCATTTACACGTTTGACTTTATTACCAAACTTCAACATTTTTATTTCCAAATTCTTGTATTGCATACTTTTATTCTTTTAGACCAGGGTGTAAATGATCAACTGAGCTCAAGCTTGGCTGATTTAGGTTATGAGGGCTTGAGTTCGGCTTCTTTTAAGCCTCTTATGTAAAGTTTGTGCTCGGCTTGTCTCGTGAGTGATTCTAATATCTCAAACTCGGGGCTTGTTTAAGCTCATTTATATAAATAATAGGTACGTTTAAGCTCGATTAGGATCGCGAGCTTAGTGTTTGAACCTCGGGTTCGAACTCGTTTATTAAACTCGAGTTTTAAACTAGGTTCAAGCTCAACTCGAGCTCGTTGAAACTTGCCTCGAATTAAATTTCAAATCGACCTCAAATATCACACAAGTAACTTAATTTATAACCCTATTTTAGACCCTCAAAATATATAAAATAAATCTTGTTGTTAGTATGTTATGTGCTAATCCTCTTCTTGATTTATTAATTAGTACTTTTCGAGATGAGATTGTGCTAGCTTTGTACATTTTTTTGTCAAATATTTTAATTAAATATTGTTTATGAATATAACAATCTAATATATGAAGAAACATATATTTAGAGTTATTCATAGTTTTCATACGTTTACATAAACAAACATATAAATATTGATTAGATTCAGAGGTTTGAATCATCTATTATTATTCAGAAAAGCATTCAGATTAAGAGTAAAAATCTCGTATAAAAACAGACACCTAAGTTTTGAAAGTATATGAGCCTAATAAAATACAAAAAATAGTAAGTTTCTCATCGAATAGATAATTGGGAAAATGCACCACATGACCATTGTACTTACCAAAATTATCCGTCTAAGTCATTGTACAAAGTTTATGTCTATTTACATCACTATACTCCATTTGACCGTTTAAATAAACGACTTTTTTTCACTCAACCGGTCAGAAACCGGTGACGTCACTCCCCACTAATTCTCTCTCTCCCTCTTTCATTTTTATAATACCAAATCTAATTGGGATCATAACTTTAATTTTTTATTAAACCCTAATCGAAATCGTCTTCCTGGATCATCGATCATCAATCAAAATTGGAAATCGTGGAGCATGCAATTATGATAACGATCAACTTTCATCGTGGTGGTAGGTTTGATAAAAATCCTTTTAGTTATGAGTATGATATGCTAACCGTTTTGAAGGATGTGGACATACATTCCATGAATTTCAGTAAGTTTAAATCTTTTTTAGAAGAATCATCATCTGCATTATGCAATTTTATCTTTTTCCTTGTTCCTGGTAAAGATTTAGAGTCTGGATTGAGGCATATGAAATCTGATAATGATGTAGTTAGTTTTATAAAATTTGCTGAAGACAATGGAGGTTTGATTGAGGTTTACATTGGCCACTCTGAGTGTGAGATAACTAGGGAACTGATAGGAAATGGTGGTGTAACTGATAGGATAGATAATGTTGAAGTAGATAGTGATAATGAAGATGAGGATGAAGATATGTATGATATGTACTCTTCGGATGAGAGTGACACTGCATCTGTAGATCATCTTTCAGAAGGTGAGGATGAGGTTTTTGAAGTTAGGAGTACCAAAATTAGTATGCCTAAACCTAAGAAGAAAGTAGTTAAAATGTTTGATAAAACATTTTTGTCTAAGATTTATGGTGGTTTAGATACTGAAAAATGGTTTGAGAGGGAAGTTTGTGTTGAAAGTGAACATGTAGGAGATGAAAATGATGGATTGAGAGGGCCAGTGCATGATCCTAGCATTAAATGGAAGTACATGAGACCACAATTAGGTGAAAGGTATGAGAATCCACAGCAATTGAAAAGGTGTTTGGCTTTCTATGCTCTTGCTAATGGATACCAGTTGTATTACACAGTTAATGATGGTAAGAGGCTTTTAGCTAAATGTAGTAAAAATGTAGGTGATGGTCCCAAATGCACTTTTAGACTGTGGGCATCTTGGATGCAGAAGGAAAAGTCCTTTCAGATAAAGAGTTTACAAGATGAGCATAGATGTTCAAAGAGTTATGACTTTGGAAGCTTGATTACTTGCAACTGGATAGCTAGGAACTATGCTAAAAAAATCATGGCAAGACCTAATATCAAAGTTAAGGAGATACAGGAAGCTATGTTGAAGAAGTATAAGTGTAGAGTGACTTTTGGTCAGGCTAGAAGGGGGAAGAAAAAAGCATTGGAACAATATGAGACTTGTTTAGAAGATCATTATGGACAGTTGTGGTCCTATGCAGAAGAGATCATTACATCTAACCCAGGAAGTACTTGCTTAATGAGTGTTGAACCAATGCCAGATGGGAAAAATTACTTTAAAAGCTTTTATGTTTGTTTTAAGGGACTGAAAGATGGTTGGTTGGCAGGATGTAGGAAGGTTTTAGGGATTGATGGGTGTTTTTTGAAAACCATATGCAAAGGAGAATTGCTTGCAGCTGTAGGAAGAGATGGGAATAACCAGATGTTTCCAGTGGCTTGGGCAGTTGTGAGCATTGAGAACAAAGAGAACTGGAAATGGTTTATGGAATGTTTAGTGGCAGATTTGGAGTTAAACTTTGGTGAAGGTCTAACTATCATCTCAGATCAACACAAGGTAATGATATTTATCAGTTCTTAATGTAATTTTATGTCAATTAACTTTGTTATGCTTCATTTTTATTTAGGGTATTTTGGAAGCAGCCAAGGAGGTCATACCTTTAGCAGAACATAGACAGTGTGCAAGGCACATCTATGCAAATTTCAGAAAGAAGTTTACAGGAGTATTGTACAGAAACATATTCTGGAAAGCATCAAAGGCCACCTTCCCTGCTAGATTTGAGAGATATATGGAGGACTTGAAAAGGTCAAGCAAAGAAGCAGAAAAACATCTAAGGGAAAGGCAACCAAGTAGCTGGAGCAAGGCTTTTTTTACTACAGATAGGGCATGTGATGCAGTGGAGAATGGAATAAGTGAATGCTTCAACTCTGTTATAGTGGATGCTAGAAGGAAACCAATTATAAACATGCTGGAGGATATCAGATTGTATATGATGGTAAGGATGCAGAAGATGAGAGATACTCATGAATCATGGAGTCATGAAATTTGCCCAAGCATTAGGAAGAAGATTGCAAAGATTCAGGACTTGCATAGGTATGATTTTCCCATTAAATTTATCTATATTTAAATGTTTTTTGGCTAATATTTCTTTTAATGTGTAGGCACTGGGAGGTTTTTCCATGTGGAAACAGCTTGTTTGAGGTAAGGAATGGTTACACTGCATTTAGAGTAGATGAAGCTAAGTGGACTTGTAGTTGTAGATTGTGGCAGTTGTCAGGTATTCCTTGTGAACATGGGTATGCAGTTATTTTTCATTTACACAAGAATCCAGACCATTGTGTGTCACATTACTTCAAAAAACCCATGTTTGTAGCTACATATAACCATTTCATAAATCCCTTAAATGGTATTGAAGAATGGCCACCATCTAATAACCAAAAACCATTACCCCCCATTGCTAGAAGAATGTCTGGTAGACCCAAACACAAAAGAAGGAGAGATGCCTTTGAGGGTGGTAATCAAGATAAGACTAAGGTTAGAAGGATTGGGAGGGTAATGCATTGTAAAAATTGTGGGGAAGAGGGACACAATAGGGCCACTTGCACAGTGGATAGAGATGGTGATGGTGAAGCTGTTAGAGGTGATGGTGAAGCTGTTAGAGGTGGTAGCAAGGCTGTTAGGGGTGATAGAGGTGGTAGCAAGGCTGTTAGGGGTGGTAGAGGTGGTGGTAGCAAGGCTGTTAGGGGTGGCAGAGGTGGTGGTGAAAAGGCTGTTAGGGGTGGTAGAGGTGGTGGTGAAAAGGCTGTTAGGGGTGGTAGAGGTGGGGGTAAGGCTGTTAGGGGTGGTAGAGGTGGTGGTAGCAAGGCTGTTAGGGGTGGTGGCAGGGGTGGTGGCAAGGCTGTTAGAGGTGGTGGCAGGGGTGGTAGAGGTGGTGGTGAAAAGGCTGTTAGGATTGAACAAAGGGAAGAGACTGTGGAAGAAGAATCCCTTAATGAACAAGAGGGAAGTTCAGAAGATATGGAAGAACAAAGTGTTAGAAGGAGATTATTCACAAATGTGGAAGAAGAGATTACAATTAATGGGAAGGTGGTTAGAAAAAAAGGGCCAGGAGATGCTTTAGATGGTAGTGCATATCCAGGTGGTATTAAACCAATTGGTTATGGCGTATCCTGGGATCCTATTGATGGAGAGCCAATGTTAGGGGTAAGTACTATTTATTGTTCTTTTTATTGTTCTTTTTAATCCTTCTTTTTATATATATAACAATATAATCTGTGTGTTGTAGAACAAGGATGGACTTCCAAGGTATGCTTGGCCACCAGGGATAACTGTAGAAGACTGCATACTAGAGGCTGGTCAAGATGTGAATGCCATTCTGCATCACTACAAAGATCAACAAGCTGAAGAAATTCCAGTGTCTCAGCCTCCTCCTTTGGCAACTCAAGAAGCTGAGAAAATACCAGTTGTCACTCCTAAGAGGAGGTTCAAAAGGATTCTGAAGAGGCCACCACCAGTGTCTGAAGATGAGGTTCAAGAACATGAGGCAAATACTGAATTAGAAGTCAATAAAGAAGTGTCTCAGCCTCGTTTGGCAACTCAAGAAAGTGAGGGAAGTACTGAGGAAATTCCAGTGTCTCAGCCTCCTTTGGCAACTCAAGAAAGTGAGGGATATAGTGAAGCTGCAGTCACTCCCAAGCAAAGGAAGAAAAAGGTTAAGTTGCAAGTGAAGAGGAGGCCACCTTCAGAAAGGATCAAGATTGCTCATTTCAAGAAACCATTGAAACCAGGTCCTGGTTTAACTCCTGATGATTGTATATCACTTGATTAGGAATGTAGTATGTGTGATGATGATTGTATGTCAATGGAACTTAAGAATGTTGTCTTTTGGTAACTTTATGTTGGGTGTTAAGGTATGATGTAGTAGGAACTTATTAACTTTGTGCCACTCTATGTAAATTATGCCACTTTATGTTGGCTCTTTTGGTAAGTTATGGTAAAGAATGCATCTTTTGGTAATTTGGTTGTCATTTGGTTTGTTTTGTTTAGGTTGTTTAGGTTGGTTGTTATTTGGTAAGTTATGCAGTAAATGGGTTGTTTTTTGGTAAGTTATGGTAAAGAATGCCTCTTTTGGTAATTTGGTTGTCATTTGGTTTGTTTTGTTTAGGTTGTTTAGGTTGGTTGTCATTTGGTAAGTTATGCAGTAAATGGGTTGTTTTTTCACCAAATGGGTTGTTTTGGTTGGTTTTGTAAACAGCAGCCAAGGAGGAAAAATTGGTCATTGCCATAATACCATAAAACAGAATTACAAATACACAAAACAGAGTGTTACATAATACCATTACAATAGAAATAGAAAACAAAGTGTTACAAATCCTACAACAAACAACAATCTTAAATAAAACAATCGATTTGCAGCTTGTTTTTTCACCATCTCTAAATCAGCTTCCAACGACTTCACCTTCGAGTACAATTCAAACATCCTTGCATTATACCATCTGTTTGGTAGCTCCGGATCAAACCATTTAAAAAAGTTGCAATTTTTTGTTGGATCCTATTAAAGAGATATCGAGATGAAAAAAAACAGAAGATAATCGAGATGAACAAAAACAGAAGAAAATTTGGGACTTACAAGATAGTTTGGACAACCTAGAAATCGTCTTCCTGGATTGATTGATGTCCACGACGTCCAGCATCTAGCATTCACTCCACAATTACAAACTCGTAAATCCATCTTCCCCAATTGAACTCTGCAAAAATCCCAATTCATAAACCCTAATTTGTGGTTTATAACGTTCAAAATATAAAGTTTGAGAAAAAGGTGACGTGGCGGTTACCAAAGGGTTTCAGGTCACCAAAATGATTTATTTAAACGGTTTTTAAAAGTTAAGGTTGTTATTTAAACGGTCAAATGGAGTATAGTGATGTAAATAGACATAAACTTTATACAATGACTTAGACGGATAATTTTGGTAAGTACAATGGTCATCTGGTGCATTTTCCCTAATTAATTCATATCCAATATTTTTAAAAGCAAGGAAGCATAGGAGAGCAAAATTTGCATTATTAAAATAATGAGTTTTTTTAAGCTAGTTCAGATATATAATAATAATTGAAAAGTTCACCCAACGAATTAAAAAGAATTTCTTCGAAACTAAGGTCATCTAAAGCGCCTAAATTGCTTCGTTGTCTGACGTTTTAATTTGAATTAGTCATGATTTCTTGGTTCTTTTTTAGGTGTTATTGGCGTTGTCGGATGTTGTGTGTAGGTACTTAGATTTAGGCTTTCTTTGAATGTTGTATATTTTCTAGCTTTTTGTTATGTGGTGTTTGGGTGCTTTTTTAGGTTGTTTTTAGAAGTACATATTCATTTGGATGTTTGATGTTTGTTATATTTAGCTTCTTACAGGTTTTCTATTTAATATGATATATTATCATTCACATAAATAAATAGATAAATAAATAAACGAGAAACTAAATTTGTAGTTTGGATAATAAACACTCTTGAGAAATGTGCGATAATAACCAAAAAATGGTCTTTGAAGATTTAAGATCATGAATTAGGACATATAATATCGTATATAAATAAGTATTATTTAACAAATTCAATAGTTGTTCGCTAGGTATTTTCATCTTTTGATAGCAAAATATAACATGATTATTCTATATTGGTGGGTGATTCTTTTTCTTTGGCACAAGTCACAAGAGTGAGCAAATCATCATCAACTCGATTGAGCAATTACAAGCTTCATTGCACAGAAATATTTTCTAACACCACAATTGCAACAGGCAAAAACACTAGTTTCAATAATTGATAGACGAAAGGAAATTCAAATTCGATAAGAGTTAAACAAATGGATGACAAATCGCAAAGTCCATGATATCCATGTTAGCAAATCTTCCATCTTAGTCCATAATGTCATAATAGATGTCAAGTTAACATTCAAGACAAAATATTTGAATGTGATTCAAATTTCGTCACAACATAACTACTAAATATTTGGTCACTGAAATCATTAGTGACAAAATATTTCGTCACTCATTTTATTAATGACCAAATAAGGTTATTTTTTGTCACTAATTTTGTTTAGTGATGATCTATTTTTTTTAATGGTGACTAAATAAGGTTATTAGTGACTAAAAAATGTTGTCACTAAAGTCCATTTTTCTTGTAGTAATAGGTACAATTATATGTGATAGTTATAATGGGATCATATACTATAACCGAATACATAATAAGATAAGATACATATCCAAACACAAAACTCAGACTCGATGTGAATGAGAAGAAAAACTGTAAGTGAGGGTATACCGTTGATTAAAATATGAGGAGGCGCATTTGTAGAACATATACATAACCAAATGATACTCTTTCACTAACAAAATGTTAATTAGTTTCAACATGTTTGTATGTTAGTGTATTGCGGGGTTAGAAAACAAGCAAATGACAATATCAGTATCACAAATAATAAAATCACAATAGTGGAAAGAGTAAAAAGTGAACAAGACGGTCCAAAAACGTTATTAGGTAACCAAGCCTATTTGGTAAGTACATCGGAAACACTTCTATATATTGCCATAGCACAAGAACTACACAGCATATTCACGTTTTTCTAGACCAGGAAATTAAGGTTATTTGTGATAAAGATACATTATATCCTGAGTTAGAACAACGATTAGCAAGACGGTTAGTCAAATCCTTGGGTAAATATAATGAGGCAAACTATTCAAACTCGTTAGTTTAAGAGCATGAATGCGTTATTACTTCATTGTTAGTTTAAATAACTTATGTGATAACATGACTTACTAATTTATTAGCGAAATACATGCTTAGTACGCGTGGCCATCTCAAAATGAGTTAGTTACCTCAAACTAGGAATAAAAGAATTCTAGCTCAAGGGTTGAAAATTATTTGGAAGACAAATACTTAAAAGACTCAGACATCATTGACTGTATATTAAGACAAAACTGAATATTCTAGAAGATTTGATTACGAGTATATATCGTAAGAATATCTTAAAACCTTATTTGAAGATGTGTTTCCTGTTAGAAGTTAAGCATTTGGTATTTATTTCTGTAATACATATATCACATATCGATTATAACTGGAAACCGTTTATGTGAATATAAAAGTTTTTGCAGATCTTTGTTGGCATTTGACTGATTTTAACACATATGGTATTCGAAATAAAATGACTATTCCTACTAAAAATTCAAAATCATGGAGAATTAGACACCAAAAATCAAAGTGTTTATACAACTAAGAATTTGAAGCCCTAAAATAAAGGAAGCTTTGTACCCTCGCACATCGTCACTGAATTGGAGGTAGAAACTTATATTTATATATAAAGATGCTCATATTTGGTAAACTAGTTGTTTAAGCTTATATAAGGGATATATGGCTTATTGATATTCTGGCTTATGTGTCATAAGCCAAAATTTCCTGGCTTATGTAATATTTTATAAGCTTATAACTGTCTATTACGACATTAAAAACATTAATAAGCCCGTAAACCGTTATCACCCCCTTATATAAGCACAAACAAACAACCGCAAGCACAGAAAGAAGCTAAAACAAAACATAATAAGCTAGTTCAATAAACCCTAGCTAGCTAGCGAACGAAACATAATTATAGCCTATAATTACTCACAAGATTGAGAGTCGAAGAAGAGTGCGATATGAGTAGGAGGTAGGAAACGTGGGACAATAGCACAATTCGATGGTCTATGGGTGGGAGCAAGCCCAATTCACTATTTGATATACGTTTTAGATTTTTGGGGGGCTATAAGCCCATTTTTTTAAAGCCACATAGACTTAACAACTAAATTGACCCAAGTACATGAGGAAATAATTTAATGTTGGTGTAAGTGATTAGAGTTTCGACTCAGACTCGGGTTTGTAATTGGAGGAGTGGCGACAAATGAATTTTGGTGGTCTTGTTCGATTGTTAAATGAGAGACTCTTTCATACGAAAATAAAATAAAATTCGTTTCTCGATCCTACTAAAGATTAAGAAGCAGATTATAAAAAACTCATGTCTTTTAACTCTTGAAACAAAGAAATCAACTATTTCATTTCTAAAATAGAAGTATCAATTAATAAGCATATCTTTAGATTGTATCTTCTTGTTAACCAGAATAATGGATTATAAAATTTTAAACGAAATGACTATTGCTACTAAAAATTCAAAATCACATAGACTTACACGTCAAAAATTAAAGTGTTTATACTAATAGAACTAAGAACATGAAGCCCTAAAATAGTTGAAGGTTCGTACCGTCGCACACCTCCACTGAATTTGAGCTAGGAACTTATATATAAAGATGTTAAACATGTTTGGTAAAGTAGTTGTTTAAGCTTATATAAGAGAATTATGGCTTATTGATATTTTGGCTTATGTTTCATAAGCCCAAATTTACTAGTTTATATAAGGGTTTATGAGTTTATAACTGTCTATTACGACATTAAAAACATTAATAAGCCCGTAAACCGTTATGTAACCTAGAAAATCCGAGCTTATAAAACATAAGCCGAAATATCAATAAGTCATCACCCCCCTTATATAAGCACAAACATACACCAACAAGCTCAAAAAGAAGCTAAAACAAAACATAATAAACTAGTTCAATAAACCCTAGCTAACTAGCGAGCGAAACATAATTATATCCTATAATTACTCACAAGATTGAGAATTAAAGAAGAGTGAGATATGAGCAGGAGGCGGACGGCAGCACAAGTCGATGGTCTATGGGTGGGAGCAATCCTAATTCACTATTTGATATTCGTTTTAGTTTTATTGGGTTGATGGTGTATGGGTGGGAGCAATCCCAATTCACTATTTGATATTCGTTTTAGGTTTTTGGGGGGCTATAAGTCCTTTTTTTCACCCCGTTAAAGCGGAAACACGAGATGTGGAGAGCAATAGCATTCGATAACAAGTTATAGATAAACACCAAGTTATATTAAATAAAAGACAACATCAAAGTTTACATTGTAGTTAAAACATGGTTTACATATCCGAATACAAAATAGGTGTTCATAGCCAAACCACCCGAACCCTTTCCTATTCTTGAAGTCATTAGCCCAAAAGTGTACTAGCATCGTTCCCAAGCTTACTCGTTTCCTGAAAATACGAGTCAAGTGTTAACTACGGGAGACGTAGTTAGTGAGCTACAAGTTTAAGTAAAAGCATACAAGTTTCGACGCACATAAAAATGGCGTAAAGTATAGTTTTCAAATAGTTGCCGCATAAACATGTGTAAAGTATAGTATTCGTGTTTGTAGGCATTGACCACATAGCGCGACTATGTGACAATCCTAAGTATTGCCCAATGATCGTTGCTAAGCCTAAAGCCTACCCATTTAGTATTATGCACCATCGTCATTTGGCGTTGTGGTGAGGGTCAATCTACCCTAATAGCGGTATCCATATCCACTAACGGCCTTTCCAAAGGGATTAATAGCAACTAATGTCCTTGGTAGTATCGGGAATTTTAGTGTTATCTCACGACCATGTTGTACAACGTCCGCAACATGACGATCGATGTTTAGTCATTGGCAAAAATAGTGTTCGTATCCTCGGCATTGTTGGCAAAACCATCAACAATTCCGGCAAAATATTCTTTCACAATAGTATTCAAAATATCAAAGCGTTTCGTAATAGCATTCAAAGTATAAATGTGTTTTCGTAATAGCATTCGAGTATCAAGCGTTTTCGTTTAGCATTCAAGTATCAAAGTGTTTTTCAGCTTAAATATAATGTTTAAGCCTAAGACTCGCATTTCATCCCAAAATGTATTAAAAGCGTTTAAAAAGTAGGGGTTTGTAACTCACTGTTTGCGAAGATTATAGCGTGCTCGGAAAAGCTCGAAAAGTGCTCGGAATCATCGGAATCCTAATATGTGTCAAATTTTGGGTAAGTATAATATTATTGGTTAACTTTGATATTCGCATATCGTATAATATTTACAAGATGTAATGTTTTTTTTTACTCTTAGTCAATACTATTATGATAAGTTATATGTTCGTTACTGAAGTGTTATAATATGGTCTTAACGGAATTTGGGCAGCGCTTCCGCGCCATAATTTTTATGTCCAAAATGTACACACTTTCCCGCTCACAAAATTCATACATTTAATTAATACAACTCAACAAGCTTATTTTAATATACTAAGTCAAATAAATCATCCCAATACAAGTATTTATTAGTCTCAGTCCCAAATATTCAGTTTCGAAAAGTCAGGTTGCGAATATAGCTTTTTAACGACAAAACGGAGATTTCCGGAATCTGCCAGCAGTCACGGTGCGCCGTCCTGGAGGATCTAGGACGACGCCCTGGTTGCTGCAGATTACCCGGAAATCGTTTTCTTCGCGAATCTGGTCATTTAAACGGTATATTTCGACATGCAACTGATTTAAACCTTATTAAACATCATTTTCTCACTTTATATGTAACTTTTACCCACAAAAACGAAGATCTAAGTAACATTTTATATAAACCCGTTTTTGTTTAAAAATGGTTATAAAACTTCATAAAAACTTGTTTTTATGTGTTAGATCATTCATGCAATGATTTATATTAGTAGTAAAAGTAAAAAATGAGAGTTTCTACCAGATGAAAAGCTTAGATGTCAAAAAGTGTAGAAAACATTTCTTTGACCCAATTTTTATGCAACCCTTTATATCCTTTGCTATTAGAACGGTTTTGATGGTGTTTTTATGGTGATTTCTCTGTGTTTTATGGCTGGAAATGGACTGGAATCAAAGGGATTTTTAGAGAGAGTTCTAGAGAGAGATTAAAGTATGTGTAAATGAGTGTGTTTTGGTGAAATGAAAAAGTGAGAGAGTGTTGAGTGTTTTGGGGTGAAGGGATGGCAGAAAACTGACATAAGGGGGTCAAATTGGGCTAGGACAAGTGTAGGTTGATGTTGCAACCGAGAAGAAGTCTTAAAACACAAAATTTGAAAATCTGGCCCGTTAGGGCGCCATTGGGGCATTTTCTGCAGTTTTATGTTTTACGTTTCTGTTATCTTCCTGGGTTGTATTAACGCGATGGAGGAGATGTCTGGTACCACCGATATTGTTTGCGACACGTCCGTAGTAACGTCATGAAGAATTTCAAGGATCATAAGCTAAAAGGATGGTGTTGGCAAGCAGGTAGCACAACCGAAAGGAAAAGGTATCGCCATGCAGTTAAGAAAATCAAGGAGATTGATCAAGAGGCTTGGGATTATCTGAAGGAAATCGACCTTGAGAGGTGGACTCAGTACCGTGACACGGTTTATACGCGTTGGGGTAACCTAACAACAAACATAGTAGAGTCCCTCAACAATGTCATACGATCCGGGCGTATGTTGCCGATCAAAGCTTGCATCGAGAAGCTACTGATTGGCGAAATCCTCTTTCAAAAAACATGTGGAGACTCTACCTATCGCGTGAAGAGCAATCAACAAGGCACAGGGTTCCACTGTTTTCTGCCCGACACCTTAAATACAATGCAATATCGAGGGTTGAAAAATCTCAGGACAGCGCTATCGATTTTGATGTTTTTATTTAAAACATTACTTGACTTTGATTAAATTAAATGAACGGTTAAAATTTGTTTCTTAAACTTTGACTTTAAACATAAAAGGTTAAAATTCCTTATGTGGCAGTATAGATCTAATGATATAGCATGAACATATATGTTTACATCAACGTTATCACAAACCACTGTTGTAGTAATGTGACATTTGTTGTAGATCATCAACTTTAAATCGAGTACTTAATTGCTAATTATAAGGTTGGAGTTCTGATCTCTAGTAGTTGATGCTTAGACAAAAGTATGAGTTTGCAAGTTCTCACGTATACTTGAGTGTGGTCAAAGTTTTTAAGTTTTGATATAAACTGTTAATTCCTACGTGATCATGTTTGCGTCTTACTGATTTTGATGTAGATTTTGTGTTTGTTACTTAACACCATTCTATTAATATATATTTATATTTATTATTGCTGTCCAATAAAGAACATTATAGGAAGAATTTTTCCCTTTATGTAACATGCGTTTAATTTAGATTATTGTATTTGCGGTTGCACCATTCTATGTGGCCTATAAATACTCATCATTTTCGTTAATAACTTTGCTTCTCGTTCTATAGCTTATAATTTGGGCTATAATTTGTAATTCACAATCATCAATATAATCCTTTCGAAAGTTTATTTACATCTTTGTGTTGATTACTCGAATTTGTTGCCTAAATTCGTTCTTTTTTGTCGTTATGTTTTGGATTGTAACAAGTAAACCCTATTGCAATAATATAATACAAATATATCAAAAAGAAAAATAAGTTGTAAACCAATGACTAGAAAAGTGTGAAATGCAAAATCATAATTATGAAGTTAAAAGGTTAGTAAACCACATTGGACCATGTTCATATATAAATATTAGAAAAAACAATCAACTTGATAAATAATAATAATCAAATAATAATAGCGTTGTTTTATTGTCCATTCTTCATAATAGGGATGTTCGGTAGCAAACGCTATTTTAAAACTAAAAAATTATAATAGCTAAAAGTTAATGGTTAAATTATAAAAGAGAGTACTCAAACTAAAAATATCTAATTAATAGTATTTATGTGTGATGCAATATCGTGTCTTTTTATATCTAAGATTTTGTAGTAGCTTTCTTGGGTGGTCACCCGTCCTTAATTACAAAGTTTTTAAGTAATGTTTGTAGCTATCGAAACGTATCATGTCATGAAACATTAAGGTTTATCTTTTAAACTCAGATGTTACTCTAGTCAACGATCGATAAGAGATTTATCTAAAGTGTTACATTTGATGTCAAGAGTTAAAATATGAATGGTATAAATAGAGACCAAACTTAAATCAATAACACAACTATCTAAGGAGGTAACATGGACTTATATGTTGGACATCAAGGTTATAACAAATATAGTTATGTGACATTTGTTTTAGACCATCAACTTTAAATCTGGAAGTTAATTGATCTAATTACTAGGTCGGAGCTAATACATTTTTCATTCGAAGACAAAATATAAATGGGGAAATTGTTAAGTGGAGTTTGACGTGTTTTTTTTCAAAATAGTGAAAGGTAATGATCGGGTTAGTAAGAATCGTTATCATAACGTGTTCCACGTTAGCATCTTCAAATTTGCTATCAAATTAATGACACATTAACGAACATAAACTATTGGTAACAGATGAAATAATTTTCATTGTTTTTTTTTTTTCGAGTTCTTGTTTCGTTAATATAAAGTGTTTCAAAGAATTCTATAAGTATACAGCTTTGTTTTAAACATTAGTAAAAGTAACACTAGACAGATAGTATTCCAAATGCTATTAAACTAAGTCCTCTTTCATTACAAAGTTCAATCGACCATTAAAATGTGTTTATTGTGTTTTGCTTTAACTTTAAGTAAATCAAAACTCATCGAAAATCATCTACAAGCCTTTATTTCTTGAGATCATTGCATTTGATTAACGATGTCTGTTGTGGTTGCTTCCAGGCCTAACATTCTGTTGACTTCTTACGGAAAATCCTTTGGGCTTTGGTAGATCATGCAACTCCATCACTTGTATGGTTCGCTGCTTTTTTGCTGTTCAAAAAAATATATATATATATCATCAATGGGTTGATTTTGTAATCATAATTAACACATTAATTATATTATTAATACCTGTAATAATAAATGAGTCAAATGGGATAAACCGATAAACTATTTTGTCAATTAGTCTAATCTGATACATACAACCTCGTAACTAATTCTATGCAAAGATTTAGATTGTTGTTATAACTTGTTGTATACAAAGCACTAAATATTGTATAGACAAAAATGTTTGCAGAACAGCCAAAAACGTGCGACCCAACCCGTATGAAACAATGGCACAATTCAACCTGAACCCCTTTGGACCCGTTACCCAACCCGCCCATTTTGCCACCAAGTTCAAAGAAGGAAACACAAACCATTTTCCGCTTGTTGATAGCGTTCCTGAAGCTTTCTCTTTGCCGCTTCAAATCTGTCTTGATTCATTGCCTCACCTGATGCCCTTTGATTCTGTTCAGCAAATTAATATGAACGTTAGTGGTGTTACATTAATACATATAGTAGAAAGCTTTCATCCAATTCCCATTGTTTGTTATGCCATTACTCACGGTTTCTTGAGGTCTCTTTGGAACATTCTGTAACTTCCTTTCCGTATTCGGTTTGAACCTTCTTGCTGGTCCAGACTCGGGAACCGAAGGCTTTACTGGTTTCACAATGGTTGGTTGTTTCTTCTTCATTTTTGTTACATCGGAGTCAGGCTCGTTCCTAATAGGGACATTTGACGGCTTTTTCTGTTTGCATTTCTCAGTTTTACCATCATTGCGATTCTTGTTGAATCCCCCACTGTTTCCAGGATCTGAAACATTCTAAAACAGTGAGTCCCAAAACAAGTGGAGAATTCAATAACGAACCAAATAGTCGATAAATTCAACTCACTTCCATTCTCATCCATGCCATCAAAGAACTTCACACACCGACATAAAACATGCCAACTTAGTCAACAGAATCTTGAAAAACAGAAAACGTTTTCAAGGAAATAAGGAAAAGTAGAGTTGCATATATACCTCAGATAGTTCCAATGATGCGGGAGGGTAAAAGAACGCCAAATCGTCCATTGGGGGAGATGGAAGTCCTTCTTCTTCATCAAGAACAGACGGGTTTAACGACTCTGGTGTAGCTTCAGAAACCAGTGTTTGTTCTGTAGCCATCACCCATTCATCTACCATAACCTTCCATGTTCTGCACATTTAGTAGTTTACCATATACGTTACAACTAGTAGGGTTAGCATTTTGTTTCAAACAAATGAAGGTGAAAAGACTTTTCCGTTACAAACATGAAAATGATTCGAATAACAAGAATTTGCTATCAAACTGGCGAGGTGTGGGATACGCGACAGGGTTTTGAATGTAGTTATACGATGTTCAATTATCAGAATAAGATAATTGACCAGATCATAATATTTAAAGAAATTTGATTGCAAATTCAACATTAATCGTAATCACGTGTTCAAGCCCTTAATCACGTGTTCATTCTCACTAAAACATGACTAGCAAAGTAATCTGAAACTATCTGCTAGTCCATGTGAATAAATAAGTATTATTCCATTTAAAGAATGTGAATCAATGGTATGCTTGCTTTCTTCATGGTGTAATCGGGTCACATTATAAATTTTATAATCAACCGCTACTCGTACATTAAGTTAAAACTATCAAGCAAAAGCACGAAAAATTCATACTCGATGAGTGTCTTCGCAATACTTCTAACATCAGCTGATACATGCTTTCGAAGAACATTCACAGATTTTCCAATCTCAGTCGCCTAAAATATAATCAAAATCAATAAGAACACGGAAAATAAAACATCAACAAAAGTTTAGTAGCAAAAGAACAATACACAAAATAATTATATCCGAACCTTGAGAGTTTCCACAGATATATTCAGCAATTGAAGTTTCCTCAACGAGTTGTACAACACCGACTCAGACTAACAAACAAATAAGAGCTACATTAATTAATACACAATACCACATTACAATTTGTTCAAAAACAAATCCTACCCATGAATTCGACCACCCGATTTCATATTATAACAAGATCAAACAATGCATACATTAACAAATCCAAATGAAACTAAATCAAAATCAAGAAAAACAAAAACCTCATC
>CAJVGC010000001.1:22498613-22506113 GCA_910822075.1 Senecio squalidus | reverse complement strand
TATACCACCTATCAAATTATGTATCAACAAACATTTTTTTCCTGTTTGTATGTTATCTAGTATATAAGGACCAATAATATGCATGAATCTAAAAGAAAAAAGTATATATCTTTAGATTTTGGGTCATGTACGGTTAGAAGAAAAAAAAATTGATAACGCAAGATACGAGGTTTGTACGAGGAAGTATGGTTATGGGTTTAAAGTAGTAATCAACGACATAAAAGAATACTTATTCGTTTTTGTAATTAATGGATAAGTTGAGCAACTTTAACGTTTATTGACATTTTATACTTCAATATATTTCATCGTAATTGTCTATTGTACAAATCGTTTTCATAATAATAAAATAAAAAATAAAATGAACCTAATCGCACTAAAATAAACATTCCCTTAACCAAACACGTTTAATTATCACCTCAAAGGATCCATCTCCTGGTAAAGTCAACTTTTTATAGCCCTTTTTAAATATTTTTATTTATAATATATGTTTTATTTAGATCCAAATAAAATAAAATTATACTGTATTATTCTATTTTATATTTTAATTAAAATTCAAGGGATTGTTTGATCACTATCAAAACGTCATGGGACTACGAATCCTTGATCATAGAACTATGTTTGGTGCCAAAAATATAAAAGTTACGTGCGAAATTTAAAAAATAGCCCATTATAAATAACTTTTATTTATATAAACATATTTTCTATAAAAACATGTTTTTTGTTGTATATTTTATTAAGTTGTTAGGCTCTCATATTATTTTCTATTAAATCGTCAATTTTTGTTTTATATAATTAAATATAGAGATTAAATTATTTAAAATGATATGGTTAAAATAATATTTATAACGAATAGATTATCAAAATAATCTAATAACTTAAATTATAATTAAAAACTTATCCAATGATTTAATTATTTATCATGTGATACTTTATAATCCCTTTTTATTATACTAGTATGGTACCCGCGCGATGCAGCGGATTGAAAAAAAATATATTATATTTAACAATTTACAGTGGGTGATTTATGGTAGCTAATTATTTGTCTCGTTACATATATGTCGAGTGTAATAGTTTAAAGTTTTGTCCTTCAGGCAATATAAAAAGAATGTTGTGGTAACAATTTATGGTTCGACCATTCAACGATAATAATTTTTATGTCGTATGATCGATTTTCTCAATTCATCTCCACTAACCTAAGGAATCTCAAATTTATAACTAAAGAAAAATTTAGATTCCAACGGATTTAAATTCCGTCATAAACTTCAAACAAACATGTTATAGAAAAGGAATTCAATTCAAATTCACTCAATTTTTTCTAGATTTCGTGAAACAAACACCCCCACAGAATATTTTCCGTTCAGATCATTCAACCCATTTTGGATAATTCGACTCATTTGAAGATTAAGCTCATTTGCGAACATAACAAAAGTCTAATTTTTCAGGCATTTTGTTTTTTTTTAATAGATGACGTCTAATAATTTCACGTTCGGTCAAAAAGAGAATTAAATACATATTTCCTGAATAGTATTCCCATATAAACCCATGTTTTCTATAAACAAAATCTAATTTTTCCTTCAACGATGCAACAACAAATTAAAAATACATTCAGACACTACGTTTTCTAAACTTTTATCGTTATACTTTTCAAGATGAAAAAAAATATTTGCCTTCAAGACATTCAAATTCAGTATGTTTCCATGAATCCAGGTAACACATACTTTCGAATGTTGTAATGAAGGATAATCAATATGGTAACAAAGTTTTTTAACTTATAAAGTATCAAATGTAATACTACTCAGTTTATTGATATTAAGACTTATCGTTAACCAATAGAATAATATAAACTTCTGATGATAACCATCTTGCTAGAATCTTGCTAGAATTATAGAGGAACACGAACCACACTATCAACTAACTTTATAAAATTTAGATTATAAATCAAATATTTGATAAATTTACTACATCAAATAACGTTTAAAGTTAAAAAATAATGATTACATGAATATAAATTTTATATCAATTAATTTAAATTGCCTTTATTTTATATGGGTATATTCTTTTTTATGAAATTAGTATTATAATTATTTAAAGGAAATTAAGATTAGTTTATATGTTTTATTTATTAAGGGGTATATTACTAATTATACTTTACTTAAAAATTTATCATTTTAATAAAAAGTGAAAATGTTTTATATATTAGTAAAGATAAAAATATATTTATTAGTTACTGTTGTAATTAAAGAAATGTTACTTATTGTAAAGTGCTTTAAATGATGAATTTTGTGAAATGTATAAAAAGTGTAGAAAAGTAATTTCAATTACTTAAAATTTAAGAGATTAAGACTTTTAGGGAAATGTTTTATAATATAGTAAAGATTAAGATTAAGATAGTAAAATCTATAAATGGAACAATAGAATTTCTATAAATACCAAAAAATTATTTTATATCTTTAATTCTTTAATATATAATAAAAATGGGGCCTTAAATGACACGTGACGAAGTATGATCCGTTGGATGCGTTAACTTCTTTGATATCAACCATTAGATCAGATTGATGATGTCATCAGAAACTATTTTTTTATTTTATACACTCTTACAAAACATAATTACATTCTCTATTTAATTCAATCTCTACTAAAATAAAAAACACAATTATAATTTATTTATAGAATCGTTCAATTTAGACTATAATTTACCTTATTATTATTCTAAAATATTCTAATACAAAATATCAAAACATGTATATAAAGATAAAAGTGTATATGTTATTATAGCTACAAACAATATGTGTATAAACGTAAAGTATATATAAGTGTATTACATGTACAACATTATTTTTCTCATAATAAATTAAAATCTACATAAACATAAAATTTATGATTCAATTTTTATTTTTTTTCTTAATATCGCGGTATAATAATCTAGTTTTTAAAGATAGTAAAAAATCGAGTATAATTGAATTTTTCAAAAAGAACACACCACACAATTTCTTCACAAGAAGTCAAAAAAGAAATATATGCTTGGCTAGGAAATATTAAATCCACGTATGAAAAGGAGACAACGGATCGAATACTCGAGTATGTGGATTAGGGAAGTTTTGGATGTTGGTTGTTTGTTGTGTTGTCAATCACGTGCCATCATATGTGGTTGGTGTCTTTTAACCAAAACACAAACAAGAAAAATAAAACAAAAAATATTTGTAATTATATAAACGTTTTTTAGAAGCCAGATATTGTTAGTAATTGAGACTAGTAATGGGAGGATAAATTTTGGTTTATTACATTAGGTGAGGATGTATAAAGGTATAAATTGTTCTTCAAGACAACAAGTTATAAGAGGGATTATATAAATAATGGACTGTATAATTAGGCTATTCTATACACTAGCATTCTTATGTAGTTTTGTCAGAAGAAGATAACCGAACGTTTAAACTGAAACATAATTCACAAAAAAGTATAGAAGTAAGTCCCTAGTAAAGACGGCACACAAAGAACTCAAACTTGTCCAAACGCAATAAGGTTGCGTACAAAGTAGATATTAATTTCAATGCGTTTAGTTCACTGATGTTGTATATGGTTGGCGGACATATAGACAAAGTTGATGTTGTCATGGTAGACAATGGGGTCACCAACCCACCTTGGTTGGTGGTGAATAAAGTTCATGAGAAGAGCAAACATGTGTTCTACTTCGACATTAGAGCTGGAGACCAATGTTATTAAAATCGAGATCCTATTTAGGGTTGGTTTCGTGTTTACTCGATCGGAATCGTAATATCGGATCGAGATCATAAGATCCTACTACAATAAGTTTTTATCATATTAATATTATATCTATATTTCATATAATTGCTAATAATATGTCAAAATCATTAGTTTTTAATATTTGACCTTGATGGAACGAGTTTAATAATTTGCATATAGATATAGATTACATCATATAATCATATACATATAAAATTCTTGAAATCCTAGGATATTGTAGAGAGACAACTAAACTATGATACAATGAGAAAATGATGAGCCCATGACGATAAACTTGGATTGAGTATCAACATGTGTGTGATATGAATTTCCTAGAAGCGTGTTGGCATGTTCCGGTATGTCGGTTTCATATTTATGTCGAGATAAAATAGACTTGCATGATCACAAGTGGTAGAAACACCAAAAAAGTTATTAAGAGTTTCAAAATATGTCATGGAGAATTATTTACTGAGCAGTGACATATTAGCGTGTAAAGATGTACCGAATGATGGAGTTGTAGGAATATAATACCGTTTATATTAAACAAAATACAAAAGTTTATATAAATGAATTACAAACAGATTATAAAGTAATAATAAGATAGATAATGCGTAAATAAAGATTATGTAAAAATGCTAACAAAACAGTAAACAAATGTTAAGGCTCGTGATATACACGATTCTCTTAAAACATTTACGCATGCTATCACACAAATGTTTCCCAGAGTACAATGACGAGAGCAATATGAAACGGTCGTAGCGACTACTTGCTTGAAAATTCAATCGGAATAGCTTGTGTTGTAGTAAATAAAAGAAGATGTGAAGGTGTGTTTAGAACTGAAACAAGGTTTCGGTTTTATAGGCTCAAGGGAAGCTTTTTTGGTTTAATGGCATTAACAAGCCATTAATGACTTACCAAATTTAAAACTAAGCTGTTAGCATTAAAAGAAAAACGTACAACAAAAACCTGGACATGCGAGCTCGAGTTTTCGGAGTTGCATTCGTGTCCGTAGGTCGCGCATGCTCGCATGAGTTCGGCCCTAGAAGGCCATTTAGACGAGGATTTGCACCCCATTGCACGTAGTAGTCTGTGTGTGTGGATGGCTCACATGCTGTTGAACAAATGTTCAAAACTCTTGTATAAAAACAACACAAAATTTGTCTGCACAACCGATGTGGGACAAGTTCCGTACACCTTCAGTTTTGCACCAAACACTCATATTTGAGCATCGATATCAAATCACCTTAACTCCGTTTTGGACATATACTATATGGTTGTGAAGCTCTTTCTAAAGGCTACACATACATATAAAATATTGCTCGTAAATATTAAATATGCATTACTTTATATAGGTCCAAAGTCGATGAATATATCATTTTTCATCAACATTTTCCAACAATCCCCCATATGAATGGAGATCGATCAATACAACACTTATTCCCGATGAAAACTCAGTAGTTGAATCCTGAATAGGATAGGTATGTGTTACCCTTTGATCCTTCCTTATGAAATGAATTTAGCCTCTTAACTGTCAGTAGATCTTGATGTCTTTGAACTGAGATGTTGTTTGCGTAGACGACAATACATTTCACACATGACTATTCCTGACAATGTCAACTCCTCATAGTCGTGCTCGTTATGGGTATGAACACTATCCTAGTTCTACGAGAGATTTTAGGAATTACTTCCTTATAACTCCCTGCGAGCGACCCACTTCTCTCTAACGTAGGTGATTCGTTAGAAATCATTATACCACAAATGGTTATTTCTTAGAATCATTAAAATTTGTATGCTTATCCTTTACCTTTTCCTTGATATTAGGAATGGACTAGGAAGTTTGTGAACTCCTATAGATGGTTTAGGAGGTAGATAAACTATCCCCACAGTGACCTCCCTTTATCCAAACAACTAGGTTGTCCTATTGAACCCAGATCTTGGGATCTCCATTTAACTAGGTTAGGCTTCCTTTTCACAAACTTATTCATTCAAGGGCCTTAGTCCCATTCCTTTTGACGACTTACTAACTAACTCTCTGCTTAAGCCTTTCGTAAGCGGATCCACTATGTTATCCTTTGACTTCACATAGTCAATTGAGATAACTCCTATTGAGAGTAATTGCCGTATCGTGTTATGTCTACGTCGAATATGTGACTTATCGTTATACATTATGCTATGCTCTTCCAATCGCTGACCGACTATCACAATGTATACATACGACCGTTGCCGGATTAGGCCATCTTGGTATGTCTTCTACAAATTGACGAAACCACTTTTCCTCTTCTCCACATTTGTCGAGGGCAATGAATTCAAATTCCATCGTTGATCTTGCTATTACCGTCTGTTCGCAAGATTTCCATGCTATAACCACACCTCCAAGTGTAAACACGTTTCCACTTCTTGACCAAAAATCTTTTCTATCAGAAATCCAGTTCGCATCACTGTATCCTTCGATAACAGTTGGATGTCTATTATAGTGTAGTCATACTCTCGCATGTATCTTAAATACCGAAGTAATCTTGTCATACTATTCCGATGATCGGAACTCGGATTGCTCGTGTACATACTTAGCCTACTAACAACGTATGCTAAGTGGGGTCTGGTACAACTCATCAGATACATTAGACTACCAATGATCCTTGAGTATTCTAGTTGGGAAACACCTTCACCTCTATTCTTGGATAGATGTTGACCGGTGTCAATTGGAGTTCTAACTAGGTCGGAATCCTCCACATTGAATCGCTCTAGAATATTGTCCACGTAAAGTATTTGATTTAACACAAGACCACTTTGGGTTCATGTGATCTTGATTCCAAGAATCACATATGCTAGACCCATGTATTTCATGTCAAATTTTGATTTCAACATATCCTTTGTTGATGTTATTATCTTATCGTCACTACCCATGATAAACATATCATCCACCTAGAGACATAAGATAACATATCCATTAGATGTGTCTTTCACATAAACACACACACACATTCATTTATTTTGAAACCACATTCTAACATGACGTGATCAAACTTTTGATGCCATTGTTTGGGAGCTTTCCTTAGGCTATATAATGACTTAACAATCTTTCAAACTTTGTTCTCTTGTCCAGGGGCAATAAAGCCCTCATGTTGTTTCATGTAAATTTCTTCCTTTAAATCACCGTTTAGAAAGGCAGTTTTTACATCCATTTGGTGAAATTCCAAATTTCTTATGGCGACAATCACGAGTACCATCATGATGGAGGTAATTTGCATTACAGACGAATACATATCAAAGTAATATAGACCATCTTGCTGTCTATAATTTTTGATCACTAATATTGCTTTGTATTTCTCAATACTTCCATCCACCCTCATCTTCTTCTTAAAGAGCCATCTATAGTCTAGTGCAACCTCGAGGAAAATCCACTTTCCCATGTATGGTTTTGTAAGATAATTCTATTTCGCTTTTGATGGCTTCTTTCCATGAAGTGCTTTTGAAGAACTAATTACTTCGCTGATAGGTATTAGGTAAATGTTCCACGAGAATGTAATGAAATCAGAACCAAACGTTTATCAACCCTAGCCCTTTACTTTCTCTAGGCTCAACCTCTTCTTCCAAGGGTTTTTTTTGTCTCTCAACTTGGATAAGCTCATCAACGGGTGTAGAGGAACTTCCATTTGCCGTGTTTAGACAAGGAAATATATTTCAAAAACGTAGCACTCCTTGATTCCATATCGTGTTCTTGTGTATTATCCGAATTTTAGAATCATGCGCAAGAAATCG
>CAJVGC010000001.1:22347365-22498513 GCA_910822075.1 Senecio squalidus | reverse complement strand
AATTCAATCGGAATAGCTTGTGTTGTAGTAATAAAAGAAGATGTGAAGGTGTGTTTAGACTGAAAAAGGTTTCGGTTTTATAGGCTCAAGGGAAGCTTTTTTGGTTTAATGGCATTAACAAGCCATTAATGACTTACCAAATTTAAAACTAAGCTGTTAGCATAAAAGAAAAACGTACAACAAAAACCCTGGACATGCGAGCTCGAGTTTTCGGAGTTGCATTCGTGTCCGTAGGTCGCGCATGCTCGCATGAGTTCGCCCTAGAAGGCCATTAGACGAGGATTTGCACCCCATTGCACGTTAGGAGTCTGTGTGTGTGGATGGCTCACTGCGTTGAACAAATGTTCAAAACTCTTGTATAAAAACAACACAAAATTTGTCTGCACAACCGATGTGGACAAGTTCCGTACACCTTCAGTTTTGCACCAAACACTCATATTGAGCATCGATATCAAATCACCTTAACTCCGTTTTTGGACATATACTATATGGTTGTGAAGCTCTTTCTAAAGGCTACACATACATATAAAATATTGCTCGAAATATTAAATATGCATTACTTTATTAGGTCCAAAGTCGATAATATATCATTTTCATCAACATTTTCCAACATCCCCATATGAATGGAGATCGATCAATACAACATTATTCCCGATGAAAACTCAGTAGTGAATCCTGAATAGGATAGGTATGTGTTACCATTTGATCCTTCCTTATGAAATGAATTAGCCTCTTAACTGTCAGTAGATCTTGATGCTTTGAACTGAGATGTTGTTTGCGTAGACGACAATACATTTCACACATGACTATTCCTGACAATGTCAACTCATAGTCGTGCTCGTTATGGGTATGAACACTATCCTAGTTCTACGAGAGATTTAGGAATTACTTCCTTATAACCCCTGCGAGCGACCCACTTCTCTCTAACGTAGGTGATTCGTTAGAATTATACCACAAATGGTTATTTCTTAGAAACATTAAAATTTGTATGCTTATCCTTTACCTTTTCCTTGATATTAGGAATGGACTAGGAAGTTTGTGAACTCCTATAGATGGTTTAGGAGGTAGATAAACTATCCCCACAGTGACCTCCCTTTATCCAACAACTAGGTTGTCCTATTGAACCCAGATCTTGGGATCTCCATTTAACTAGGTTAGGCTTCCTTTTTCACAAACTTATTCATTCAAGGGCCTTAGTCCCATTCCTTTGACGACTTACTAACTAACTCTCTGCTTAAGCCTTTCGTAAGCGATCCACTATGTTATCCTTTGACTTCACATAGTCAATTGAGATAACTCCTATTGAGAGTAATTGCCCGTATCGTGTTAGTCTACGTCGAATATGTGACTTATCGTTATACATTATGCTATGCTCTTCCAATCGCTGACGACTATCACAATGTATACATACGACCGTTGCCGGATTAGGCCATCTTGGTATGTCTTCTACAAATTGACGAAACCACTTTTCCTCTTCTCCACATTTGTCGAGGGCAATGAATTCAAATTCCATCGTTGATCTTGCTATTACCGTCTGTTCGCAAGATTTCCATGCTATAACCACACCTCCAAGTGTAAACACGTTTCCACTTCTTGACCAAAAATCTTTTCTATCAGAAATCCAGTTCGCATCACTGTATCCTTCGATAACAGTTGGATGTCTATTATAGTGTAGTCATACTCTCGCATGTATCTTAAATACCGAAGTAATCTTGTCATACTATTCCGATGATCGGAACTCGGATTGCTCGTGTACATACTTAGCCTGCTTACAACATATGCTAAGTCGGGTCTAGTACATGTCATTAAATACATTAGACTACCAATCATCCTTGAGTATTCTAGTTGGCAACACCTTCGCCTCTATTGTTAGATAGATGTAGACCGGTTTCAATTAGAGTTCTAGCTATGTCGGAATCCTCCACAATTGAATCGCTCTAGAATATTGGTCCACGTAAAGTATTTGATTTAACACAAGACCACTTTGGGTTCATGTGATCTTGATTCCAAGAATCACATATGCTAGACCCATGTATTTCATGTCAAATTTTGATTTCAACATATCCTTTGTTGATGTTATTATCTTATCGTCACTACCCATGATAAACATATCATCCACCTAGAGACATAAGATAACATATCCATTAGATGTGTCTTTCACATAAACACACACACACATTCATTTATTTTGAAACCACATTCTAACATGACGTGATCAAACTTTTGATGCCATTGTTTGGGAGCTTTCCTTAGGCTATATAATGACTTAACAATCTTTCAAACTTTGTTCTCTTGTCCAGGGGCAATAAAGCCCTCATGTTGTTTCATGTAAATTTCTTCCTTTAAATCACCGTTTAGAAAGGCAGTTTTACATCCATTTGGTGAAATTCAAATTTCTTATGGCGACAATCACGAGTACCATCATGATGGAGGTAATTTGCATTACAGACGAATACATATCAAAGTAATATAGACCATCTTGCTGTCTATAATTTTTGATCACTAATATTGCTTTGTATTTCTCAATACTTCCATCCACCCTCATCTTCTTCTTAAAGAGCCATCTATAGTCTAGTGCAACCTCGAGGAAAATCCACTTTCCCATGTATGGTTTTGTAAGATAATTCTATTTCGCTTTTGATGGCTTCTTTCCATTGAAGTGCTTTTGAAGAACTAATTACTTCGCGATAGGTATTAGGTAAATGTTCCACCGAGAATGTAATGAAATCAGAACCAAACGGTTTATCAACCCTAGCCCTTTTACTTCTTCTAGGCTCAACCTCTTCTTCCAAGGGTTTTTCTTGTCTCTCAACTTGGATAATCTCATCAACGGGTGTAGAGGAACTTCCATTTTCCGTGTTTAGACAAGGAAATATATTTTCAAAAAACGTAGCACTCCTTGATTCCATTATCGTGTTCTTGTGTATATCCGAATTTTTAGAATCATGCGCAAGAAATCGATAGGCACTACTATTGTGAGCATATCCAATGAATATGCAATCCACAGTTTTAGGCCCTATCTTTAAAGCCTTAGGTGCCGGCACTAGTACTTTGGCTAGGCACCCCCACACTCGTAGGTATTTGTATGATGGTTTTCTTCCCATCCAAATTTTATATGGGGTTTCTACTTTATTCTTTCGAGGTAGCTTATTTAAAAGATAAGAAGCCGACAAGATAGCTTCCCCCCACATGTCCGGATTTAATCCATAACTTACCATGTTGCTCAAAAACTTAGCAAATGGTGATACATATTCACCTCCTCTATCACTTCTAACAACATTGATTTTCTTGTTAAGTTGATTCTCAACTTCATTCTTGTAAAGAATGAACTTATCGATGGCTTCATCCTTACTTTTAAGTAAGTACACATAGCAATATTTCGTGCTATCATCGATAAAGGTGATGAAGTATTTGTTTTCACCTTTTGTGGGCACCGATTTTAAGTCACATACATCGGCGTGAATTATATCAAGGGGTTCAGTTATTCTTTTAACCAATTTAAACGATGACCTTGTTTATTTGGCCTCAACACATGTTTGACATTTATAGTTTGAATCAATATGGACTGATGGTATTCATTTAAGTTTAATTACGCGACAAATGAATTAAAATTAACATGACCAAGACGTGCATGCCAAATATTAGAAGACTCAAGCAAGTAAGCGGAAGTAGAACCAATCTTATTAATATCACGCTTAACCACCATTATATTCAATTTGAACATGCCATTAAGGGCATATCCTTTACCTACATACATACCATTCTTAGTCAACACGACCTTATCCGATTCAAATATCAAATGAAAATCAAACTTGTTGAGAAGCCAACCCGACACGAGATTCTTACGAATCTCCGGAATGTAGAGCACATTGTTCAAAGTGAGCTCCTTTTCCGAGGTAATCTTAAGTATCAAGTTTCCTCCTCCTTTGATATCGTCCGTAGCCGAGTTGCCCATGAACGAATTTTCCCCATTCTCGACATCCTTCAAGGTGCTAAAGTGATTCTTGTCCGATCAAACATGACGGGTAGCACCCGTATCAATCCACCATTCTTGCGAGTTTGATCCCACCAAGTTAAATTCAGAGATCATATTTGTTACATCAGTCACTATATCAGCAAGATCTATGTCTTCATTCACCATATTATCTTGACGAGGACTCTCCCGTTTTGGCATCTTGCAGCTAGCAACTCTATGACCCGGTTGATCACAATTATAGCACACACCATCAAACTTGTGAGGCTTTTGGGACCTTTTCTTCATATTCCCAGGTTTAGGTCGGAGATTCCCGACCTTAGCTTTATCCTTCCTACCATCCTTGCTTTTGTTACACTTTCAGGATTGACCATGTTCCACAACATTGGCTTTTGTCGAAGTTGGCAAGTAGCTTCCTTTAAGAGCTTTCTTGTTGTCTTCTTCAATAAGAAGAACAACTACAAGATCCTCAATGGTCATCTCCTTTTGCTTATATTTGAGGTAGTTTTTGAAATCCACCCAACTTGGAGGTAACTTCTCAATGATTGCCACAACTTGGAATGTCTCACTAAGCGTCATTACCTCAGAGTGGACATCGTGTAAGATAACTTGAAGATCTTGTACTTGACTAAGCACGATTTTTGAATCAACCGTTATGTAGTCCACGAAACGATCCACAACAAAATTCTTTCTACCGGCATCTTCAGTTTTGTATTTGCGATCCAATGACTCCCATAATTCTTTGGCGGTCTTTGATTTGCAATACAAGTTATGCAACACATTCACTAAACCAATCAAAACATAGTTACGACATAAGAATTTCGAATGCTTCCAAGCATCTACCACACTCACAGCTTGAGCATCGGTCTCCCCTTCGTTAAGTTGGGGAGCGGGTTCGGTCAAAAACGTAGCGAGGTTCAACGTGGTCAAGTAGAAGAACATCCTCTGCTGCCAACACTTGAAGTTCAAACCCGAAAACGTTTCGGGTTTTTCCGCGTGATTAGCAATAGCGTTCGTAAGTGGTGCTCCCACCATTGAACTTATCGTTACAACGGATGTCAAGATCGGTGTGAACACGGTTGAGGTCACAAGAGATTGAGTCGGCATGGTGAAAATTTGCAAATTTAAAGATTTATAGAACTCACTTTACAATTGTTAACAATAATAACAATAATAAATAATGTGTTTATTACAAAATACACAACTATACGTCTTAAAAAAATCTGTATTTTATTGTGTTTTTTCAGTTTTCAAAAACTCTTTTTCTGTTTTTAGAAAACTGTTTTCAAAATATAGAAAACTGTTTTCATAATTTTAGAAAACTCTTTTCAGGATTTCCGTTCACTGATTTCAGAAAAGTGTTTTCTCTGAGGCTGTGTTTTATATTCAACCCGCACACTGATTTTAACAACACATAAATATCGAGCTTGTGTTTAATATTCAGAAAAGTGTTTTCTCCGAGCTTGTGTTTTATAATAAAGCAACCCAACCCGCCAACTTTTTTAAGACCTGATACACAAACGGATTTTTAATGAAACCCGATTAACAGATTTGAATAAACAACAATCTGTTAGAATGATTTGGTAGAGTATATTTTGAAAACCAATAATCTGTTTCGGGATAAACTAATAGTTATCTGGTTATTCAACAATAAGGCATAACCCATAATAAGCTGTTTATAAAACCCGCGATAAGCCGTTTAAAATATGATGTTTAAAGCGAACCGTCAACTGTTAATAAGACAAAAATATCATAACGACACAGATTCAAAAAGATTAAATTAAAATAAGATCAACAAATTTTGGAACTAGATCCGCATATTGTTTTGGTAAATAATAAAATATCGAAATGGATACTTAGAGTTTCAAAGTTAAACTCATAAACACGTTTTAATCAATATAAGTAATATACATTAGTTTTGAATCAAGAACTAGTTTGAGACAAAACGATTGTTTATAAACGGTATTAAAGGACACGCGTAAATGTTTGAGACTATAGGAATATAATACCGTTTATATTTAACAAAATACAAAAGTTTATATAAATGAATTACAAACAGTTTATAAAGTAATAATAAGATAGATAATGCGTATATAAAGATTACGTAAAAAATGATAACGATACGGTAAACAAAGACAAGGCTCGTGATATACACGATTCCCTTAAAACATTTATGCGTGCTATCACACGTATGTTCCCCAGGGTTCAATGGCAAGAACAGTATGAAACTGCCAGAGCAACTAGTTACCTGAAAGTTCAATCGAAATAGCTTGTGTTGCAGTAAAAAAGAAGAAGATGTGAATGTGTGTTTAGAACTGAAACAAGATTTCGGTATTATAGGCTCAAGGGGAGCATTTTTGGTTTAATGCGTGTTTAATGGCATTAACGAGCGAGTAAAACAAATCGTAACAACATTAAAAGAAAAATGACATTAACGTGTATTAAAACAAATCGTAAGAGAATGTGGCTTACCAAAATTAAAACTGAAAAAGATGTTAGAATTAAAAGAAAAAAGCACAACAAAAACGAGCCATTAGAACAAATTGTAACAACTTTGACTTACCAAAATTAAAACTGAAATATGTTAGCATTAAAAGAAAAATCCACAACAAAAACTTGGACCCGCGAGCTCGTCCCCTGAAAGGCCATTCAGTTAACAAAACACCAGTAATGCACACGATGCATGTTTGAGATCATATAAAGATCTCTTTAGCCGGAAAACAAGATTGAGTGGAAGATAAGTCACAAAACTCGGGAGGTTTGTTCATGTATATAGTTTCATCTAAGTCTTCATGAAGAGCGGCGTTATTCCCTTCAAGTTGGTGGACTGGCCACCGACGAGAGACCATAAGACCAAGTGTAAATTGAAACACTTTTTACCACGGGGCTTCATGTTTCATCATAACCGACCTGGAGTTGTTAACCAAGTAGGCTTTATAACGAGGAAGGAGTCGTCAACGGTTAATTTATGTTTAAGAAACCACATTGGTGCTAGGAAGGCGCAAAAGTAGGTCCCACAGACTGTTAGAAATAAGAACTCAATATTCCTGATTCAAGGCTTTGCGCAAGTGAGGGTCACATAAAGCCAATATGTAAGACTAGTGAACAAAGCATGTGGTAGTGGTGTACATGATAAGGCGGGAAACCGGTGTATGGAGCATGTAACCTATAGTGTGTGGGTATCACCAATGAGGCAATGAGAAAAAGGGTGAGAACACTTGTACCCACATAAAGTCTAAAAGCGTATCATGAGTCTTACCCACATGAGCATGTCACCCATCAACGAGTTCATTTTTTCTCGTAAAATCTTACCGATTTAATCGCCCATTGTGGACCATTATTTACGGGTCTTGGGTTTTTTTTTCTTAACTTTCTCGATTGTGCTTATACCCAGTTCGTAAACAAGAAACATTCTTAATCTACTTTTAGATTGATATATCTGATCTAATATAATCTAATCTAATTATCTATAAAACATTTGGACTCATTTTTTTAAAATTGAATTTTAAGAGGAAAATTACTAATATATTCTTAAAATTATCCTCCTAATTAAATCTCATAGATACATTGCTAAGTGTGCCAAAAATAATTTTTTAATATTTGGGCTTAATACTTGGGCTTTGGGTTTAGTTTTCTGGGTTTTGGTTTGGGCTTTATCTTTGGCATGTCTTTGTATTTCAGTATTACACGCGGCGTATTTTTGTATAACACGTGTCGTCTTCCTGTTTTTTATCAGCCTGAATTCCTTCGGCGTTTTCCTTAGTTTTTCCGCTCTCGCTGCATTGCCGTTCTTTGACGATTCCTGGCTTCTGTTTTTTTTTAGATTTTCTGAGGTTTGTGTTTGTACTCTATTTTTGCTTTTCGTTTTAATGTTTGTGGAGTTAAAAGTGTATGTTAATCAATCAAAGTTTTTGCGGAATGTGAATGTATATTAATCAGGTTGACTATTTGTGGAATGTTAATCAAAGTTTATGATTTTTGGTTTTTCGGGAATGTGAATGTATGTGTGGAATGTGGTTTGTGGTGGTTTTGATTTTTATGGAATGTGGATGTATGTTAATGAAAGTTTCTGATTTTTGATTTTTGATTTTTCGAAGTTTCTGATTTTTGGTTTTTCTGGAATGTGAATGTATGTGTGGAATGTGGTTTGTGGTGGTTCTGATTTTTATGGAATGTGGATGAATGTTAATGAAAGTTTCTGATTTTTGATTTTTGTGGAATGTGAATGTATATTGATTGTTTTGATTATTTGTGGAATGTTAAGACTCTTTACATTTTGGACTCTGATTTTTTTGATTTTTATAGTTTTTGTGCTTTTTTATTTTTATGTGTTTTAGTGTAGTACTATATATAAGATTCCGATTTTTTGGGCTTTTTCGTCGTGTTTTTTCCGCAGTTTTTACGTTCTTGGTTCCTGCGGGTTGTTGCTGTTGTTCGACACTGTTGTTGTATGTTTCTGCATTACATTCTTCGTTTAGTTTCGGATTTTATGTTCTTCTGTTTTTATGTATTTCTGCGGATAGGTAGTTTTTTATTTTATAGTGTGTCTGTAGATTGTGTGTGTTGTCGGTTTTTTTTTTATTTTTTTTATTTTTGCGATAATTTTGTATCATGTGGGGTAGCAGTCTTAGGATTGGTACTTCTTGGCCTGTGCCTGCTGTTCCTGTACGCCGTAGGGGTAGGGGTCGTCGACCTGTTACACCTCCTGTATTAGTCTCAAACGAAGCTTTGCCCATGTATTGCGATTCGGGTGACGCTAGCTGTTACTGTAGTTATTGTGGCGCTTATTTCTGGTATGAAGAGAGAGTTATGTTAGGTTCACGGGTTGGCCGTCCTGTTTATAATCAATGTTGTAAAGGGGGTTCGGTGGTTTTGAGTGTTGTTGTTTCTCCGCCGGTTGCTTTGCTTGGTTTATATGGAGATCCTCATTTTATGCGCAATATCAGGGCTTATAACTTTATGTTTTCGATGACCTCATTCGGTGCTAAAATAGATGAGTCGGTGAATAGGGCATGGTCCGTATACGTTTAAGGTTTCTGGTTAGGTGTCCCATTACATAGGTTCCTTGTGTCACGTGTCTCCGAATGCTCCACGTTTTCTACAGTTATACGTATACGATACCCCAAATAGCGTTCAGAATAGGTTGCATTTCTTTCCGGCCGGTGAGAATGACGATGCTCTTAAACCTGCTATGGTGACTGTTTTGACTGATCTTTTATTCTCATGTAACGAATATGTTCGAACCTTTACAAGGGCGGCCGAGATTGCAGATTGTAACAACGTTGACGACTATGCAGTGAGATTGTATAATAATGTACCTGATAATAGATATGTTATACCGCAGCCGGGCACGTTGGGTGCAATTGTTGTTGCTGATGATGCGAATGCTAACGCGTATGATATAATTCGATCCAATCTGACCGGCCATGTCGCATTAGTAAGCTTCATCAGTCTTATATGCCTCTTCAATACCCTTTGTTGTTTCCGTATGGTGAGGTGGGCTGGTCTCCATCGTTGAAATTAAGATCGATGTTTGGTAAGGAACCTAAAGCTTTGACGGTCAATATGTACTATAGTTACATGCTGCATAGTCGGCGGGATATCTTTTCGTTGTTGTTACGTGGTGGTAAATTGTTTCAACAATTCTTAATTGACGCCTACTTATGTGTGGAGGAGGGCAGATTAGATTATATTCGTAACCATCAGAGTTCTCTAAGGTCTGAATATGCAGCAGGCGTCTTTGATGCGATCTCAAGGGGCGATTCTATGGGGAGTCAAATTGGGAAGCGCGTATTTCTGCCTTCGTCTTTTGTGGGAGGGCCGCGATATATGTACAAGCATTATCAGGACGCTCTCTCTATCTGTCGTGTTTACGGTAACCCTCAATATTTTATTAATTTTACGTGTAATGCTAACTGGCCCGAGATCAGCAGATTCATGGATTCACACAACATGGGACATTCTCAAAACAGACCCGATATCATTGCCAGGGTCTTTAATATGAAGGTAGATAACTTCGTCAAGTTTCTAAAAGAAGATAAGCCATTTGGCGTCGTTACTTGTGACAACTGTCTTATTTCAGGTGAAAACCACATTCTCTATCTTTGACTTAACTCGAATTAATCTTGTTGTTACTTGTCTCGTAAACTCGTGTGTGTTAGAATCGAAATCGGAATCACATAAATGAATTCTAATACCAAGTAAACACTTAGTGAACTTGTCTAAGTTCCTATATAATATAACCAGAAACTTTCAACTAACGAAACGCTTAACAATGGAACGAACGAAAAACGAAAAAGGCAAGTCCGCCCTCCAGTCGCGCCGTAGTGAGGCCACCGCGCCGCGGTGGAGTGTGCAGACAGCCACCTTTTTGTTAAACTTAAACTTAACCAAACGGACCCCAAACCCGAGCCCAACACTTTGGCTCCGGGTTAAACACATTATAAGCCTACTTGTAAGTCCAGTAACTCACATATTACTCCCTTATAACACAAACATAACACATTATACACACACACACATCAAACAAACACTCTAGCTCTCTCTCTCACTTGAGGTTTTCAACAAAAACCACCTCCATTTCTCTTTACTTACAGAAGTGTTCCCACCCAAAAACACATATTCTAACCACACATAAACACATCAAAACGTTCATCAAGTAAGGAGGAAGAAAGATGTTGCACACATTTGGGTTAAAAGTTCATTTCAAAGCTTTTGGGTCAAAATCTTCAAGGGTTCAATCCAATCATCTTCAAACCACTTTACTCTCGGTATAAATCCTTCAAATCTTCTGTTTTTATAACATATACTCATTGCATGTATCATCTAACACATAAAAATGAGTTTATATGAAGATTTTTGGCCATTTATGAACAAAAACGGGTTTTGATAAAAGTTACCTTAAATCCGTGTTATTATGGATGAAAATCCAAACTAAACCGATATTATGAAAGATTTTACTATTTTTAAACATTGCATGTCGAAATCTAACTCAAAAATAACGAATTTTATCAAAAACGATTTTTGGGTAAATGAACAGTCTCGCGACCGCGCCACGGTGCCTCCACCGCGAGGCAGTCATGGTGAACATGTGACCGCACCACGGTGCCCCCACCGCGAGGCGGTCTTGGTGAACCCATGACCGCGGCGCAGTCCCTCCACTGCGAGGCGGTCGTTGTGCAGACTTGTTACAAAACCTTATTTACACCGTTAATGAGCGTAACTCTAAACGTGTCATCTAAACTTATGCTCGAAACTGATATATATGAACTATAACCTGTAAAGAGAGTGACTTACATATAAATGAGCTAAATGAACAAGTTTTATATGGCATTGTTTTGGCAAATATATGAAATATGTTCATTAAAATTGTTAAGCGGGAAAGTGTACAAAAATTGGATTTAATGATTTTGGCGCGGAAGCGCTGCCCGATTTTCACTAGACCTAAACCCGACACTTAAAATAAAAGCACTTCATTATCCAATGAACGTAAAAACTTTGGTACTCATTAAATCTTGGTATTCCAATAGGATTCCCGTGATTTCCGATTCGACTCGATTACTCTTCGCACTCGTAGCTTATCTTCGCAAACAGTGAGTTACACCCCTCCTTACTCTTACTTTTTAAGTACTCTTTTTGGGGGAAACATGAGATCAAATTCTTTTGTGAACAATATCTTTTATGTGAAACTATTTTACGTCCTTGAACCTATGTACAACGTATTGTGATCTATTTTTGGAAACCTTTGGAACTAAATGAGCTACTCTCTGTTTTTGGAAACTTATTGAACTTGCAACTCTTCGAACTCTTGGAACTTTGAGAACTTTTGAACCATTTTGGAACTTGCAACTAATATGCGTAAACAACATCATTATTCGGATTGGCTTACTTTAGACTCCCTAGGTTTGCCTCTTTGGATATTTGATTAGGCAATGATAGCTTGATTGTATTTTGGAGCAAAACCCTATGTGAGGATATAACTGCCGTAAGTACAAACAAACGATTTTTAGAACAGAACGAACTAAATGCCCCGCAACTTTTCTTGGAACTGAACTCTACACACTATTAACACAAGCCGTTAGCATAAATTATGGGTATCGATACTTAGGAGCGGTCACTCCTTACTTATGGGTAGCAACCTGGGTACATATTGCTAAGTTCTCGCGAACTCGAACTCTAAACTGGAACTAGTGGGCAGGAACTTGACCAGAATCGGATTAGTGTGAAAAACTAAATCTTACGTATATTAAGCTTAGTGGTTGGTACAACTCGAGGATCATAGGTCTTTATTTACGCATATACTTACTTACTGTCTTACACATGTGGATTTATCCACCGCTGAGGTAATGACTACACTTACTCTGTCTTACAAATGTGGATTTATCCGCCGCTGAGGTAACGACTACTCTCACTTACTGTCTTACACATGTGGATTTATCCACCGCTGAGGTAACGACTACTCTCACTTACTGTCTTACACATGTGGATTTATCCACCGCTGAGGTAATGACTACTCACTTTTACCGCTTGCTACGCGACTTGAACTTGGAACTAATCTTGAAATGTTATGAACTTGGAACTGATCTTGAACTTTTATGAACTTGGAACCGATCTTAAACTTTTACGAACTTCGAACTGGTCTCAAACTTTTACGATCATTAAACTCTTGAATCGAACTATTACGACAGTATATAAACTACCTTTAAGCGATTGCTTATCCGCTTACTTCTTTTGGAAAACTTGTACTTATATACATACTTGTCGAACTGTATTTGAAACCTTTGGTCAACTTATAAACTGTAACTCACTCACTACGTTTTCGTAGTTGACACTTTATCTCATGTTTCAGGAACTAAGCGTAAGTTATGAAGTGCAATGCTCAGGCGGGTCAAGCCAGTTATGTGAAGTGTAATCCGGGAATGAAACCTTTTATCTTTTGGGAATTTTTATTGGAAATATTTCATTATGTATTATGGTCTTAAACGTGGAATCTTGGTTGTATCTCTTGAACTTTTGTACTTTTCCAACTATAATTTAATGAACTGGACCGTTGAATTAAGTATAACCTGTGAAATGATTCTTTGCTCTTCGCATCTCGTGTTTCCGCTTTAGCGGGGTGTGACATTACTGCCTGTGGGTACCATTTTTTTAGTTTCGTTATTGCTTTGCTACCATTTTAACGCCTTTTTGTTACTTACCGCCATCGCTGCTGTATAATGTGTCCAGATTTATACACAGTGGAGTTCCAAAAACGAGGCCTGCCGCACTGTCATACACTTCTGTGGGTTGAGGAGTCGTTTAGAATCAGGAATCCTGTTGACGTCGACAAGTATATTACGGCAGAATTGTCGGATCCTATTACCGAGTCGAGATTGTATTCTACTATTACAAGGTCTATGATTCACGGACCCTGCGGTCTATCTAATCCCGGTGCTCCTTGTATGCGAGACGGTACGTGTAAAAAACGATTTCCAAAACAATTTGTTGTTTCTACTTTTTTTGACAAGGACGGGTGCGTACATTATAAGAGATCTGAGTCTTCAGTTTTTACAACAAATAACGGAGTTCATGTACATAACGGATTCGTGGTACCTTACAATAAATTGTTGTGTAGTCGTTTTGACGCGCACATAAACGTGGAGTACTGCGGTTGGAACATGATGATAAAATATCTCTTCAAATATATATCCAAGGGCGTTGAACGTGTGGCATTTACGTTACAGAAAGCTGATGCTTATGCGCATCCAAATTCGGGAAAATCTGGCGCGTCTACTTCTCATTCCGTGCCAGCTGATACTGGAAAAAAAAATTGATGAAATCGAAAACTTTGTGGACGGAAGGTTTATATGTCCACATGAGTCGGCTTGGCGGCTTCTAAATTTTTCCATACACGAAAGAGAGCCTGCCGTTCAGGTGCTACAGGTTCATCTTGAACACATGGAGACTGTTACATTTCAGGACAACTGTGACCTACAAACGTTGGCACGCAACACTAACTTTGGTAGTTCTACTTTATCGAGATGGTTGATCAATAATAGATGGGACACGGACGGCCGCCACCTGACCTATGTTTAGTACCCGTTGTTGTATTCTTGGAATTCAAGCAAAAAAGAGTGGATTTTTAGGACAAAGAAGATAGTTACTCCCATAGGTAGGATGGTTTACATACACCCCACTGCTGGCGAACTCTTCTATCTCAGGATGCTTCTCTCCCACCAAAAAGGATGCCGCACATTTGGTGAAATTCGCTCTGTGAACGGTGTAGTTTATTCCTCATCCGTCTTGCATGTGAGGCACTTGGCTTAATTGGCGACGACAAAGAATGGTTGACTGCTTTCAATGAGGCCTCCTTCTGGGCATCTTCCGTACAGTTGCGTTCTCTTTTCTGTAATCTTTTACTATTTTGTGACGTTAGTGATCCAAAAATTTTGTGGAACAATGCGTGGTCGAAAATGGGGGATGATATTGTTCATATTCTGTCCGCCTCTGCTACCTATGTAGATTCTGTAATTCCTGAGGTTACATTGCAACAACACATTTTATTCGAGCTTGAAAAAATACTAAACGCTGCTGTTCCTCCTAAGTATTTAGCCTCATTTGATTTGCCTGTACCGTCATCTGAATTGTTGTTGACATTGAGAAATCGACTGTTATTAGAAAAAACGTTATATGACAGAATTTCGCTCGGCCAACAACATCTACAGATGTCTCATAACTTAAATTCAGAACAGTTGCGAGTTTATAACAGGATACGAGATGATGAAACAGAGGGTAAACAGACTATGTTATTTGTATACGGTGACGGCGGAACGGGAAAGACGTATCTATGGTCAACTATACTAGCATACTTTAGGTCAACCGGGAAGATAGTTTTGGCTGTCGATTCATCAGGTATTGCATCACTGCTTTTACCAAACAGTAGAACTACCTATTCTCGATTTAATATACCTATCGATTTAACTAACATCTCTGTTTGTAATATAAAGAAAATAACCCAGCTGTCTGAATTGTTACAACAAACATATATGATTGTATGGGACGAAGCGACTATGATGGATCGGAGATGCTTCGAATGCGTGGACCGCACATTTAGGGATATATTAGACAAAAAGGACAAACCGTTTGGTGGCATATCTATGATCCTTGGAGGTGATTTCAGACAAACTTTACCTATAAAGCGAAAGAAAGGACACCATGACATCATGTTGGCAACTCTACCCAATTCGTATCTATGGCCGTACTTTAGTTTGTAAAAACTATCACATAACATGCGTCTAGCACGTTCTCACATGCGACTCTATATGTACGGATTCCAATATTTTTGCACAATGGCTTCTACACGTTGGAAAAGGAACTATTGGCTTTCCAGACACGCTTGCTTCTAAGTACGCCTCACAAATCCAAATTCCACGTGGCTTTCTCATAGAAGATAGCGTTTACGGTCTTCAACAGTTAATCGATTTTGTTTACGAACCATCTATTCTGCTTGCCCCAACACGAGAAAACCTTTACAACAGAGCAATTATTTGCCCTAAAAACTGTACAACCGATGATATAAATTCAACGATTTTGAACAGCACCTTGGAACAAGCAACCTCATATTACAGTTCCGATTCCATTACACCGCATGCTCGAGCAAGTTTGGATTTAGAACTGTTATATCCAGAGGAGTATCTTAATCAGTTAACTTTTCCCGGCCTTCCGCTACACAGACTGGATCTGAAACGAAACGCTCCAATTATTCTGTTACGCAATATGAATCAGAAAAACGGGCTTTGTAATGGCACGAGATTAATTGTTACTAGACTTCTGCCGACAATTATTGAGGCCGTCATCATGACTGGGACATGCATTGGACAAAGGGTTTTCCTTCCTAGAATAAAATTCGTTCGCCACGACCCAGAGCTTCCGTTCACTTTCACCCGAAAGCAATTCCCGTGCAAAATCTCATATGCCATGACAATCAACAAAAGCCAAGGGCAGTCGTTAAAAAAAATAGGAATATTCTTGCCCTCTCCGATATTTGGTCACGGTCAACTGTATGTAGCACTGTCTAGAGCCACTTCCCCTGATTCCGTTAAAATATTGATCAAGAACGAAAACGCAGAATATTCAGACCATACCAGAAACATTGTTTACAAGGACTTTCTATGTTTTGTAGACACTCTACAAAGTAGATAACATGCCGCTGCAGTCATATATACGTGTACTATAAAATTTTTAGAAATTAAAGCACATACGAAAAATCTTTGTATAATTGCAATCACTTTGTACTAACAACCTATATCTTTGTATAATTACAGGAAACGATGGTTCATATATCTGATCTTGAATACGGCTCTGCCGGCCTCCCTCTAAACATAAGAATTTTAAGAAAATGGACTCCCCATTTCAGACAGAAGGAAACGTGGTTTATCGCAACCGACGAACATGTAAGAATTATATATTTATTAAAAATCTTCCGCATTTACAAACTCCCGACATCCAAATATCTATTATCGGGCATTAAATCGAGTACCTTACATGTAAATACTATATACTTCCCATTTTCATAAAATACGTGTATACTAACTAAATATTCATAACAGGCAGATATAGTCGCAATTGTCGGTGAACAGCAAGGCCAGCAGTTTGTAGAATCAAAGTTTCAGATCAACAATTGCTATATCATAGAACAATATTCATGTACAGAGACGCCAAAGTACCAAAGAATGATCAAAAACACAATTCACCTCAATGTTGGAGAGGCTTCGAAGATAGTTAAAGTCCATGATGAGGACAAAATACCTGAAGACTGTTTCGACTTCGTCTCTGTAGATCAGCTACGGACCTTCCTTGAGGACCCTACATACTACCCAGGTACGTAAACTATAATCATTCCACCAATATGAATTTTGAGATACAATCTAAAAAATCGAACTACAAACGCAGACTTTCTCGGCAATTACAAAAGGCAGACACTTTGTTACAAAAGAAATGGCGATCCGTTCCTACTATTGAACCTGATTGATTCTGAGTAAGAACACAAAAGCCCTGCATTCTGGCATTATTGTACAAAAATAATAATAACAATTTGATAAACTAACGTTGCCAAGATATTGACATTACAGCGGAGAAGAAATAACTGCAACGATTTGGAAAGAGTGTATGCAAAACGCAGAGAAAGTGGACACCTCTGCCCTATCGGTCGTGTCTCAAGGAACAGGGATAGCTGTTACAAACGTCAAACCGGCAACATTCGCAGGTATGGACACTGAAATACAAAAAAAACCCGCAAACTAACGTATTTGCAATGCAACAAACTAAGATGTTTTTTTACCTAAATTGCTTCAGGGGCATTAAAAATGTCGTCAACAGATGCAACCCATATTATTGTCAATCCAAAACTACATTCACATTTGGCTCAACAACAACAACTAAGCATACCAGGTACAAAAACATCGACTCTTACTTCACACATCACTACAACGCTGGCTGAGCTAAAATCAATGCCCTACGAATCGATATCAGTAAGTAATCAAACCCAGAGGCATATAATTCACATTTATAACATGTACAAAAAAATGCATACGTTCCGATAAAACACAGAAACACGCTTCGTTAATTGAAATTGTCTTTACATAATTGTAACACTAATAAAAAATACGTGGCAATAGCAAAAGACCATCTCTGCCTCTGCAAGAATCACACAGGTTCAGATAGAAAACAGCTGGTATACTGCGTCTTGTCCAGAATGCAAATGCCAGATATCAAAACAGAAACAAAGTTGGTTCTGTCCAAATCATGGCCAGAAATCCGATCCGAACTTCTTGTAAGATCATAATGCTAAACATATGTCATATCTAAAAAACAAACCTACAAACTAACATTAATCATTGAATTGCAGTTATAACGTAAGAGTCATCCTTTCTGACGGAACTGCTGAATTGGAGGGCATGGCTACAGATTTGTGCGTACAAAAGATCATAGGACGAAGTTGCAAACAAATAATCACAGAGGATGGGTACGAAGATCGGAAAATCATGCCTCCCGCATTCAAGAAGGAAGGCATGAACACCAAAAAATTCTACATAGAGCTCACCAAAAAATCAAGTCCCAATAACATCAACTTCGTCATCGTCAACACAGAATCGATAATCGACCAAACACCATCTCCATAGCTCACGACCTCTAAATCTCCAGCAGCGACAGAGATACTACAAATCACCCCTCCGCCCCATTTGCCTAAAACTCCAAAAACCGCCACCCACACCCAAACAAAAGCCCCAACTAAAACACAAGAGACCACAAAGTCAGGCACTACCAGTCAATTATCGTTCAAATCGAAAGGTAACTACGCTAAAAATACGTCTGTTTGTACAAAAAAATTATTTAATGAAATTCCAAAATTGGAGATGATACCAAAGACAGCCCAACAGACACAAAAGAACTAACCGAGGCAAGCTGCACCGCACTACAAATCAGCACTCCACCGCATTCGCCTACAACTACCGAAACCGCTGCGCGCACCCAAACAAAAACCCCGACTCAAGCACAACAGACCACGAGGCCGCGCACCGCTAGACAATTATTGTTCAAATCAAAAGGTAAGTACGCCAAAACTACCACTATTTATATAAAAACACTATTTAATGATATTCCAAAATTGCAGATAATACCGAAGACAGCCTAACAGAAACAAAGGAACTGGACGAGGCACGCAGCACCGCACAGTTATCGACAGAGGCAAAAGGTAACAACTTTCAATATACACCGCCTTATGTAAAAATACTAAATACCATTGTTCCGAAACTGCAGACGACACCGCCGGCACAACCAGCAAAAAAACGCAAAAACGAAAACCCACAAAGGCAACAGGTATTCACTATCCACAACAATCAACAATATTAGTAAATGTAGACACAACCGTTCTAAACAAAAGTCATGATACTTTGCAGATACAATAGACACTATAAACCCCACAAAACGTGAACGTTTTCCTGAGTAAAAGACGAGGAACAAAAAAATTCAGCAGCATCCACTCGGGACGCCGCTTTTGTAAGAACAGCGAACCTCGCTTCTAAGTAAATGTTAACATAAAACACTCCAAGTTCCACAGCTTTTGTAAACAACGTGTTGCTATGATCCTCAAAAACGCTAACGTCTGTGTAAATACTAAATATTAGGAACTCGGTATCTTTTGGCACGCTTAAAAATCGGATATGTTGCAAAATTCCAATTAACTCCAAAAAGTGTTACATTTCCATAACGCAGGTCCATATCGCTCAGTTATAAAAGTGCTAAACAAATATATTACAAACCCCAGTTCTACTACATATCACATACATAGACACAAAATATAATTACCAAATACCCCAAATCCATCACAATTAGGTACTCCAAAAATAAAATATGTGATTAATGTATACTTCAATTTAAATACTTGCGTACCGTAAAACGTCTGCAAACCAAATTAAAACATTTCTTCACAATTTATCATAACTTCGACTTAAGTATTTCGTTCCAACTTTCTATGTACTTCACCACCCTCAAATCATCTTCCCATTTCTTTACACATCAAACTTACTACATAATTCGTTTTCAAAAAACCAAAAAAAACACAAACGGGCCTAAGAAATCAAACCCAATAACGGAGCCCAAAACCAAATTCTATTTACATACACCAACCAAAAAAAAACACACACACAACAAAAAAACCCTAAACCAAAACCACCTCCCCCAAACACACGGCGACAGTCCTCTACCCTAAATCAACCGACGACGACATCAGCCACCAGACCTTCAAAATTCTCTTACTCGAACGCCGCAAATAAGAGCCATCTACTAGGTAAAAGAAATCGATTGGTACGAAACCTGCGCCAGCAGCTACCCACAAAATCAAATACAATGAATATAAGATGAGTTCCCTGGTAATTATTTCCCCTTATACCTGTTTTGGTTCCAAATATACGATTACCGATAGATGTTCTAACATGCAATCCCCTTTTCAGGTAGTAGCAAAATCAAAAACCAAAACAACGACAAAGCGGCAGATCAGAGCAATCTACTAGGTGAAAAAAGTCGATCAATACCAAACCCACGCCAGCAGAATAGAAGATAAGTACCCTTTCTGACAATTTTTTCCCCTTATACCTATTCTGATTCCAAATATGCGATTACCGATAGCCGTTCTAACATGCAGTCCACTTCTCAGGTAGTAGAAAATCAAAGATCAAAACAATGACAAAGCCACGACAGGTAAACCCCCGATTCCGCTAATCAATACATTTCAGTTGAAACGGTTCGTAGAAAACCCTAAAAAAAATGATACGATTATCTGAAAACATTAAGAAAAAAAACAATGCGAAATTAAAGGATTGGAAAAAGATCAATTATAAAGTAAAATCGAAAGCAAATACAAACTCCTAAAAAATAACACGATTATTTGAAAACAAAACATAAAAACGGAGAGAATAAAACAGACGAAAATTAAACAACTGAAAAAGATTAATTGTGAGTTAAAACTGGGATGTTAGGGCTTCTGAAAAGAGGTTTCTGGATTTGGATGCTAGGGTTTTGGGTATGGAAAATTTGGGTAAGGAGTGGACAAGCCAGTAGCAAAAAAAAAAACGTTTCTGCGTTTTTTGTAGCCGGCTCATGAACTCTTTATCCAAATTTTCCAAACTCAAAACCCTAACATTCAAATCCAAAAACCTCTTTTCAGAAGGCCTAACATCCCAGTCCTAGCTCACAGTTCGTCTTTTACAGCTCTTTAGTTTTTGGTCTGTTTCGTCTTCTTCGTTTTCATGTTTCGTTCTTAGATAATCGTGTTCTTTTTTACGGGTTTGTTCGCTTTTAAAACCATTTGGTTTGCTGGGGGAAAATGGAAACTCCCAAAGTAAAACTCACTGCTCACATGTTAACGAATTTGTTGGAGTTTCGTTGGAACAAACATCAGCAGTCACCGAAACCTGAGGACGAAGGACAGCATATCCAACATTTGGGTGAAAAATCTTTCCATCTAACTGTTCGATCTCCGGTACTCCGTTCTCCAGCTTCGGCGGATGCTTATCTTCTTTCCAACTACACTCCAATAACTTCGTTTATATGTAAGGACTGAGTTTAACTTTGGAATTTTCCATTTCCCCCTAGCACTTCAAATGGTTTCGAACAGTGTGAATCGCTTTCAATAGCTCGACGTCTTTTATAATCTCTACTCAATAGGATGTAACTAATATTGTTTTGTTTTTTTGCAAATTACTCGGGAGTGACGGCGTTCAAGAAAGCACGGTCAACAGCGACGGAGGTTATGGGAAACACGTGGATGAAATGACTTCTTTGTTTATATGAACTGTAACTTCTTTGTTTATATGAACTGTAATCGAACTCGTGCGAAGCACGAGAGATCCTCTAGTTTCTATTAAATTACATATATAGATATGTCACAATTAATGTTGTTTCCATATTATATTTAATAAAAATAAAAATATATATTTATTTATGTTAATAATTAAGTGATCATTAAATTAACTATAGTCTCCTTATATGTATAAAAGATTTTTGAATGCCCTAACCTTAAAAATAGTCAAAAAAAAAAAAAAAACATTCTCATATGTCATGATGTCCGTAAATCATGTTTCATATGTTTTGGGAAAAAAAATATATATATTCGTAAATCATGTCTTGTGTAACTTATGCATATACTATAAACCCGTTTTGTAAATACATACACCCAAATATATAGCAAATTACATAGTATTATGTACATTGTTGTCAACCCATCTTTCCGCCAATTATCTATATCTATACTACTTATAAAACATTTGAACCTTAAATTTTAATGTTGAATTTTAAGAATAATTTTACTTAGTTATCCCTTGTTTTATAACTAAAAATATTTGAATTTACGATTCATCAATAGTACATAAATGCAATTTCGCTTTTGGAATATTGTTTCATTTCCTAGCTTAATCCAAATACATTTATTTAAATTAAAAATAACAAACTTTTTTTGTGGGAAATTAAAAATATAAAAGAAAAAATATATTTCTCATATATGAATTTATTGAGCATGAACCAAAGTATATATTACTCGATCAGTATACCTTTATAATCAATTTTTCACACTCCATTTTTGCATTAATATTTTTTAAATTTTATTTTAATAAAAAATCTTTGCCTTCTGTAATGTCATTGTTATAAGAAGGATAACCAGAAAAATATGTTAAAAATAGAAAAGTAAAAAACTATCTATTTGTTACCGTTGCAACGAGTGGGTATCCTACTAGTTTAAAGTAATATATCAACCCCGACTCAAGGATGTTCTAATTAATGTTTCCATAAAATTAAATTGTTAATCTATGATTTGCCTTACCGACAATCCAATCTGATTTTTAGAGCACTAGCAAGTGGTTGAATATGATTAGGATTTATTAATAGAACGTGAGAGCACACGGAGTGGTGGTTTTTTTGCCTCGTTCTCGCCATTTTCTCCACTCACAACGAGGCTTATGCCTCGTTATGATTCCGCCTCCCTGCGTTGTGGCCTCGTTGTGAGGCACCCGTTGTGCCCACAACGGGCGTTTTCAAGGTTTAAATTTTTTTTTTTTGTTTTTTCCTCTTTTCAAACGGCTATATACCCGTTAGTATATATTTAATATATATTTTTTTTATTTTTTTTTTTTTAAACCAAACAATTTCACCTATAAATACCCCCACAATCTAACCAAAAAAATCACACCTTCTTTCAACAATCTTATTCTTAATCCAATTCAATCTAATACCCAAACCCAAAATAATCACAAAATGTCTTCGTCTTCATCAAACGCTCCCCAAACAAACACAAACAATCCCTCGACGCCACAATCGCAAACACCATCCGGTTTCGCCAACTATTACGGCACACCAAACCCCTTATATCCTTCCCAATTACCACAATATAATCAACAACAAACCCAAAATATTCTTAACAATTTTTTAACGCAACAACCTATTCCACCACAATACACACAACAATTATTCAATCCCGAGCAATACGCCATGCATCAAAACCTTTTCTCACAACCCCAACCTTATTATCCCCAAATGCCCCAAACTTTTCCAACCCAACAAACACAAATCCCCGAAGAGATCGTCCCTGAAACCCAAGAGATCGTCCAAGAAACGGACGATGTGGTCGAAGCATCCGGGTCACGTCGGTCCACGTCGAAAAAGAAAAAGACGTGCGTAAAGCTTCCATGGTCGGAGAAAGAGGAGGAACTGTTGGCCGGGATGTGGTGCTCGGTCTCGGAAGATGAGGGTCAAGGAAACGCCCAACCCGGAGCTCGATTTTGGTTTCGGATCGTGGAGAAATACAACACCGAGGTGGAGAAGCTAGGATTGCCGGTGAGAGGCAAGGAGTCCCTCAACTCCAAGTTCACGGCGATGAGTGCCTTGGTCAAGGCTTTTATCGGCCACCATGCCGAGGCGGTAAGATGTCGGGAAAGCGGGACCGACGACTGTGCGGTTTACAAAGCGGCTCGGAAATTGTACCTTAACGCCGAGAAATCGGTTTTTAAGCATGACAAGGCTTGGGAAATCTGGAGGGATCATAGCCGATGGCGCACATTTGTCAAGATAGACCCGGAACCACTCGAAACCGTCAACCTCGACGACGTTGGTGTCGGGGACGACATATTTGCCGATGATGTGGAGGAACGACCTATCGGGAAACAGAGAGCTAACAAAAGAAAGGAATCATCCGACGCCTCCGATAAGGCGCAAACATCTTCGTCCTCGACTCTTTGCGGGCTCATCGCGACACACCTTAAGAAGATTACGAAGACGAAGAAGCAAACGGCGGAAATAAAGGCGAAAACCCTCCACCGACAAGAACAAGCGGCTATCCGACAAGAGGAAGCGGCTTACTCTAGTGCGAGAAGAGACGATATGAAGTTTCTTCAACAAAGCACGGAGGGGATGCCGCCGGCACAAGCGGCTTGGGTCGAAGCCGAGAAAATAAAAATCCAAGAAAAATACGGGATGATTTAGTTTAGCTTTTATTTGTATTGTTTTAATTATTTGTTTTTGTCTTAATTATTTGTATTTTTATTTATTTATCTTATTTAATGTTTTAATTATTAAGTTTTAATATTTTATATTCTTTTAATTATGTATTTATCTTTTATTTAATGTTTTAATTATTAACTTTTAATATTATTTATTTATCTTTTAAGAAATAAAAATTAAAAAATTAATAAAATAATCCCACATTCTCCACAACACTCCCTATCATAACAACCCACAACTCTCATTCTCACTGCCACGTCATCACCTTTTTCCCCACAACCCACCACAACCTCATTGTCACTCATTATCATTCCGAGTGCTCTGATTGTTGTGACATGCCATTTTTATCATACAAAATTATTTCTAATAGATATTTGTTTATAAAAATTCATAATTGAGACGTATGACACCCGTTTTATAATTCTTTTTTATCATTTAGAATCAAATATATCCGCAAACAATAAAGTGATAATATTAATATTGATAATAACTTTGCTAACTTATTTATGGCGGCTATGTATAAAACAACATGTACTTTAACCATAAAAAATACCGTCTTAAAATCGTAAAAAAACTATCCAAAATGCAAAAGTCATGACTTAAGACGTATACTTTAACGATTTAAGAACTTTTAATCATAGCTTAAACGTTATCTTTAGCATTCTCCACATAATAATAACAATAAACACATAGTAAAATAATTGAAAATGGACAAGAAACAGGTGGCGATCATTGGTGCTGGAATTAGTGGTGTTCTCGCATGTAGATACTGTCTCTCCAAAGGCTTTGATACAATAGTGTTCGAATCAGAATCAGACATTGGTGGAGTATGGGGTAAGACCATAAGAACCACCAGGGTTCAGTCATCCAAATATTTCTATCAGTTTTCGGACTTCCCATGGCCGGATTCTGTCACTGATGACTTCCCTACCCAACAAGAGACGCTAGATTACATTCGCTCGTACGCCACTCATTTTGATCTTTATCCGCACATCAAGTTCCATTCTCGAGTAAAGGGAATCAGCTACGATGAACCATTTCCATCGCATGGCAAGTGGAATGTCATCGTAGAAGATATTAAACTCTCCACCACTCAGGTACATAATGAGATCCTTTTATTTCGTCTTTCAAATATGTCTAATGTAATAATCCGATAGTACCTTTGCTTATATGGCAACTTGTATTGTTGGTAGTGGTAGTCTTTATATAGACGACACATCAACGAAAGTACCATCGACTACATACAATAACAATTTTTGAAAGTTGGATATCCAAAATAGAAACATTTTGAGTTGGATACATACGGAATTTTGTATTGAAGTTAAATATACTTTTAAACACTTAACCTTAAAAAATGTTAAAGTAATTAAGTATGAAAAATATGATGTTCAGTCTTGATTTTCTATGTTTGGTTTTACCCTTTTACAAACATGGAAAGATATGAAGCTGAAGTTTGTTTTGAAGGTTTATACAGTGGATTTTGTGATTCTATGTTTGGGAAGATTCAAAGATGTTCCAAACATACCGAAATTCCCGTTTGGAAAAGGCCCAGAAGGATTTCAAGGTCAGGCAATACATTCAATGGAATACGCAGCCATGGATCACGACAAAGCTGCAGAGTTTGTGAAAGGGAAGAGGGTTGTCGTCGTGGGTTTTGGGAAATCGGGACTAGACATTGCAAGGGAGTGCTCAACGGTCAATGGTTAGTTGAAATATTAAACTTTCTCATGTGATTTAACTACGTATATTATCTTATATGAGTTGTAAGTTAACTGATTTTCAGGCTCACAACATCCATGTACGATAGTGTACAAACGTGATCATTGGATGATCTCAGACTGGTTTGCATGGGGAATCCCCATGACTTATCTTTATGTAACCCGTTTCTCGCAGTTAATAGTTCATAAGCCTGGCGAAGGTTTTCTGCTTAGTCTCATTGCCACTTTACTTTCACCTCTGGTAAGTCACATACTCTCGCACAATCAGTCATGGGCAAAGTTAAAGAATTTTTTTTTGTTACTTATGAATTTATAGTTTAAAGACAATTTACTACTTACTTACAAATCATCAAATCGGGGGCTAGAAGTCCTTTGGTATATGTGAAGTTTCTGTAAAGTCCAAAAAATATTATTATGCTCATTTGATCACGATATTGTAACAGTGTTGGGGAGTCTCAAAACTTGTCGAAAGCGACATAGAAAATAAGCTTCCTCTAGCAAAGTTTGACATGGTGCCAAAACATAGCATCTCAAAAGACATCCGCTCGTGTATGCTTCCATATATTCCAGACCCAGACGACTTCTTTGATGCTGTCAGGAAAGGAAGCATTAAGTTAAAGAAATCTGCAAGTTTTAGTTTTTATGACAAGGGGATTTTGATTGATAACGACAAGACACAAATAGAGGCAGAAGTTGTCATCTTCGCCACCGGATTCAATGGTGTAGAAAAACTTAAAAACATCTTTGAATCACCAACTTTTCGTGATTATATTACGGGTTCACCACGAGTTCCTCTTTACAGGTTACTCATCTTTTCACATTGCATAAACACGAGTATCATATAAGACACCTTATATAACTGCTTTTTAATATCGTTTATCAGGGAATGCATCCATCCGCAGATACCACAACTAGCGGTAATTGGATTTTCAGAGAGTTCTTTAAACCTTTTAACATCAGAAATGAGGGCTAGATGGGTGGCATCGCTTCTTGAAGGTGCATTCAAACTGCCTTGTGTTGAAGAGATGCAAAAAGATATCGCGAGATGGGACGACTATATGAAGCAATCAACTGGGGAATACCATTATCGATCTCCAATTGGTGCTATGGAAATATGGTACTATGATCAATTATGCAAAGACATGGGCATGAACCCACTGAGAAAAAAGGGACCATGGGCTAACCTTTTTGAGCCTCATGGTCCCTTGGACTACACCGAAAGCGGACCGTAAGACTAAGAGTCATGCATGGTGTGTCTCTTTTCTATAACTTCTAGCATCAAATATTTCAATATTCAATAATAAGATCTTGTCTAATCAAGTGTTAGGCTAGATCAGTGTATAATAATGTTCTGCATTGATACGTTTATGTATCAATTGTCTTATATTATGTAATTTCCATGTATTTATGATGATTGATATCGCAAAACCTTCTTTTGGTGTTTTCTTTTGCGAGAAAATAAAAAATGAAAGCTTTTAGGTACTGAAATCAAGCAGATTTGTGCAATGTGGTACAAATATATAGATCAATGGCTATCACGCTCTACACTAGCTAACAACCTCGACTAATTATACGAAAGCGAGCAATTTGTGATTTCGGGACATAATTATTGAATCTTGTCTACTCAAGTGGTACGCTTAATAATGTTTGGCTTTACCATCAAACAACCTTTCTTTTTGGCTGCTTCTCCTACATAATCGAAACCGCATTTTGACATGAACACTTATTAGGGTCGTTTTGCAGTTTCATACTCTAAAACTACAGGGCGGAGACCGGTTGGGAATAAAGCAGAAATGAATAAGGTAGAAAGTTGCTCCATCCCAACTTTGTCACGACGTAAAATATAGATATATTAATTTTATTTTCAAAATTTTGTTTTTGTAAAACAAATTCAGAAATTTTGTCATTGGAATTGGAATGTTTGATTTGAACTGCATATTTGAAAAATTAGGGTTTTTTAAATTTTTTTAGGGTTTGTGACAACTACAAAGGCTTGATTGGTGAAAATATTTAAAAAATATTTTTCATATTTTCAAACAATACATAATAAATCGGATAAATAATTACCTTGAAATTAGAAGCAAAGTTTTCAAATCTTAGAGTTTCAGTTATATTACAATAAGAAAAAACATTCTTATTTACATAATTAACCATCCATTTAATAAACATTGCACTTAACCCATTAAGTAATATTTACTAAATGCATTAAACTAATAGTCGTGTCTAAATGTCGATGTGCGCTCCCGTAGTCTCACACATTTACAGACACACATTTGTTAAAACTATCCAAATATCAACATGATGTTCGTGATTTACGTTTATGTTCGTTGATTTGGTTTCATCAGTTCATCGAGTTAAATTGAACAGTTTGTTCGCTGCTTTATGTTCGTTAACAGGTTTAAGTCGTGAATTGATTCATTTGATATTGGTGTTCGGGATTGATTATTAATCGGATTTACGGTCGTGGTGTGAGAGTGAAATCAGTTTGGCCATTGACATTAATTTTGTTTGTACTGGTAAAGGAGTTCGTGAGTTAAATCAATTTCGATTCGTGGGCTGATTACTTAGATTATTCATGTTCGTGGAAGTATCTTTGTGATTCATTAATCTTGCTCGGAGATTTCTTTTAGTCGGCCGTAATCATTATATTTGTGGAATTTGTGGGATTAATATGTTTATTTATAAGTTCATTTAGCTTATATGTTCGCTGGGTATCTAAATTAAGAAAAAGGATATTCGGTTGGACTTTTTGAAATATTAAATTTCTAATTCACTCGACTTTCGTAATTTAGAAATTATATTGGATTATTGTTCGGAAAAACTAATTCTAGCCGAATAGGAAGTAGTTTTGACAAATCTAATTTGGCAGCTGGTATTACCTTTATGTTCGTGGATTAATACATTTGGGCTTAATTAATTAGCAGAAATTTGGTAGCTAGTATTATATTTTAGTTCGTGGATCTATTAAATTTTCTAAAAGTCCACCTAAACTTCTTAACGCTTCTCATTATTATGAATGGATCGACTAATTTGAATCTTATTGTAGATTCAATGATGTTCAGATGTGGTTATGTACTTAAACAGAATATGTCCATCCAACGGTGATTGTAGATGGTATAGTGCGAAAGTCTCCTATCAACACTATGTCAGCTGAATTCAGAAAGGTGTTTGATGCTAAAACAAAGTTTGGGCAAGTTTGAAAATGTCTCTTCCTAACGAACTGCTACATCTCACTAGGGCACCCAAGTCAGCGAATGCCTTATGGAGAGAAATTGAGAAAAGGCGCGCTAATTCAGCTAAACAAAGAAAAGCTAAAGGAAATATGTTGAAAATGCAGTTTTCTATCTTCAAAGTAACTGCTAATAAATCTTTAGAAGATATGATAAACATATACTATCATTTGTCAGCTGAACTTGATAACTTCGGAATAGACGTTGATGACGAGAAGAGAGAGAGATTGTTGGATGTTATACCATCGAGATAGGAGGTATATGCTAATCTCATGAGAGATGAGATAGAAAATGTGACAACCGTCTTATTTCAGGTGAAAACCGCATTCTCTATCTTTGACTTAACTTTAAATTCGTCGTATTATTACTTGTCTCGTAAACTCGAGTGTGTAGAATCGAACTCGGAATCACATAATCAAATCCTAATACCAAGTAAATACTTAGTGGACTTGTCTAAGTTCCTATTTAAATGAACGGAAACTTTTAACAAACAGAAACACTTAACATCGGAACGAACGAAAAAACGAAAAAGGCAAGGCTGCCACTCCAGCCGCGCCGCGGTCAGGCCACCGCGCCGCGGTGGAGTGTGCAGACAGTCACATTTTTGGGTTAACTTAAACTTAATCTAATGGACCAAAACTCGAGCCCAATGCTTATGCCCCGACCCAAGACCCACCAGGCCTCCTAAGTCCAGTGATTGATGACTTATATCATCACAAACACATTCACATTACACACACACTCAAACAAACAAACACTCTCTCTCTTTTCTTGAACACTCAAGAACACACACACACATATCTCCATTTACAGAGAATTCACCATCAAAACACAGAAACTTTAACCACATTATTACATCAAAATCGTCCATCAAGTAAGAAGAAGTTAAGGGTTGCATTACTTGGGTTAAAGGATCATTTTACAAGCTTTTTGGGTCAAAAATCTTCAAGGATTCACTTCAACCATCTTCAAACCACAATCTACTCGGTAAAAAACACTTTTAAACTACTGTCCTTACATTATATATACATTGCATGCATCATCCATCACTTAAAAATGAATTTATATGCAAATATTTCATCATTTATGGACAAAAACGGATTTTTACTAATTGCATGGTTAGATCCTTGAATTATGGTTAAAAACACTAAATAAACCATTAGACATCTATTATCTAGGCTTATACCAGGTTGCATGTCGAAATCTAACTCAAAAACATCAAATTTCTTCAAAAACGAACTTGACCAAGAACCTGTCACAGTGACCGCGGCGCAGTCCCTTCACCGCGGCGCGGTCAAGGTACAATTTGTGACCGCGGCGCGGTCATCCCACCGCGGCGCGGTCACACTGCAGACAGACTGCACATATTACTAAGTCTAAACCGTTTCCACTCGTAACTTTAAACGTGTATCTAGACTTATATGCGGAACTGAGATATATGAAACACAACCTGTAATGTGATTAACTTACATGAAAAGGAACTAAAATGGACAAGTTTTATGTGACATTATTTTGGAATTATATCCATTGAAATTGTAAGCGGGAAAGTGTACAAATTTTGGAATTAATGATTTTGGCGCGGAAGCGCTGCCCAATTTTCATTAGACCTAAACCGACACTTAACATATAAACACATAAACATTTATACTCATTAAACCTTGGTATTTCATTAGGATTCTCGTGATTCCGGTCCATTTCGATTACTCCTTGCACGCTTAGCTTTTCCCCGCAAACAGTGAGTTACATCCCCTACTTAATTACTGTTTTCAATTATCTTTTGGGGGAAACAAGAGATCTAAATGAACTTTTATGAACTCTATTGAACATCTTTGACAAACTTATGCTAATTTAGTTTTATGGCCGTTTGGCCTATGATAAACTAATGGTTCGCCACCTTTATTCGGCTCTTGATTCAAACTATGTTAAACTTATTTAATGCCATTCTCGGCACTCACATGTACTTTGATTGATCGTATAACTACCATGACTCTTGAGGAATATAGCTACTCTAAGTGACAACTACTAGTTTTAAAATAAATTCAGTGCCTATTTTTCACCACACACTATTAGCTTTGATAAGCCGTTTAGTAATTATGGGTATCGATACTTAGGAAATGACCGTTCCTTACTTAAGTGGCGACTTAAGTACATATTACTCGATCAGAAATGACTCCCCGTAGTAGTCGGGGTAAGAGGCATCACGGTTGGTTAATCGGTTTAGTGTGAACACTTAAGTTATTATGCCAAGTAGTCGTTATACATGTAATCAATCATAGTTTACTTATCATGCGCGTATAGAATTATACGACTTCCGCATCTATCTCTAAATCAACTGTTTTGGTTCGAACTATTCTTTAAGTCTTAATCTACTTTTAGAAACTACTAAGTATAGCCATACTTAGCTCAAAACCTTTTTAGTCGAGGACTAGAAAACTGTAACTCACTCACTACTTTATTATAGTTAACACTTTATCTCTTGTTTCAGGAAATCAAGTGTAAGTCACGGAATGCAATACTTGGATGGGTCATGGAAAGTCACGTGAAGTCATGAATTGGGAGAAGACCTATTTTGAACACGTTTTTGGGAATTTTATTAAACAACTTATTATGTTATGTCGTGATGTACTTTTCAATACTTGGTTATCTTTAAACTGTAAACTCTTATTTACTTCTTAATGACTTGAAACCGTATGATTTTATTATAACTCGTGTAATGATATCTTTGCTCTTCACACTTCCGTGTTTCCGCTTTAGCGGGGTGTGACAGAAAAGGAGACTGATGATATTGAAGATCCTCTAACACTGGAGAAAATTATTGAAAGATTAAGAGGATATGAAACAACAAGCACGAGTGTTGTTTCACAAGAGTATATTCAAAATCCAACACTTTATGGATTTAATGTCCTACAATCTAATAAAGATAAAACCACAAAAGGAAGCTCATATTCTTCATTTGAAAAAACTTCTAAGGCAATTCATTCTTCTCATAACATGCCAATGAGTGTGAAATTTGTCGGGGAATCGTTAGAAATTTTGTCTTGCTTCATGACAGCTTATGAAAATCACATCCAAGGAAAGATAACTGACCCAAGACTTTGGGATGTAGATTATGATCAGGTGGATAATGATGACATGGAGGTGATGGATATTCAATGGCAAATGACAATGCTTACTTACATAATTAAGAAGTTTATAGCCAGAACCGGAAGGAGTCCTCGAACTAGTAAAGCAGGTTTTGACAAATCTAGAGTACGTTGCTTTGATTGTCAGAATTTAGGACACTTTGCAAGAGAGTGTCAACAGTCGAGGATTCAAAAAATTGAGCAAAAGGAGAACCAAGACAGCACACTAACTTCTTATGGAACAAATGAATATAAACAAAACAGTTTAAGCTCAAAGGCTATGCTTGTTCAAGAGGGTGATGAAACTTATGAGTGGACAATGTGACATTCGCGAATTTCTCGGTATATTTCTATCGTTTCGTATTCGTTTTATTTATTTATGTTTATGTTTTGACCCTATCGTATTTCTATTATGTTTTATCGTATTCGTATTTTATGAGTATTGTATTCGTATTCCTCGTATTTATTGAGTATCGTATTCGTATTTCTCGTATTTTATGAGTATCGTATTTGTATTTATGTGATTCGAATCTTTATGTCGGGAACGTGTAGTCTTAAGTGCCTTTAGTATAAGTCTAGTATGCTCTTATGATAAGTTTAGAGGAATTATGCCTTAATTATATGATTAAGATTAACGTTTAAAAAGTATTTCATTTTTAGTCCTTCCGGAAATTTATTACGAAACTAGTCCTATGGGGAAATTTCTATTACAATTCTAGTCCCCCACCTACTTTTTGTCTCATTAGAAACCAGAATTTTTGTCTTGTTCTATCATTCTCATCCACACTCTCTCTCTCTCTAAAAACACACACAACACACACACATAAACCCTCCTCCTTCTCTCTACATTTTCCGGCGATCCGACCGTTGAAATCCAAATCCGAGACCAGATTATTGTTCATCATCATCATCTCTATCTATCCTCCGAATTTCGTTACGATCGGGTAAGTATTTCTCGATTTTAGTTTTAAACTTTGTTATTTTGATTCAAACGCGGAAATACCACTTTTCACCGTCAAAACTCGAATTTTATTTAAGATTATTGTTCCTAAACATATTCTGGACACAGGGTTTCATTTATGGATCATTTGGACACCTAAAACACTCAGAAATCTCATTCCGAATGTTATTTTTCGTAAAAACCCAGTTACGTCATGTAACTGTGTTACGTGAACGTAACTGAGCACGTAATTGATTCATATTCACGTAACTATAAACCTTTGGCACGTAACTAAGCAGTTACGTGACCCCTATGTCACGTAACTATGGTTCAAGTCACGTAACAGTTGCCTTGTCGCGTAAGTAATTCCCATGTTCACGTAATTCCTTTCACTCGACTTGTTACGCACGTATTTGATGTGTGGGTCACGTAATTAAGCCCTTGTTCACGTAAGTATCAAATACGTGACATATAAGTCACGTAACAAGTCCCTCAATCACGTAACTCTTTTCTTATGCACGTAACAAGTTGTTTGATTCACGTAAGTCTATCTCATGCACGTAACTTTGATTCTAAATCACGTATGTAGTCCTCTTGATCACGTATGTAGTATGTATATCACGTAATAGCTTGTTTGTCAAGTAACTTTGTCCCGTAACTCCTTCATTAGCACGTAACTTGATACTTACGTGACTTGTAGTGCACGTAAGTATGAGGATCACGTATCTAGTCTGCTGACTTTCCGAAACGTTTGTAATTCCGTTATATCGATATTCCTATTGGTCATTTCACAACCCGTATAAAACGTTAATCATTAAGGCATAACCCACTAGACTTAGAGATACTTAGACATGTTTATTTACGTGATGTTTAGGGCACTTAGACGTGGGAGCTTGACCGTATCTGATTATTTCCCGACATATCGTGTTTGGATTGCTTTGCTATTCTGTGAGTTATTCGCTGCCCTTTTTACCGCTTTTACATTTTGGGCATGATTAGCGTTGTATAAATGTATTTTTATGGTATATTATGTATTATGAGTATGTATTATGGTATGTATTTATGGATATGAATGCTTTAGATGGTCTTACCCAAACTTGTACCGCCTTTGTGGTAGTACAAGGCCCCGTATACACACCTGTTAGCTTTTAGCCGCCGAGTCGTATATATAGCGCTATATGGGTCTAACAAACCCTCATTTCTAACACGATGGATGATGGATGCGCCCTGTCCGTGTTAGTAATGTTATGACCGTTTATTGTTATCGAGGACAACCTAGCTTGAGACACTAGGTGGGGTTAGTTGCCAGTATTGTTGAGGTTCAGGTGTATCGTATGTTCCTAAAGCTGATATTCTATCCAGTATGGTATTATGTTATTTATCCAGTATGGTATTTTATGAATTGAGTATGGTATTTTTACGAAATGATTATGGTATTTTTATGGTATATGTACGAGTATTTTATCAAAAGATTTTGTATACTTCACGAATATTTTGAAACCTCATTTTCAAATGACGTATCTTCAAATCAAAACACTATTGGGTCAAAACGTATTGAAACTCTTATCCTATTATGTTTTTATCTACTATTGCGAATAATTCACCAACTTTATGTTGACGTCGTATTTTAACGCTTTTCAGGGATTTGAGGTTACTCTATTTTGATGCTATGCTTGCTTGGCTACGTGGATCTTTTGCTTGGAATTATTTTGATTTGTATTAATTCCTTAGTATCCCAAACTATGTAGCCGTATTTTGATATTTTGGATGACTGTAATAAGTATTCTATTTCCAACTCTTTATCTATGTTGATGATGTATGGTTTATTTATGTTTGATGTAACCTTTGAATCTCTGATACCGTATACATTGTACACCTCGGTTCCGCCATTTATGCGGGGTGTGACAGAAGTTGGTATCAGAGCCAATGGTTATAGCGAACTAAGTGACCTTACGAAATTACTTAGACTATGACCTAGGCTTTTGGACCTATCTGATTTACTCTATGTGCGCATTTCTTTCTTTTGTGGGCCTGTATGTGATTCGTATGCTTTATGTGCTTTTGTTTTGCGTTTTATGCTTTGAGGCCTGCTCGTTTTAGTCGCACATACGGTTATCGTTCTTATTTATTCTGTTTGACATTCGTAGAAGATGCCGCCTAAGAGAGCTTCTACTAGGTCTACTCCTGCCGTCACTGCTCCGAGAAGGTCGGCAAGGCGAGGTCGCGCCAGCACTAGACCGGGTGTTACTGCTCAGAATACCACTGTTGTCCCCAATGCTAATGCCGCTACTCCGGATATCAGTCAGTTGATTGCGGAGCAAATTGCAGCAGCTATACCAGTGATTGTTGCACAGCTTAAGGAGACACCAGTGCAAGATGCTGACTTAGGGTTTGAAGAACCTGTGATGCAAGATATTGGAGCAGAAGGTATGGCGTCTGGGCGCGATGGTTCTGATGTGGGAAGAGCAGTGCACGTGGGAACTGGAGGACCGAATATTGTTATTGAAGATCCACCCCGAGGCTGTTCGTATAAGGCCTTTCTGGACTGCAGACCTACTGAATTTAGGGGTACTGAAGATGCTGTTGCTACCCTGCAGTGGTTTGAGAGGATCGAGTCGGTATTTGATGTCTCGGGATGTGCTGAAGACAGCAAGGTTAAGTATGCTACATTCTTATTCCAGGGTAAAGCCCTCACTTGGTGGAACTCGGTGAAACGAGTTAAGGGCCGAGCTGATATTACTTTGATGACTTGGGAGAATTTGAAGGTTATGATGAGGAAAGAGTATGTGCCGTCGTCTGAGACGCAAAGGCTGGAGAATGAGTTGTGGAACTTAACGATGCAAGGTGCTGATTTTCGTGGGTATGTGAACAGATTCTATGATTTGTGTGTTTTGGCTCCTCGGTTGGTTCGCACGGAGAATGAGAGGATTTAACGTTTCACTCATGGGTTGCCTCAGACTATGCGGGACCACATTATCTCTCACCTTCCGGGTACTCTACAGAGTGCGGTTGATATTGCTGGTCGGTTGACCGCAAGTGCGATCCGTGGTGGTACTCTACAGCCTGTTGTGAGCCGAAGAGATGCTGGTAGACATGATAGGAGAGATATGGGTAACTCGAGGAAGAGAAGTCGTGGTCATGATCAGAGACCCCAACTTCCTCAAGTGTATGCTTTGACGGGTTCTGGAGCTGGTAATCAGGGCGTGCGCCCTAAGTGTGGTACATGCGGCAGTGCGCATGCGGCGAATGTGGCGTGTTGGGTTTGTAAACGCTGCAAGAAGTTAGGCCACACCGAGCAGTTCTGTGGAAGAGCTAATGGAGCATGTTTTGAATGTGGAGAAGTGGGTCATCGCCGTCATCAATGTCCCAAGCTTATAACACCTACTCCCCTTCCTACTCATGGTGCTGGTACTAGTGCAAGAGGAAATCCTGCCAAGAGCCGAGCTTTCGCCATGGAATCTTCTGAAGCTCATCAGGATCCTACTGTTGTCACTGGTACATTTCTTGTCGATGATTATCCTGCTTTTATCTTGTTTGATTCGGGTGCCGATAGAAGCTTTATATCTAGTGATTTCCGCCCCTTAGTAAACCGTGCTTCTAGTCCTTTAGAGCCTGCTTATGAGGTAGAAATAGCCGATGGTAGATGTGCTTGTGTTAGAGAAGTTATTCGTGATATTCCCCTCGTATTAGCCGATATTCCTTTTTCCATCGACCTTATTCTTATGAAACTCGGTAGTTTCGATGTCGTAGTCGGTATGGATTGGTTAGTGATGCATAAAGGAGAAATAGTCTGTTATGATAAACTTATTCGTATTCAGAAGCCGGATGGAGATCAGTTGATTGTACACGGAGACAAGGCTGGGAAACGTCTCAAAGTCATTTCTTGTTTGAAAGTTCGCGAGTATGTCCGTCAAGGTTGTTCCTTATATCTCGCTCATTTGGTGAAGAAAGATTCTACGATAAAGCTTGATGGTGTACCGATCGTTCACGAGTATTCTGACGTTTTTCCCGAAGATTTACCTGGAGTCCCTCCCCAGAGACAAACCGACTTTCGTATTGATCTTGTTCCTGGAGCAGCACCTGTTGCTAAAGCTCCGTATCGTTTGGCTCCTTCCGAGATGCTCGAATTGTCGAAACAAATTCAGGAACTGGTCGATAAGGGTTTTATCCGTCCTAGTTTCTCCCCGTGGGGTGCTCCTATTCTCTTTGTTAAGAAGAAGGATGGCTCCATGCGTTTATGTATTGATTATAACGGTTGTACACAATATATTTTATACTTTCCTCAATGAGCTTATTATGTTAGATTCATAAGATGTATATAAACAATATGCAAGCTACAAATTCTGCTTCGACGGTGGATGAAGCGATAAACGACCGTTTGACACTTTTCTAAGAGATTTCTCCTTTAGCTAATAGGAATATATAGCCAAACATTGACTTTCCATTGTCAACACAACTAACAAATTACTAATGTGAATATCCAATCACTTCTAAGTGGTTAGTCCGCTTAGCAGTAAGCATGTAATCCTTCTACGTGAAGGTATCTTAGAACTTCTTTTGCAGCTTTCCAATGATCAACTATCCAAGATCCTCGTAGCAAAACCTAGAACATATTTAGAGATACATCAAGCTGCCCGCAACATAAGCATATGAAATTGCTTTCATTTCCCTACGTTCCACATCATTCTTTGGACATTGACTAAGAGCACACGCAACAATAACATTGATAACTCGGGTTATCCATGTCGGTCAATTTTCCACTACAATAACAACACCATAACTCAACACCCGAAATAATAACATCAATAATTCAGAGAACAAATCTCATTAGAGAAAAAAAATATCTGATAACATGCATTGAGGAATTCACATGATGTTGATAACATGGGGATAAAACAAGTGGAAGGAGGGGTTAATATGGGGATAATACACTTATGGTGTGCTTGGTTTTAAGTGGGTAATGTGAAAGAGAATACGAAGGAATATAAAGAATGCAAATAGGTATTATTATTGCATTATTAGTGGTTCGTAAATTTACAAATATATCATCAATGCAATGAAATGGATTAATAAAACCATTACTACCTCATTAACCCCAATTTAGCGGGTAATGATGATTTGGCCAATACTAAGTAATCATTAATTGAATATTAAGTAAACAACCACAATTAATGATAATCATTCTCATTACCCACCATGTATTCCCCTCTACCAAACACACACTTACTTTCTATGTTCTAAGAATGATCTTATCTTCATTTTCAATAGGGACTATACTAGAGAGCATTTGCTCATATTAAAAAAAAGTTTGGAATTTTTTTAATATACACTTTCCGAGATAATCCAGATATACCTTCTCATGTAATTGAACTTCCTACCATAGGATGCCTAAAACTTATTATGTTAGACATGTCATATCAACGAGAAGTCATCTAACTGAGTAAATGTCGAACTAATGTTTAAAATCTTACAAATTCTTATAAGTTATAGTAATATGACTTTTAATATATTAAAATAAAACAAACGAAATCAAAGGAAAAATTAGGTCGGACATAACCACTTTATCGAGTATGGATAGGTATCGGGGGATTTTTCTTGTTTTTAAGTTCGGATTTGAAGATTAGAAGGGGTGTTTGTTTGAGCTTGTATAAGGGCTTATGAGCTTATTGAGTTTCGGCTTATGTTTCATAAGCCCGAATTTTATTGTTTATGTCATGAGCTTATTACTGTTTATTTAGTCATAAAAAACAGTAATAACCATGAAACATAAACCGAAACTCAGTAAACTCGTAAGCTTATATAAGCTCAAACAAACACCCCTGAAAAAAAAAAAAAAAAAAAAAAAAAAAAAAAAAAAATGTGTTAACGTTCACATCCTATGACACACACATATAATCACACACACACCAATCATTGTTGATGAAAACGAAAATCCAAAGATGGTGTTAGAAATAAGCAACCCAAATAGTTGCATAAGAGGCTGCTGCAATTCTGATTCAATCCCACTTCATCTCCCTCCTTCTTCCTACTCCCTCAATCTCCCAATTGCCAGAGGAGCTGAAAGTGTCGTTTATGATGCAACTCTGGACGCCAAAAAAGTTGCTGTTAAAAAGCCCATTTTATCCACATCCCAAGATATTGATAACTTTCATAAACAATTACAGTTATTATGGTTAGTTACTTAACTTGCATTTGCATACCAACTGTTTGATATTTCGATTATTTAATTTTTATTTTATTTCTTCTTTTTGTGATTTTTGGCTATTTAAGTAAGTTAAATCATCAAGGGATTGCGAAATTGGTGGCAGCTCATGCGAGGCCGCCTAATTATATGTTTTTCTTTAAGTTTTATGAGTTTGGAAATCTTTCGCATAAGTTACATGTTGACGAATGGACTCCGAGTCTTCACCAAGCGCTTTTCATCGCCCGACAGCTAGGTAAAACTTATAAACACCTTATATGAGACTTATGATGTTGCGGAATCTAGTTTCTTAAAGTTAATTGTTTATTATAACGGTTTTAAAAGTTCGATGGTTCTAATAACCATTTTTTGAAGTAAAACTGTGTTGCTATTTATAGCAATTTGCACTTAAGTTATTCATCATATACAGTCAAATTTTCAACATGCTGTCATCCAACTTTATTTATTTATTGAAGAAAATTAAGTTACGCTTTCCACGCTGTCTCTTTTACAGCAAGTGCCTTGCAGTATCTTCATAGCATTGGCATTTTACATAGAGATGTAAAGCCAGCGAATGTTCTTGTAAGTTAATCACTTTTCAATCTTTTGATTTCGTTCCATATTGTTGTTGTGGTTATTCAATACACAAAAAAAATATTTTTTTTTATGCAGCTTGACAAAAGCTTGCGGCCACATCTGGCAGACTTTGGTTTATCTGAGTACAAACAAGATCTTAAACAAGTGACATTGGAGAACTGGAGATCATCAGGAAAGCCAACTGGTGGTTTTCATAAGAAGAATATGGTAGGTACTCTCATTTACATGGCACCCGAAGTGTTGAGGAAGGAGATTCATACTGAAAAAGCAGACGTATACAGTTTTGGAATATCAATCAAGTAAGATTCCTATGATGATTTGAATCACCTTCTTAGCATTATATTTATAATTTTCCTAGCCATATGATAGAAACAGTAGTTATATAAAAAAAATCTGGTATTCATACCTTTTATAAACTCCACACGGACCACTCCTCTTGTACGCTATTCATCCATGAAAACTTGAATATTTTGACTAAATATGTATACTCTATCAAAAGGGTTTGACTACTTATGAATTGCCTTAAATATTTATAATAATGATAAGCTGATAGAGTCATGTAGACGAAAAGCATACCGTTACTAACATTTTATATTCGAAGATTTGTCCCCGGTAATGATCTACATTAAACGGAAGGTCCTTGTTATTGGAAATTCACTTCAAGCCTATTTTATTACCTTATCTTTATATAATAATGAGAACCTGTGCGGGTAGAAAAGAAACCTTTGATTGCACCAATTATGTGTTCTCTTAAATAAAGGAGCTATCAAGCATTGCACACCTGCATACATACATACATACATACATACATACATACATACATACATACATACATACATACATACGGACTTACATACACACACGTGCATTAATAATAAGTCTTTTATCCACGCTAGGTAGGAGATGATTAAATTAGATATGCCATATACCATAATTTCTGGTCTCCCCCTCTCCCATTGTTTATGTTCTCTTGTAATGGAATCTTTATCGACACCTGAGAGGCCATCTCATGTTATTTTTCCCTCGTGTGAGAATAGAAGCACAAAACTTCAAGCTTAACCCATTGTAGTGAACTTCTCACAGGTGTTGTCCCATATACCGATCTTCGCACTGAGGCACAGGTTAGTAATTTTGGATTTTGTATCTTTTGCCCACTTCGTAAGATACGTGAATATAAGATAGTTTCTCTTTTTGTGCTTTCTCTTATTTCGATAAGATATAGCATTTTGGAATTAAATCAACTTGTTAGTGTTGGCTCCATGATTCCCATAAGAATGAGTACACGAAGTACACAATGTACTTTGATTTAATGAATAATGAACATAAAATGTGTAGACAATCCTAATGTAGAAGTTTGAAATTAAATAAAAAAAATATAACCTTAACTACCTTACTTACCAAAATGGTTATATTTTGAAAATTAAGCATCGGCATGTGTTCCATGATAATAAGAACAATTTTCCCGAATGTTTGCAATCATGCTTCTGCAAAGACAAAATAACATAACCCTGTACATATATTTTTTCCGTAATTCATTGGCTGGAATCCCGTGCTATCAAATTCTTCCAAATGCTCTATTAAATTAATTTACCTTATAGTAGAGGTGACAAATTCTACCCATTTACTCACAAATGGGTCAATTTGGCTGGGCTGTGTTTTATTTCAGACTGGTCAAATAACAAAATTTAGCTGAAAGTGAAACGATTCAAAGAGGTTGCAATTACTCAAACTCTGTGTTTAATGCTTACAACTCCCTAAATCGCTTTGTTCACTTATTAAGATTAGTACAACTTCCTAATATTTAGAGGCCACTCATTGTTTAAATCTTTTTTGATATTAAAACTTTCAAATTGGTCACCTAAGTTTGTATTTGGTACCATAGTACCAATTTCAATAAAAAGACATGACAAATAATAAAAAAATACCTTAAGTTTTTTCAAAATATAATGATTCATTTGATAAGATGTTGGCATATTGTATGTTGTTTTTTTAAAAGCATAAGTGTATTTTGGCTGTTATGAAAGTTTTCATAAACGGGTGGCCTTAATGAAAAAAGTTAAATACTTTGGTGGCCTCCGTCCTCTACATAAAAGCCCCAAAATATAAAAGACTCGTTTGGTGGCGAAGAGTTTCAAGCTTTTAATTTAAAATAAAAATCCCAAATCAAAAGCTCTTTCAAAAAGCTTGAGGCTTTTAAAAAATAAAAGCCCCAAAATTAAAGCTCAAACTTCCAGCCTCCAACTACAACCTATAGCTACAGCTTCTAGCCCCATTTACGCCAAACATACCCATTATCCCTAATAAATAATTAACGCATTATTATTTGGAAAAGAACATTAAAAATGCTTAAATTAAATGTCTGCTTTCAATCCAACTCGTTTTAACCAGTACTAAATTGTCTCGTTTCAACTCGAACCTATTTTGGCACGTTACTCGATCTCTCCGGCTCGCCCATCTTTCCACCTCTACCATGTATATCTTGTTTTAGGAACCTGTTGTAGTTTGTTTGCCTCTTTGAATATTAGAATAACAATAACCCCAACTGGCAGGCTCACACTGTGCTGGAAATGAACTATACTGAGCAGCAATTAACTACAGCTGTGGTGTCTGAACGACTCAGACCTGCACTTGCAGGAACTGAATTGGGTGCTCCAGCAAGATTACTGTCTCTGATTGAAAGATGCTGGGATGCTGATACCCATAATAGACCATCATTTGATGAAATAATTACAGAACTTGATCTCATAATTGGAAATAATAAGTGCTTCGCCGTAGAGGATACTGTTTTCACTGAATCATCCTTAAGTGACGAGAGCACTAAAATAGTTAAACCTTTTCAAGAGAACATTAACTGGTTTTCTCAGGGTGAAAATATTTCAAAGAATGTTTATGAAAGTGATTATGGTGTGAAAAATTGGAGTAATTATTCAGATGTTTCTTCACAATACCTTCCGGTTTTATCATGGGGTTCTTTTGCTACTTGTGGAAGAAGGGAGACAATGGAGGATACACATTTTCTTATCCCTCATTTGTGGAATGAAGAGGATATTCATATCTTTGGAGTTTTTGATGGTCACCGAGGTACGATTTAGAAAAAAATAGGATGAACTATGATTGTTATTGTGATATGATTCTTAATAGAGTCATACTTCTTCTAAATATTGTCATATAGGAGTGAGATATGAAATTCCAGTTTGTCTATCTACTAATTGAGAAACCCGAATAACTAGTAATTTAGCCTTTTTTTTTATGCAAAACAGGAATAAACATCTTAAAGAAAAACAAAGTTTGCTTTATTATCTTAATATTGACACTAGACACATGCAGGTGCTGCAGCTGCAGAATTTTCTGTTCGAGCACTTCCAAGACTACTACAGACTATGGATTGCGACAGCAGGTTTGTGAGATTTTTACTTTTCGTTGACACTAGAGGTTACAAACTATGTGGGTTGGGTAACGGGTTAACTTGGTCATCCCTAGGTTGGGTTGGCCCTTAACACTTTTTATTCCATTTCTTTCATAAACAGTCGGTGTGTCGGATATGATTACAAACTTTTAATAATTTCAAATCAGATTTTTTTGAATAAAGTAACATAGGAGGTTTTAGGCATAAAATTACACTTTGGGTGATTGTTGACCTGTTCCATCTGTTTCGTGTTAGCTAATCTTTTTATTTCACCCATTTGACATGTCAGAGATAAAACATAAACGGGTCAACCCATTCATTAGTTAATGGGTATCGATATTGCCAGATCTAGTTTACACCGTTTAGTACTTATTTTATTTTGTGGAAGCAAATTTACCTTTATCTATGCTAATGATCTGACAGTCCTCCTGATGCACTTAAAGAAGCATTCATCAACACAGATGTTGCATTCAGAAAGGAACTGAATTCTCAGCGGAAATTTAAGGGGTTTATCCAGAAAGACTATCACCCTGGTTGTACAGCAATTTCTGCCCTTTTAGTTCAAAACAGGCTTTTTGTTGCTAATGCTGGTGATTGTAGGGCAATATTATGTCGAGCAGGTTCCCCTTATCCTCTAAGTAAGGTTGTAATTGACCCCCTTATATTCTCTGAGATGCCATTTCTTTTTATTAGCTTAAGTTCTTTTTATATACCCTGGTTAATTAGTATTTCTTTTATAGGATCATGTTGCAAGTTGTCCTGAAGAGAGGGAACGTGTTACCGGTTTAGGTGGTCAAGTAAAATGGCAGCTTGATACGTGGAGAGTTGGTCCTGCTGCCCTACAGGTTAATGTTGTTTGCTTAATTCTGTATAGTAAAGGATGATGAATCCTTATGGAGGTGGCAATTGCAACCCCTTTACTTATGAATGGGTTTTGTGGGGTTCTATTTTATCTCTAATTGGTCAAACGGGTAAAATTAAATAAACAAAAAATAAGGTAAAAAGGAATTAAGCCCATCGTTTAATGTATAAAAGATCCTACATCAGTTTGATAAGAAAAGAAAAAAAAAATTGACATGATATAATTTTGTTATCATATCTAACACAATAATTATCTATAAGAAAATTTTAAGTTTTGGTCACAAAGGGTATGTTTGGTATGAGTGAATGGAAATGAAAGAAGGGAATGAATTTTTTTTTCCATGTTTGTTTGACTTGGAAATGTCTTTCATTCCATTTCTCTCATTTCCATCCCTCCTACCAAACATGCCCAAAGTGTTTTGCTTTAACCCGTCAAGACCCAGGCCATTTTGACGGTCTTGACCATTTTGACCCATGCTGACATCACATTATGACTCGAACCCCTTTGACCTATTACCCAACACGCTTTGACCTAGCCATTTGTCTACCTATAATGAGTTCAATAGATCCTTGGTTCCATAGGTGCTATACTTAGGAGACTTAATTCCATGTTATTGTTTTACCTGATTCCGTAGGTATAGCACCTATTATAGCCATTTTCAAAAAGGTGCTATTATTGAGGAGTTGTTTATATTAAGAGAAATTTACGTCTTTGATTTTACACTACATTTAAAGCTGATAAAATTCTGTGTAATTACATTTTGCTTCCTTTTAATCAAGGAGAATCTAGTTTCCCTTTTGACCAAATAAAAAGTTTTTTTCGTAAATAGGTCTAGTTTTTGAACAAATGAATTTATGTATTCATAATGATGTTAGATAATTGTGAATTGCATTTGACTTTATGTTTTGAGTAATGATACATTTGATATTTCTGCAAGGGATGTATATACCGTTACAAATGCCAAATTTAGTAGTGCTCTTTTATTGTAAGTTATGAAGATATGTTTGGAAGCACCCTGAATCATGGATTTCGTTTTTTTTCTTTAATAGGTTACAAGGTCAATTGGTGATGATGATCTTAAGCCCGGGGTAACAGCAGAACCAGAGGTTACTGAGATCACTCTTTCTGACCAGGATGAATACCTGGTATGCTTAATTCTGTCTCTATGTACATTATTCAAATTACGACGTCTTTATATTTTTAAAGATAGTTAATTACATAAATCATCCCCAATCCCCATGGTTTACTTTAAATTACGGATTTTGTCCCTAAGTTTAAGACGTTGCATAAACCGTCCACTATTTAAATGGGTCGATTTGGGTGTAAATTTTTCTCAAATGGGTCAATTAAATAAAAGGGGACTGGTTGAAGTTCGTCCAAAGCGTATATTTAATGCATCCTAACTCCTTAATCTTTTTATTTAAAATTTAAAAATCCATATTCGTATTCAATACATCAGTTATCATATAGCTGTTAAAGAAAATGAACGAACATGTCGGAAATTATATGCCAACCTTCCATGAAAACTAATTTGATATATTGTCAGGTAATGGCTAGTGATGGACTATGGGATGTTTTAAGCAACCTTGAAGTGGTTAACATTATCAAGAACACTGTAAAAGAACCGGGGATGTGCTCTAAGAGATTGGCAACCGAGGCTGCTTCACGTGGCAGCAACGATAATATTACTGTCATTGTTATATTTCTCCGTCCAGTATCAACTGCAGAGAGAATTTACTAGCCTTTGCTACTTTTCTGGTTGATTCAGGCTGTGAGGAATTAGATGTAACAATTTGATTGCTCAAACTTGTAAAGTATAGACATATTTCCGTGAAATAAATGCCAGAAGCTATTGTAACGGAAATACAACTATAATGCTATCAATTATGCAGACTGAGCTTCTCAAGCTATTAATGCTTTATTTAAGATTTGGAGATAATATTTTTTTTTATATATCTATACAATACAAGGGTAGATGTTTTAAGGGATTCCTGTATAAGTCAGTCGAGTTATGCAATCACGCATGCACGAAATCCAGCACAAAGCTCCATGAAAAGAAAAGGAGGACCATAAATTCTTTGCCAATCCAGAAGATATGACTCTAAACTAGCCCTATAAAGCTGTTCAATGAAAGAAAAATTCATGTCAAATTTTCTTGCAACAAGTTACAGATAATGTCAACTGTTTGGTAGATTTAGAAATCGTTAATCGGATTTTGGCCTAGAAATAACCCTTAAGGAGTTTTTAAAAACATTTATCAAAAAGCATTAGAGTTGGTTACCCGAAATATAAATTGAACCAAAGTTCACCACTTTTTGTATGCAATTAACCTGATTAGAATCTGTTTCTTTACTAATAGTTTTCGTTACCTGAATTTCAAACTTGACGGCATCACACATACTAAGTTTTTCTGTGTTTGAGTTCTTGATTGGTATATTCAGACTGTTGGTATCTTCTCTTTGTGCAATTCGTTGGATACCCATAATCACCGAATAGCTATGAGCTGCTGGTTTCCAGAGACATTTTATGTTGTAGGGTCCGATCTTCTTCCATCGTACGTTTAAGGTATTGAGGACGGTTAAAATACCTCTCAGAGTTTTATGTGGAGATGCAAAAGACTGCATTAATGAAACAACACGCAAAAAAATAAGAGCATGAAAACTGAGGTCACTGAAAGTAGAGCTGACAATTTCGGTCCAGTTTTTTATGAATGGATTAATTCAGGGTTATGTTTTCTCTTTAACGGTTCAAACGAATAAAGAACACGTTAAATAAAAAGATGTTAAACGTGTTGAAAGTCACTTAAAGTTCATTGTTCTTTTCGCCACCTCTAATTTAAAGTAAATAATGCACAGAGGCAGAAAATCACCTTAAATCCAAGTACCCACTTGCCTTGAACAGAAGAGACTGGCCTTATATAAATTTCTCGACGAGCCGTGCATTCCGCTGACTAAAACAAATTCAGAACTAAGATAATGAGCTATGAAATTACTAGACAATATTCTTGAAATAAGGCTGTCTCGAGATAAATATTTTTGATAATAACCATCTTAACATAACAGATGATTCAGTGTTTTAAAAAATGATTATTTGATAACCATCTGAATTGATTTATCAAGTTACCAAGGTTCCTAGAAGATTCTCGGTTTGGTAACTATGGTTACTCAAGCGCCTATGCAATAGCATTGAGTATGAAACTGTTGCCTGAAAAGAAACGAAAAGAAAAGAGGGTCACTTTTATAATTCAGATATATGTACTGAAATCATCAGTTGACATAAAGTTTTGCACCTGATTTTGTACTGAGTTATTCAAAGACACGATTACTTCTTCGACATTGAATCCTAAGATAGCCATCTCTTCTAGAACTCCATCGTCAACCTTTGGCATGTATCAAACGAGATTATTAGCAACAGAAGTATAATAACATTGGTTTAGGGACTTATTGAACACTAAACATTACTTGGATTTACAAGATACGGTATTTCAGTGCATCAAAATAGTTACTTGATTGCAATGAGTTCACAACTACTAATGGAATTTTAGAAGAAATACAAAGAGGCAATGATCATAAAGATCGAGTATCTTAATGTCATAATTTTGAGTTCGATAAGTTCAATACCTTTCTTTCACTCCATGCAGTATTGATCAAAGGAACTGCAATGTATTGGGGAAGATTTATTCGAAACCATGGATGCTTGTATATTTCAGGAATAGATATACGGTTAACTGGATTGACAATAAGCATCCGTGAAATTAAGTCACGTGCTCCAGTAGACAAGTAACTTGGGCATGCGAATCTTCCGCTCTGATACCAAAAATCATGTCAGTATAAGCTTCATATATACCTCAAAATACAAATCTATCTTACAAACCTTCATTTTTGCAAGTAAGATAGACCTATTCTCATCATCGAAAGGAAGGCTTCCGGAAATAAGAGCGTACAAAATAACCCCACAGCTCCAAACATCAACTTCAGGCCCAGCATATAATCGTCCTGACATCACCTGCATTAACTTTTAGAATTTAGAGTTTATCATTTATTTCCGAGCACCAAGATGTGGAAGATAACTATACATGGAAATTTTGACCCACTTAACTATGAATGGGTCGATTTAGGTTCGTTTTATCTCAAACGGGTCAAATAATAGTTTTTTGCTACAAGGTGAACATGTTGAAACTAGCCAAAGTCTAATTATAATAAAATTCAAACATTCTAAACTTCAATGATATACACCACTATTGCAATGGGAAAAAAATGTTTGTATGTCAAGTTGTCAACCCAATCAGATCCGACCGGTATTAAAATGACATGTTTAAACCCAACTTCTTTTGCTCCGTAACCCAGCCTGCCCACCTCTGGAGCAGCATAATTTGGGCTTCCACAACTTGTTTTTAAAAGATGACCATCCCGCATGACATTTCCGAATCCAAAATCAGCAAGTTTAACATTGCCATTGGAGTCAAGAAGTAGGTTCTCTGGCTTAAGATCTCGGTGAACCACCTTCTGAAGGTGGCAACTCTCAACGCCTGAAATAATCTGCATGGAGTAAATATACGATATCAGGTAAGTATGTTCTCAAGTTACTATAAATCAGCGTGTAAAGAGCTTTTATCAGCATTGTTCGGGGTGATGATAAAAACGATTGAAGATACTGAGTTTTCAAGGATTTCTAGACACTACAAGTATGTTCCTATAGCAACAAAATTAGTAGTAATCTGGTTTAGAGAAATCGTTTATTGGTGTGTGTTTCTATGTGATAAAAACGTTAGAATGGGACAGTTAACACAGCCATCATCCATTAGATTGTGCTTTAAATACATGAACTCATGTTTTAAAATCTTGGAACAGTGGAGAATAAAACATAAGATCATACGTGACACAGAGCAGGAAGTTTTGTGTGGAAGAAAAATGGATACCTGCTGAAAGAAATGACGAGCCTCGTCCTCCTCAAGTCTACCTTTTTCGGTAATATAATCAAATAGCTCACCAGACTTCATATACTCCATGATCACATAAATGGCTGACTGAGTTTCTATGACTTCATAAAACCGAACAATATGAGGATGAGAAAGAAGCCTCATTATATTAATTTCTCGTTTTGCTGAAAACACAATCACAAAGAAAAAAATATATAAATAAGCATATACACTTGTATAATCTTTATTTTTTCCTACAAAGAAATCGGGAAAGAATCAGGAAACTAAAGAGCTGCTCACTGTGACAGCATATTATATGCATTTTTCATAAACGGGTCAATTTGGGTAAAAGGGAAGGTGTCAAAAATCCCTCAAAGTCTATTTCTATACAACCTCCTAAATAATTATTGTTTAAACATTTAGATCATTATTGTAATAAAAGAAATTAAAGAATGGACAAAAGTGTTGGTTGTTCAACCCCACCCGACCCAGTCTATATTGACCCGTGCTAATATATGATTTATTTCAACCTCAACCCGTTTTGACCCGTTATCTAACATGCCTGACCCATCCATTTTGCCACCACTGCTGCTTCTGGTGTAGGCTAGCTAAAGCTTATGCCTAAGTTATATTAAATTTGTATGTATATATGATTTTGGTTATTTTAACTAGGAAACCTATAAAAGCTAATATGACTTGACTGAGTTTTTTTTAACAACTTTTGAAATTCAAATAATTTTGAAGCGATTTTCCAAAGTTTTATGGTTTTAATGTCGAACTATGTCCGTCCCGTTAGTCAGTAGTAACGAATGAGAATACCTTTCTCCCCATCAGGATCCTGGGTAGATTGGCGAGCAAGTATTTTTATAGCAACTTTGATCCCAGTCAATATATGATGAGCTCCTATAACTTTCCCATATTCCCCGAAACCAAGTGGTTTCCCCCATATATAGTTGGAAAGATTTGGTAAGCTTCCCCTACGACTCGTTTCATCCATTTAAGCTAGTTCCCTTCACACATAAATAAACAAAACATGAGGAACTCCAATAATAATAGTTATCTTTGGGAAATTGTACAATTGTAGAAAGATATGCTTGAATACTTACAGACTTTTTGCGAAAAACAAAAAATATCGTAAAACTCCAAATATAAGGAAATGATCTAAAACTAGAAAAACAAGTTACTAAGCTAAATATTACAAAGTTGAAAAACAAAAGATTTGTGTTTCGATACAAAAGTTAGCAAAGGAAAGTGATTAACCTGAAGGGACTATACCGGTGATCAGAACATGTAAGAGTCGATGATCAGCCGATCGAGTTATTATAGTCTAAGAAAATAGAGACAAAAATAAACCTTCAATGTAACATTTAGTATAGTTATATACGTATAGAAAAAGTTGACAAGTAACCATAGGAATATCAGTTCAATTATACAATGCCACGCAAGCAAAGGAATCTTTTTTTCTTGACGTTTTAGTCATCATCATTAAATATTAAAGATGGTTTATAGATTATTCATCAAACTTATACTAGTTTAGCTAAAGGAAGATTGGGAAGCAAAGTTTTAGTAAAGAAATAGGTTTCCTCTTGCGAACGAGGTTTGTTGCAACTCGTGAGACTTTGAAATAGTAACGATATCGTAGAAAATGCCATTTGTTTTTGACAAACAAGTGTCATCTTTGTTGGTTTGGTGATCATGGAGCAAAAGAAACAAGACACACATACGACTACATTTTCCTTCTTGATGTTATTATTCAATAATAAACTCATACATATTTATAGGAACTAAACACACTAACTTAATATATGACCCACTAACTCCTATTTTCATGCTAAACTAGTGCGGAATATGACCACTTCTTTTCTAAACATGAGACACCACTACTTCTTTCCTAATGACTAGGTAAATAAATGCAACATGACCCATTAACTAATCAAGATTATCCAACATTCACCCCCATAATCTTGATGATCTTGACCCGGATTGTCATACTTTCTTTGGCTTCACTCGATTTCTTCCATTTCTTGCTTTCTAACTTGCTATTTAAACCATAAGGTCTGGTCTTGCTACTTGCTACGAGTCACACGTGACCCGGTTCATACTACTTGCTTTCTTGCTTATCGTTTCTTGCTTACTAACATGCTGTAAATTCTTGCTGCTTTTGATCACCAAATGTGATCGGCCTTGCTTTCTTGTGATCATCACACATGATCAACTTTGTCGGTCTTTTGTGAATCTTCGGTCATTTGATTCAACAATTCCGTCTTCAGCTTATAAAGCTTCGGTCTAGACAACCCGTCGGTCATGGTTATCTCTTTCGATCTTCGGTCTTTTCTTTCTCGGTCTAGATGCCACCCGGTCCTTTTGCGGCTATCTCGGTCTTGGTGCAAACCTCCGGTCTTGGTTTACAAGTTCTCGGTCTTTTCGGTCTTTGACGGAACACACTTTCCGGCCACAGTCTAGTTTGATGTAAGCTTCCGGTCTCTAGCTTACACGGTCTAGGTCTCTTTCTTTCTTCTGAGACCTTTTTTTTTCTTGCTTTCTTTCTTACTTTCTTGTGGTATGCTACTTTCTTTCTTACTTGCAGTACCACTGACTTCTTTCTTTCTTTCTTTTGAGGCCTTCTTTCTTTCTTACGAAGCGACACCGGCCTCTTTCATTCTTTCTTTCTTTTGGTGACGCCTCTTCTTCCTTTCTTGCTGATCTTGATAAGCTTACTTTCTTGTTCTTTCTTTGTTGATTTGAATCAACACTTCTTTCTTCCACTTGACGTGATTGCATAGGTTTGCAATCAGTCATCTCTTTCTTGATCCGAACCAGGTATGATCTCCCTTTCTTAACCATCTCTTAAACCCGATCGAACTAAGCTCTGATACCAATTGTTGGTTTGGTGATCATGGAGCAAAAGAAACAAGACACACATACGACTACATTTTCCTTCTTGATGTTATTATTCATTAATAAACTCATACATATTTATAGGAACTAAACACACTAACTTAATATATGACCCACTAACTCCTATTTTCATGCTAAACTAGTGCGGAATATGACCACTTCTTTTCTAAACATGAGACACCACTACTTCTTTCCTAATGACTAGGTAAATAAATGCAACATGACCCATTAACTAATCAAGATTATCCAACAATCTTGTCAACATTTTTTCCAGCATGTTTATGATGCTATTGAATCATGTAGGCTCCGGTTTTGGCTTCTAAAGAACTTTGTTCAAGTTTATGCCCACCAGTGATCATTTTGTTAGGGGTTTAGGCCTTTGTGGCATGGGGCGAAAACAACAGGTTTTGATGAATCAAGACACATTCCCAACAAAGTACAAATTCTAATATTTAGAGAAGGACAAAAACCAATATGCAATCACTCAAATATGGCTGGATGGAAAAGTCGAACCTATTTTTCCGCCACTGATTTATTACCATTAATAGCTAATTGTATTCTAAAACCGACGTGGACAGATACTGCCCACCGCAATCTCACTGAACGTCGTACACTAGTAGCAATCAAAGTCAAACTTAGTATCTTTACATGAAGCGGTTTAGGAAAATAACATAATTACATAAACTAGCGCCACTGCACATCTTTCCTAGGGAAACAATCAAAGAGATACCAGCATGATCTTATTACCTTTGCTATTCAACCTATGAGTTCTGCATTTGATGTATAGTTCCAATATGTCATGTTTAAAATGAGATTCGCGCAGACATTACCCTACAGAAGTTAATTACCACAACCAGATCATCCACCATCCGTCCTCTGCTATAAAACTTTTCTTGCTGCCAACACGCACATCGATATAGGCATCACCTGAACAAGAAGTGTCGTTATTCTTCCACCACCACTTTCTCCTGCTTCAGTATTCTCTTGCTTGACACACAATCCACTATTGCTGACATCACCTGACCCAGAAGCATCGTTACTCTGCTTCCCCTGTCTGCTACTACCACCACCAACAGCTACCAACAGGGGAGGCATCTCTACCTGTAAACCATGAACGAAAAGACAAACTCAGCCCACTAACAGAATCCTACCTGTATTTGAACGACCGGGACCCCCAATTGCAGTTGGGTTAACCGAGTGACAGGGATCATAAACGTGTTTCAAGAAATAAGCTACTAGCTGATCCATTTCCCCAAACATCTTCGTCCGGAACATAAATCCCTTCGGATGCAGTCCAATATACTCGTGATGTGCATTTGGAGTTGAAGTCCGTATGTATGATAAGATAAATGATCCTGGATATTCTCAAACTCTCATCAACTTCAGCTTTTGTCCCATGCTTAAACATTTTCTTCAGATGACCTACCAATGGATCAACAAATCGAGCATTACTACATAATGTCGTTGAAAATTACAACAGTGTGATAAAAGACTTATTGGCCGGAAAATGTCACATCATAATAATCAAGATCTGAACAAATTTCATCTCCTATTTTTAGTGTTTTCCCTAAAATGAAGCAAGCTTATCGTCTTTTCCACCTTCCAGAATGTCTTTGTGAGCAAACACCACACCTTAAGTGACAACGTTAAATAGGACGGACCAGGTTCTTTGTCAAACAGCAACCGTAAAATAGGTAAATTAATCAACAGAAAAAAAAAACTAGTATTAATGATGATAGCGTTTGTAATAGCACCAAACTTGCAATCCCTAAATACTACATTCAAATTATATAAATTATGGTAAGTAGGCGTAGTCAAATTAACAAATCTATCAAAGAATAAACATAATTAATATTGGTTTTATAAATATTGCCGCATGTCAATTGATAAACACTTACATGGCATCCTCATAATTGTTTCAATCCTCCTTTAGTTATATATATATATATATATATATAGATATAGATTTTTTTTAAGTATTTCTAATTAATAATTTATATATATTATAATCTAATAAATAAAATTATTTAACCATTCTGTTTGAGCAAAGAATAGCAGACTCAGGGGTGTTTGGGGTTCAGCCTCTTGACCTTCTGTTAAGCACTGTAAACCTGTCAATCTCTTGGCGAGCCTAAGGTGGTCAAGTGGTTGGACGAACAAAGTGATCAGAATATGTTTACTACGGGAAGTGTATGAGTATTCCTGTGAGATAATGTTGTGTGTATGAGAGTGATGAAGATGGTTCAGCAAACCTCGAGTGTGAGGTATTTGTACTCAACACTCTCATATGTGTAGGCAAGGTGCAACCATAAAGATCATTTATGGCTCATCAATGACATTTATGGGATTCCAACGTATGAGGATTTATGACAGGAGTAACTCTTCTCTCAATCATTATACCCTCGTTTAAATGACTGCATTAAAGACTTGATGGTTGAAATCTAGGAAAGAAAGTCAAGCTTCGTACCAGTAAGTGACTGATACTAGGGTAGCACGAGTGTAGGACACTAGGGTACGAGTGTTAGACAACCAAGAAAAAAATGTCGACAGTTGGGACACGAGTGTCGAACACAAGTGTCGGGTCACGAGGCACGAGTGCCGGACCATATGTGTCGGATGTCGGATCATATGTGCCGAGTGACAGGGCCCAAGTGTCGGGGCACAAATGTCGACATGTGGCGAGTACCGAGACACGAGGTCGAGTGTCAGGACACAGGGAGACCTAGTGCCGGGATACGGGCCTGGGTATAGGGGCACAAGTGCCGGGACACAGGGCCTGAGTGTCGGTCAATGGTGTTTGTGCCGGACGTCGGAGCGTCGGACACCAGCGCTAGGATACCGAATGGTTGGTGTTGAAAGTTGGCAGGGACTGTGAGCCTACATAATGTGGAAGGGACTAAGAGGATTCCTTGGATATGGAAGGGACTGAGAGCCTTCCCTGGATGTAGAAGGGACTTAGCCTTCATCTTGCGTTGTGTTAGGTTTTCAGGGTTTATAGGCTATATGTATCGAGCATATTCCCTACTAACACTATCATGCCCCTCCAGTAAGGTTTTGAAAAAGTTTGCATTATTTTTGAAGCCTAACTTCATGTATTTCATGGCCTTGCCGTGGTTTTGGCCTTGTCTTTTCCAGCCTTGCATGGGTTTACCTAAGCTTTCTATAGATTTGCGCAAGCTTTGGCTTTGGCTTGCGTGCCTTTCCTTGGTATGTTTTTGCCTAGTCTTTGTCTATGTCATGATATTTTAGTATCTGCACAAGTAGGTCTTTCATGAAGTGGGTGAAAGAGGATGAGGCTAGCTTGCAAGTACATAAATCTGGACTTCAAACTGGTGGGGAGTTTACCCTTCAGAGTATGTCCATCACAAGCATTCTTTCCACAATATTTGGATAAGTAATGTGTCTATGACACTTTTGACTATGTATTGTGCCCATGACACTTGGATGGTCAAAGGTAGTTTGACTAAGAAGAATGCTCATCACACTCGATGTAAGGAAGATCGAGACAGACTGTGGTTGGCATGCGTGGATTCTACCACTCCTTCTACGAGGGATTTATTAGTTGTCTTCTCGACTGTGCTTAATCATGTACTTGGTCAGCGTAACGTGATCTAGTGACAACCGCAAATTTTGAGGTACTAATTCCGAGTTTAACTTTCTTTATTCTTCGTTATTTCATTTTGACCCATTTTACTATTTCGATATTTCGATTTATTACACTTTCGTTTGTGTCGGATTACTTATATTACATATTGTTTATGTACTTTGTGACTACAACGTATATTTAACTAAGTGCCTAGCAATTATAAGTATTCTCGTAGGTTAATATTGGTAATTTAAAGCCTTCGTCTTTTCGAAAAAAATTTAACGTTAAAAATATTACAAATTTAGTCCTCTAAATAAAAATCTATTACAAGGTTAGTCCTTTACCGGGAGCTAACGAAATCTGTTACAAATTCGGTCCTTTTATCGGACAGACTAACGGAGCAGAAACTAGACTCGAGGCCCTGGTCTGTTGTTCACAAAATTCCAAAAACGCTTTTGCTTTCCTAGAGATCCAAACTCACATGTTACCATGTGATTTCTGCCCAATTCTTTCCCTAATTAGTGTGGGATGAGTAAATTGTGGATCCTTGACCATTTTTAACCATCTCTCATGCCATTTTTCACCCTTAAACCATTTTCACCTTATTTGACCAAAATTTGTATCTCTCTCTAACTCAAACTCTCTCTAGCTTCCTTTCATTTCCAGGAGCTTTTAGAGAGATAAACCACATTCAAGAGTGGTATTTGGGTTGAGAAAGATCATTGGAAGTCATCTTGAGGATCATACAACTTTCGGTAAGCATTTTTCCTTCGAAAATCCATCTTTTCTTGCACTAACTTTCTTCCTTGACACTAAGAGTATACTAACCATGTTCTTGTGTTCTTGCAAGGAGTTTGCTCATCAAGGTTTCTATCTCCGGCTTACTCTTGAGTTGGAAGGCTTTCAAGCCTTGGAAATTCTTGGAGAAGATATTGATGAAAACCGCATATCAAATTATTCGAATGGTGAAGTTTATGATGGATTATACTCGAGACATTCCTCCCCTCTGTCGTGCTATGATCCTTTGCGCATGCACTCACCTGCATATCATATGTACTCAAGTAACGAACGTGTTGATATCGAGGATAATGAGTCACGGGTCAGTGGACATACCTCTACAAAGGTGTACAAGTCAACTTTGTAATAATAGAATTTGTATAATCACATTTGTTATTTATAAAAGGCAATGGTTATTCTCACCCCCTAAATGGTTATCTCCATCCTCTCTGGCCCACTTGTCTCCCATTTATGACACATGTGTGTCATAGATGTGATTTTGTTTTTTGTTTTTTTGTCTTTTTGTGGTCGTTTTTTTTTCTTTTTCAAATATCGTAAAATAACAAACATTATGCATAATTTAACGAAAAAATAAATTGTGTATTAAAATGCAACATTCGTACTCTATTATTCACATATTCTATATAATAAAAAACAGTATAATGATGTAACGAACAAATAAATGATGTAAAATGTTAATTATATAGATGTTGCTTTATTCTTTCATTTTCCTTTATGAAAAATATCTTTCATAATTTAAGAAATACCAACGAATGTTAATAAACATATAACAATAACGAAAGACTCATAAATTTATTTATATCATTTCTGATAAAAATGAAGGTTGCAAAACAGAAAAATCATGTTTTACCGTCGATTCGATGTTACCATATATGTGAATAATAGAATACGAATTATACCGATTATACTGTTTTTTATTATACCGAATATGTGAATAATAGAATACGAATGTTGCATTTTAATATACAATTTATTTTTTTTGTTACATTATATATAATGTTTGTTATTTTACGATACTTGAAAAATTAAAAAAAACGACAATAAAAAGACAAAAAGATGAAAAAACAAAAACATATTATAACACATGTGTCATAGATGGGGTAGGGGGTTAGACATGTAGGGGTAGGGGTTGCAATAACATTAACCATTTATAAAATTTGAAAAAGACAAGACAAAAAAGTGTTTACAGAACGAGTCGGTTTCGACTTGTACTAAAGACATGATCACATTAGCAAATGTGTATTTTTCTCACTGCATTTACTTATAAATGTGAAATGTTGTAGGATGAGAAATCATTTGACGAATATTGCCCCAGCGCACCAGCAATATTGTTTAATTCGGTGGGAGCAAGTAAGAAAGAACAAAACACCATACCCTCCAAAACGAATCATTTTTCATTGAGAGCTAACGTTTCTTTCAAAAGCATCCCCTCTTCATGATCATCTTGACACGGTTAAAGAAAACTTGACAAAGAAGAAGAGAGAATATGGGAATAATAATCTGATCATTAAGCCAAGCGACGTTTGGGTTTATAATACTGAATATTACATATATTCGTAATATCCATACTAGTCCCTAAGTTATTCAAACAAGTTGTAATAACCAAAATAAAAACCAAAGGGAACAAGGTACTAAACGGAAACATAAATAAAATAAAAGTAACAATACTTCCTCCTTTAAGCTTTTTGTCCTCAAAAAGGGTAATCTGCAAAATCAGAAAATCTGAGGTGGAACTCATCCAAAAACTCCCATGTTGCGTCTTCTGCTCGTTGTCCCTTCCAGTGCACTAACACCTGCATATCCATCCTTTTATTTATTTTAACCATCTGTTTATCCAATACTGCTTCCAGTTGGAAGTGAAACCTAGCATCATACGGTAGGGGAATTATTGTATATGGTGGACCACTCGCCTGCTTTAATAGTGACACATGGAATACGAGGTGTATTTGCTCCTCGTCCGGTAGATCCAATCGATAAGCAATCTCACCCACCTTTTCTACCACCAAAAATGGACCAAAATATTTTGATGTAAGTTTCGAATGTTTATTCACCCGAAGCGACTTTTGCATATAAGGTTGTAGCTTTAAATAAACCCACGTTCCTATTTCGAAAACTCTTTCTGATTTCTTTTTGTCCGCTTGTTGCCTCATTCGATTTTTAGCAGTACATAAGGATTGCTTCAAGAGCTTAACAGTAACCTCCCTATTTCTCATCATTTCATTAGCCTCCCCATCACTCATATCCTTTGGTACATAGGGGATGTGTAAGGGGGGCGGATAACCATACAAAGCTTCATACGGTGACATTCCTAAAGAAGAATGAAATGTTGTGTTATACCACCATTCAACCAAAGTGACCCATTTAACCCATGTTCGAGGTCGTTCCATCACCATGCATCGTAAGTACCCCTCTAAACAGCGATTAACTACCTCCGTTTGGCCGTCAGTTTGCGGGTGATACGCGGTAGATAAGTGGCTAGCTATACCCTACAGTTCTAAAAATTCCTTCCAAAAAGAACTCAAAAAGATCGGATCTCGGTCGGATACAATAGTTACTGGACAACCATGTAATTTAAATACGTTGTCAAGGAAAACTTGGGCTACATCCTTAACGGTAAACGGATGTCCTAAAAGCATAAAATGGCCATATTTCGACAACCGATCAACGACTACAAATATAGTATCTTTTCCGTTCACTCTGGGTAACCCCCCGATAAAATCCATAGAGATGTCCGAAAATATGGCATCAGGTATAGGCAAAGGTTGTAACAAACCTGGTGAGGCTACATTTTCATGTTTCGCTCTCATACATGTATCGCACCCCCAGACTATATGCTTGACCACCTTCGTTATTCCTTTAGTGGTCGTCACTCCTGGATGCCCGCCCATTGAAGATGCGTGGCAAATTCGAACAATCTCCTCTCGTAAAGATATGTCCGACCCTACTACCATGCGTCCTTTCTTGGTGAGCCAATGTTCCTTCCATTTCCACTCCTTTATACATTTTCCCTCTTTAAGCTGTGTCATTATTGGTTGCAATTGTGAGTCATTTTTTTTTTACTTGTAAGAACTCGTTGCAATAAGAGAGGCTCCAAGGTCGATACCACCATATTGAAAAGCTGGGAATTCTGCACCCTCGAGAGTGCGTCGGCGGCCACATTTTCGCGACCCTTTTTGTACTCGATAGAATATTCATACCCCATGAGCTTTGCTAACCACTTGTGTTGTAACGGGGTTGTCACTTTTTGTGTCAGAAGGTGCTTTAAACTCTGCTGATCCGTTCTTATAACAAATGGTTTGGTGATGAGGTAAAAATGCCATTGCTTTACTGCCAATAAGATAGCCACCAATTATTTTTCGTATACGAAGAGTGCTTGATGTTTAGGTGCTAACGCCTTACTGATGAAGGCAATGGGAAGGTTTTGTTGCATTAGGACAGCTCCCAATCCACCAGCTGAAGCGTCTTTCTCAACGACGAATGACTTGGTTAAATCAGGAAAGGCGAGTACCGGGGATGAGGACAATGCTTGTTCCAGTCTTTCAAACGCCTCCTGTGCATCGGATCCCCATTGAAATGCATCTTTCTTCAACAAGTTAGTTAATGGTTTTGCGAGAATTCCAAAAGATCTTATGAAGCGGCGGTAGTAGCCCGCTAAACCCAAAAAACCTCGTAGTTGTTTCAAAGTCTTAGGAGGTGGCCAAACTTGGATAGCTTCAATCTTTGACGGATCTGTATTTACCCATTCTTCACATATTATATAACCCAAATATTCAACTCATCGGCCTTCTATGGTGCATTTCGACTCCTTGGCGAACAAGTTGTGCTCCCTCATTAGTGATAATACATGACGCAAATGTTGTTCGTGTTATTCTTTAGTCCGACTATATACTAATATATCATCAAAAAACACGAGCACTCCTCGTCTCAGTAGTGGTTTAAACACAGAGTTCATTAAAGGTTGAAAGGTGGCCGGTGCGTTTATGAGGCCAAATTGCATCACGAGGAATTCGTAATGACCCTCGTGGGTTCTGAAAGTCGTCTTGTGAATGTCGTCCTTTGCCATTCGGACTTGGTGATAACCGGATCGTAAGTCTAGTTTCGAGAAAAAGGTTGCTTGACCCAACTCATCGAGAAGTTCTTCAATTAAAGGAATAGGGAACTTGTCTTTTATTGTTGCGTAATTGAGCCTACAATAATCCATGCACATTCTCCACTGATCGTCTTTCTTTTTTACCAACACGACCGGGGCTGGGAAAGAACTATGGCTATCACGAATTACACCGCTATCAAGAAGTTCTCGGATTGTTTTCTCAATGATGTCTATTTGAATTGTCGGGTAACGATACGGCCTTAGACTGATAGGTTGGGTGCCCTCTTTTAGTGTTATTCGATGATCAAATGGCCGTTCGGGTGGTAACGTCTTTGGCATTCAAAAAACATCTTTAAATTCTCCTAGCAACTTAGTCCACTGATGTGCATCCCCCTTCGCGAACCCTTCTTTTCCCACGTGAGATGTAACTGATAATTGAGATTTGTCCAAATATAAACTAAATAGTTGAATGGGTCCTTTACCTATACACTTATGTAGCATTGATTCCATCTTTTTCCCTGAGCAAACCGAGAATGTGTTGTTTTCAATTCCTTTTAATTCACAGAATTAACCTCCCACTTCGAACTTCATTGTCAGTTTCTTGAAGTTCCAGATGATATCATCAAGCGACGACAACCATTGGATTCCCAAAATCATATCATAACTGTTTAGCGGAACCAGTAGAACCTCGGTGCTGAACCAGTAGCCTTGCATCAGCCAGTGAAATTCCGAGCAGATTTGGGTGCAAGTAAGCTTATGACCGTTCGCGACTCCCACACTGAGTGTCGGAATATTTTTAACCTCGCATCTTAATTTCTGAGCCAAACGTGTGTCAATAAAATTATGGGTTGATCCCGAGTCAATGAGGATATGCAATTGACGGGTGCCCATTGTTCCCTTTACTCGCATTGTCGAATAGGATGGTAACCCAGTAAGAGCGTGGATGGATATTTGGAAGTCATTTTCTTCTCCCGTTAAATCTCTTGTTCCCCCATCGTCGTCATTACCACCAATGTCTTCACTTTTCTCGTCTTCCTCCTCTACCTCGATGAGGTACAATTGTCGTTTATTTTTTCCACGACAATCATGACCTCGTACCCATCTCGCTGTACACCAGAAACATTCATTCTTGGCTCTTTTGGCTTCCATTTCCTTTTCAGAAAGTCTACGGAAAGGAGTGTGGGTGGTCTTAGTCGTATCGGTAGTGATACGGTTAGAGGTGGGTAATAAGGGTAGTTTTGTGGCATTAGAGGGTGGCGTGATTATAGGTTGTCTATTGTATTTGTATGATCCCCTTGTACCCTCTAAATGGTCATTATTCATACTCTGGATTTTTGCTAGACCATACGCCTCACCCAAGGTACTTGGCTTAAACGTATTTACAGGTCCTCTGATTTCCTGTTTGAGCCCTTTTAAATAGAGGCTAACAACTTGTGACTCGCTGAGAGTGACTTTATTTAAGAGGCTATCAAACTTAGCATTATAATCGTGAAGGGAGTCAGTTTGGTTAAGTAATTTCTGAGACTGTTGCCCCTCGGGTTCGCATAAACGCGCGATGCCATTGTATGGCATCCCCTTCTAAATGGATAACCGCATACCTGAGTTTCATGTTTTCTGGTGTTTCGTCTATGGTGAAAAAATGCTCGCATCGATACACCCAAGCATCGACATCCTCACCTGAGAAACGGGGAAATTTGACCTTCCCAATTCGCATGGGTCGGTTGGTACCTCGAGAATCTGCATTGCTGAATAAAGGTGACCCTCCTCCCCCACTGGCGCCTCCTTCCGAATGGTCTTGTATGGACTTTAGAATTTGTTCCTGTTGGTTGGACGCCTGTTCTTGATGTTTCAACAGTGCCGACAGTGAAGCTTGAATATCAAAGATTGCCTTATCATGATCCTGCAGGGCCTTGTCGATCTCCTGGTTGCGCGTACTCATGGTAGCGAGATTGCTTCCGACGAGGAATCGGACGCTCTAATACCCTTGATACGGTTAAAGAAAACTTAACAAAGAAGAAGAGAGAATATGGGAATAATAATCTGATCATTAAGCCAAGCGGCGTTTGGGTTTATAATACTGAATATTACATAAATTCGTAATATCCATACTAGTCCCTAAGTTATTCAAACAAGCTGTAATGACCCACAATAAAAACCAAAAGGAACAAGGTACTAAACGGAAACATAAATAAAATAAACGTAACACATCTCCTTCATATCTTTCAAGGTACATTGCTTAAAAAATAATGACGGAAAGTTGCATACTTAAATACTTTTATCATTTACATCCATTGAACTAATTATACATAATTTTCTATTAAACACAGTTCACCAGCGTCTCTCGGTGCATATCATGAATGTCATAAGCTTTGTCGCGCTTACGAGGATGATTGCTTGGAGGCCCGCTTGTTTTTGACAAACCAATGTGCTTTATTAAGAAGCATTTAAGAGTGAGTTTTTTTATTTATCTTTTGATCTAGACAAACATTTGTATCTTTTGAGCTTTAAATGTATAGTAATTTATCTGATGTTTGCTATAGTTTGTAACAAGTGTTACAACAATCGGAGGAAAATTTGCAAGGAAAACGCTCTTTTCAAAAACCGAAGAATATAGGTAGAGATATGAAAGTGAAAGGTATCCTTCTTCAACTTTTGTAATTAGATGAGTAATATCGAGCTAGAAAAGAAAAATATAATCAATTTTCATATATCTTCTGGTTTCGTTAATTAGCCACCTCTCTTTATTGATACAGTTATTCAGGTGAGAATGGCCTTGGAGTCGAAATAACTGTTGGAGAACAATTGATATTTACTGCAAACTCTCGATGCTTTCATTAATCATAAACGAATTACATAAAAGGAACTAAAACAAACGTGCTTGTAACTGATCCCTAAAGACTCGCTAACCATGCTACTAAATAGGTGGAATATAACATCCCACAACGTTTAACATTTAAACTACCAGACATAAAACATAAACATAAAGACGACATGCTAATGGTCCATGAGTTAGCCCAAGTGATGATGATGAAGCCCACTGATACTAGCCCAAGTATCCTTATTACTTCAGTCCAACAATTCCCTCCCTTAAATTAACCACCCTCCTGGTTGATTAATTTGTCATTCAAAGAACAGACACCAAGTTTGCTCCTCAAACCTTCAAATACTTTTCTCTTCAATGGCTTAGTCATAATGTCAGCTACTTGATCCTTCGTCCCACAATATTCCAGTGCTACAGTTCCTTCTTCCACCAAGTCACGTAAGAAATGATAACGAACACCAATGTGTTTGCAACGGCCATGGAACACGGTGTGTTTTGACAGCTTAATAGTGGAAGTATTGTCACACCAAATTATACTACACTCCTTTTCTTTTACCTTGAGATCATCGAGAACACCGCGAATCCAAATCACTTGACAAGCACATGCCGAAGCTGCTATATATTCCGCTTCCGTTGAGGAAAGTGTCACAATCTTTGTTTCTTGGATTGCCAGGCCACAGCAGCTCCGTCCCATAATACAACATAACCCGAAGTACTTTTAAAGTCATTAACGTCTCCACCGAAATCACTATCGGTAAATATATCCATCTTCCCGTTTCCACCATGTTTGTACCAGATTCCATAATCTTGAGTAACTTGAATGTACCTTAAAACTTTCTTCGCTGCATCATAATGAAGTGTAGTTGGACTCGACATGTATCGACTGATCATACTCACCGCATATTGAATATTCGGACGGGTCGTTGTGATGTACATTAGGCTGCCTACAATTTGCTTGAATTGAGTGCAGTCTACCTTTTCTCCTTCTTGTAGCTTCAACTTGCAACCTGGGACAATAGGGGACTTCACCGAATTACAATCTTCTAACTTGAAACGTTTGATGATCTCCAGTGCATACTTCCTTTGAGAAATGTGAACCCCATCATTTGTTTGTATCACCTCGATTCCTAAGAAATATCGCATCCTCCCTAGGTCCGTCATTTCAAACTCGTCTTGCATCGAATGTTTGAATTTTGTAAGCATTTCAATATCATTCCCTGTATAAATAAGATCATCAACATATACATTAAAACAAAGAATATTGCCTTCTTCGCTTTTCTTGACAAATAGAGTATGCTCGACATTGCTACGAGTGAACCCTTCTTTAAGAAAATACCCCTCAATTCTATTAAACCATGCTCGAGGCGCCTGCTTCAGCCCGTACAGTGCCTTTTTCAGTTTATAGACTTTCTCTTCCTGCCCCTTAATCACATAACCTTTGGGTTGATGCACATACACATCCTCATCTATAGTGCCATGCAAAAATGCCGATTTCACGTCCATTTGGAGAATTAACCAACCGTTTTGTGCTGCGATTACCATCATGAGTCGAATAGTGTCCATGCGAGCAACGGGTGCATACACCTCCGTATAATCAATCCCATATTCTTGGTTGTACCCTTTAGCTACCAACCGCGCTTTGTACTTTTTGACTTTTCCGAGTTCATTCATTTTGATCTTGTACAGCCACTTAACATCAATACATTTCGCATCCTTTGGTAGTTCCATTAGTTCCCACGTGCCATTCCTTTTTATTGCATGCATCTCCAAATCCATAGCATTTTTCCACTTGCTATTCTTCACTGCTTCTTCGAACAAGTAAGGGGCTATTAAATCTTTCACCATACTAGTCACATTAAATTGATCTCCTGTTCTTGTTACATAATCATTTAAATAAGCTGGTCGTTTTCGTAACCGACCCTCCCTCACTTGAGCATTACTAGTCTCTCCAACCTCGGTCACAGTAGGTGTTTCGTCTTCACAGGTAGCGTTTGCATCATCACAGTTTACACCTTCTGTTGCTTCAATTTCATCATTCTCCCATGTCAATTTCTCCACCACATCACATTCTTCACAATTTCAACTTTTATCTTCTTCGAAAATCACATCTTTGCTAATGATCACCGACATGGTTTTAGGTTCTATTAATCGATAAGCCTTTGACTCCTCACTTCTGCCGACCATAATGCAACATTTACTCTTGTCATCGAGCTTACTCCGTTTCTGTTTTGGGACGTGTGCATGCGCCAAACACCCCCAAACCCGCAAGTTTTCTACATTCGGCTTGTCACCGTTCCAAGCCTCAAAAGGTGTCATGCTGTCTAATGCTTTAGTTGCACACCGATTTAGAATATAATAACTCCACATTGCAGCTTCTCCCCAAAAGAACCTAGGCATATTTTTCGCAGCCATGATAGTAACAACCATATTCATAACCATTCGATTCTTTCTTTCGGCTACCCCGTTTTGTTGTGGGGTGAAGCTAGTCGTTAACTGTCGATTAATGCCGTGAGCAATACAAAATTCCTTGAACTTTCTTGATAAATATTCTCCTCCCATGTCCGTTCGTAAGGCTTTTATCTTATTTCTCGTTTCCGTTTCGACCTTGTTTTTGAACTTTTTAAAGCAATCAAACACTTCTGATTTTTCTTGCATTAGATATACCCACCCTTTTATGCTAAAATCATCTATAAAGCTCAACAAATATCTCTTTCCACCTTTAGTAACGGGTTTGATCGGACCACACACATCCGAATGCACTAGTTCGAGTTTCTCATTTGCTCTCCAATTGCTCAGTTTAGACATAGGGCTTCTTGTTTGCTTACCTACACAACAATCACTACAAATTTCTTCTTCAACTGTAAAGTATGGCAAACCTTTCACAAGTTGTTTTTGTAAGATTTTTCCCATGCTCTTTGGACTTATGTGACCATACCTTGTATGCCATAACTTTGATAAGTCACCATCACTAGAGTAAAGGCTATTGATTTCCATCTTTTATTTTCCTCTGTCTTCTACTTTTCCAACACATGTCCTTTTCCATCAATGTTTTCTTCATAAAGAGGAAACATTCGATTAGTAGTCATCATACTAACACACATTAACCCCTTTTCATTATGATAAATTTTGCATGAACCATCTTTGATTAGAAAAGTTAGTCCCCTCTCTTGCAATTGGCCAATGCTTAGTAAGTTGATTTTCAGTTCTGGGATATAATACGTATCATTTATCACATATGTGGTGTGATTAAACATCAACTTCACTTGTCCCTTACCTCCTACTTTCATTCGAGTGTCATTTCCAAGTTTTACGGAGTGGAATGAACCCTCTTCCAAATTGACAAACTTATCTCTATCACCACACATGTGATTCGAGCAACCCGAATCTCAAAACCATATGTTACTATCTTTAATGTTTCCTGTTTTCGCCATAAAGCTATTTACACGTTCAATAGCTTTCACATCTGTTTCATCTAGGCCTATGTCATTACAAACAATAATTCCCATTAACATTACCTCTTCGTCTTCATCGAATCCAGCGTAGTTTGCTTCGTTGGACCCCGGGCTTTCATATGCAAAGTGACCTAGTTTGTGACATCGGTAGCACTCCAAAGTTTATCGGTTAGAGGACTGCCTCCCTCGTCCTCGTCCTCTTCCTCGGAGAGATCCACGACCTCTTCCCCTTCCTCTTGTGGCTGAATTATCATAGTGTTCTACTCTAAACACCTGTTCTTCTTCCTTTTCGGGTCTCTTAAACTTCTGCTCGTGAACTAGGAGAGTACTTTGGAGTTCTTCAACTGACATGCGATCTATATCTTTCGATTCTTCAATAGAGACCACCACGTACATATACTTTTCAGTAAGTGTTCTTAAGATTTTCTCCACAATCTTTACATCATTCATGTCTTCTCCGTTACTTCTCATGTTGTTTGCTATGGTGAGGACTCTTCCAAAATACTCCGATATCGATTCGGTGGTATTCATCTCCAAAACTTCAAAATCACGACGAAGTTTTTGAAGCATAGATCTCTTAACTCGAGCATTCCCTTGATACCGTTGCTTCATCGCATCCCATATGGTCTTGGAAGTCCTTCTGTCCAGAATTTGTTCGAATGAAACTCGATCGATTGCTTGATACAAGTAATGCTTCACCTGCAAATCCTTGGCACGAAGTTCTGCAATTGCCTTTCTCTGTGCATCGCTTTGAGCTACTCCTTCGGTAGGCTCAATTATTCCCGGTTCGATTAAGTTCCACAACTGTTTTGCACGTAACAGATTTTCCATCATCTCTCTCCAATGGTCGTAATGACCATCGAACACGGGTACTTTCAGTTTTTCACTCATTCTCTCTTTTGATCTTTGTCGCTCTGATACCAATTGTTGGAGAACAATTGATATTTACTGCAAACTCTCGATGCTTTCATTAATCATAAACGAATTACATAAAAGGAACTAAAACAAACGTGCTTGTAACTGATCCCTAAAGACTCGCTAACCATGCTACTAAATAGGTGGAATATAACATCCCACAACGTTTAATATTTAAACTACCTGACATAAAACATAAACATAAAGACGATATGCTAATGGTCCATGAGTTAGCCCAAGTGATGATGATACTAGCCCAAGTATCCTTAAACAAAAACGACGCAGCTCTTTATCCATAAAACCACCAAAAGCAAAATTAAAAAAACATTAATCAACATCTTTCCACTGTACAATCCAAACTCTCTTTGGGGTGGCAAGCAGTTAAAAGGAGTAAGTAGCTCTTTTTCTCGCCAAAGCCTGGCTTATATGAAACCAGGCACTAAGTATATAAAGCAAGTTTCTGGCCTTGTTAAACCCGTTGCTTCAATCTTACCCAAAACCTCATCAGCCAACGAAATTATGCAAGGTTTGTGTTTTAAATCGTCTAATAATCTTTGATTGTTTGGCAAGTTGTAATCTTCCACAAAAACTAATACACAGATAAGTACGTGTGTCTGTTAAGACTTAAAAGTTCGGCTGAATGGGGTATGGTTCAAATGCAGCCATCTGCTTCCGATGAATCCCACACATTGTACGTATCGATTGATTTCATGATTGATTGATGTTAATAACTGACCAATGAGTTTACAGGCTTCCAGATATCCTCGAAGATGATTTGATTATAGAAGTAGAAGATTCTAAGGGGAACCAGTATGGTCGAGTTGTTGTCCCCGTGGCTGCTTTATCTCAACATCTGGTAAGTCTTCAAATCTTTTTCAACTTCTTCTGAAATGAGCATATTTGAAAAACTTACATGTAATTATATCGGAGGAGGCGAACCTAAGGTGGTGGCCTATATACAGAGAACGGGGGCATGAGGTTGTTGGCAAAATTCAGCTAGATATAAGTTACACGAGTATAGATGATAGCCTAGAGGTAAGCCGTTCGTGTTGAAGCTTTTGAATCCATATGATTATATGAATCTGGATAAAAAATTTGCATGCGTAGTTTGACAGTTGGGTTCTGTTACTGAAGCGGAGAAATACTATGACATTGTTTTGGAAGTTGCCGTGAACTTGAAAAACTTCCAACAAAGAAATTTATCGTTGGATCATCCATGGAAGTGGTTACTGAATGAATTTGCTTATGAATACGGGGTTTCTGATGCTTACACTAAGCTAAGGTCTCGTTTTTTTTTTAAATTCATCTTAGACTATGTTATTTATTACGAGTAACTAATCGTTCTACAAAAATGTTTTCAGATACCTCTGCTACATCATGGAAGTTGCTACCGCGACAGCTGATTGCCTAGCACTCGTGTATGATTTGTTATTGCCGGTCATGCATATCAAGAGTACCCTTAGTCATCAAGAGGTTTAACCCCTTTTTATTATTGCTAAACTTTAAATAACAAAATTGTTTAGTTATTAAAATGTTACATTACAAATTCTTACTGTTTTTAAATTTATCTTTGATGAATTTATCAGAATAGAATACTCGGAACGATTGAGGTGCAAATCAAACAAATGCTTGCTCGTGTCTTCAACAACTATAAGTCCTTGGATGAGCAATCACTATCTGGCATCATTATCAACGAATTTAGGAATGCTAGTGGGCTGGTGGCTCCGGTGTTGGTGCCCGCTGTTCAACTATATACACTCATCAACGATATATTATCTCCCGAGGCACAAAATAAGTTATATGGCTACTTCCAGGTTCACAATTTCACATACCATTATGATACATTTTAATATACATATTACATAGACAATGATTTGGTTCTATCACAAGCTAAATAAAATGTTGCAATTTTCATAGGACGGAATATGTTGTGGTTTTACTGTTTAATAACTGTTTTGATGATTAGGATACTGCCAAAGACCGCTGCAGACGACGCATGACTGAAATCAACATGTATATTAGTGGCAAAGGCCAAAGCAGTCAGATGGATCATTTTTCCGTGGTTGAGGCTTATCAAACGATGATATCTGTTTGCCATAATATAAGAAACGAGATCTCTACAGACGTATAGATTCACAATTCCAATATACTCCCTAGGTGTGTTCGATCTCTCCAAACTACTTACAGATTAATTATAAAATGGTGTTAACAGTTAACTCTAAATAGTTATTTAAAATACTACTAAACGCTTGTTACCTTGTTTTGCAGTTTTATCGACCTACCAAATATTTCGTCAGCAATATACAGTGCAGAACTCGCAAGCCTGCTACGTGCTTTTCTTGTTGCTTTTCCGCCAACTGCACCTTCTCGTCATGTTAACGAGCTTATAACTGCAACTGCCGACTTCCAAAAGGATCTTGTCAGCTGGAATATTAAGTAAGATGTTTAACCAAATTTTATTTTTGCTAATAATTGTTCGACTTCTCAAATTCCGCACCTTAACTCTGCCTATTTTTCCAGTCCTGTACAAACTGGGGTTGATACGAAAGAATTATTTATTCTAATATCATGATGAGGATTCAGAATACAAGTTTATCTCTCCTCGAGACATGTAAGCTACAGCTGAATTGTTTCATTCGTATATCATGATCTGGATTTTGAATATGCGATTATCTCTTTTCGCCATTCTAGAGATAAAAAGCCATTTCTGGACTTGCAGGTTAAATGGACCCAAGATGCAACAAGTCGGAGGGCAGACTTAACTAGTCAATTCGTAAATGAAATGTATGGTCGGCTTACAGAGACTTTGAACGATTATGAATTTATTATACGCCGATGGCCAGAGTATACCTTTGATTTGGACTTTTGGAGAACGTACGTCTTCTTTTACATCACAAACTTACAGATATTTTCATTTTGTGAGTCGTGTGTGAATGTGTGTTGTTTAATGATTAGTATGACTTCCAAAATTTAAAAATCAATATCATTTTAAACACGCTGATACTGATTATTATGACTTCGAAATCGTGATAATCAGTTTATGAAATGAAAAATGAGGAAATTGAATATCATATTGATAATGTTTCAAAATTGTGATATGCTAATGTTTCTTGTTACTTTGTTCTCCGATGAATAGGTGGTTGTTGACATTGAAAATGCGGTAATCGAAGCCTTGGACAAACAATATGCATCCATAATTGCACCTTTAAAAGAAAATAAGACACCGATGAACAAGTGCATTGGGCTCAAGTGTGTACAAAAGCTTGCCAAACGAACCAAAACTCCTTATTTGGTACCTCCCGAGGTAAAAAACGTGTGTAGTTCTAAATATATTATCTTGCAGTAAGCTTAAATTTGATATACCTTTAACGATATGCTGCATAATTGTGTAGAAAAAACAAGTATGTTGAATAAATTAAAGTAGTTGTGAATGTACATGACTATTTATTAGTGTGCTGCATAAATTTATCAACTTTTTCTAACATTGAACTATTATTGTTAATTCAGCTTGGCATTCTCTTGAATTCAATTAAAAGAATGCTTGATGTTTTCCACCCTAAGATTGAGGGCAAATTGAAGTCATGGGGTTCATGTTGCATACTTCGTGAGGGGAACGTAGCACCCGGAAAAGAATTAAGTGAAGTCACAATGATGCTTAGATCCAAATTCAGAAATTATCTTCAAGCAATCGTTTAGAAGCTTGTCGAGAATGCGAGAAAAAAAATTTATGACTTAATTGCTTCAATTTTTTCTTTATTATTATAGTAAGTTCATTCATCTTCTCTAGAAGCAGCAATTTTGACGCATGTACTTATGCAAAAGTCGGTTTGGGTAATGTATCATCTTTAACAGGTCACATGGGTAAAAAGAAATCGAGTCAAATGGGTCACCCAAAGTATATCTTTATGCATAAAACCTTACTGATAAATTATATGTTTTTCAATCATATTTGATACAATAGTTATTTCTAAAAAGTTTAAAATTTTGGGACAATAAGTGTTTCGGGTCAACCCAACCTGACCCATAAAAATACTACTTGTTACTTGATCCTTTACTCAACCCGTAAATATTACCAAAGCTAATTTTGTGGAATTTCTTTTATGGTGCAGACAAGATTACAAAATGGAATAAAACTCAAGAAAATTCTTCATAATTTGAAGGAAGATGTGGCAAAATCTGAGAATCAACACAAAATGCACCCGTTAACAAAGCAACTAACGGATACAATTAATCATCTACACACCATCTGTGAGACCCTCATTTTCATTGAAATGGGTCAAGGATATTGGAACCGAATAGGACAAGTGAGTTTTAATGGCTTTTGCAAGAAAGAACAAGAAATAAGCAAAAATACGGTAAAAAAAATTGTTTGTAATAATGTGTTTTGTATTTCTTCAGGATGTTATGAGTTTCCTTGAGCAAAGCAAAGAGAATAGTCCATGGTAAGAAGCTTCAAGAGTTGCTGTTCCGGTAAGTCATAATCAGTCAAATAGTTTACTATGTGTTGTTTTTGTGTACTGTTGGTAAATTATAAATATTTAAATTTTGGATGCTACATTTCGATCAAGGATGGTACGATTGCTAGGAAACATGGTTCAAAGGAAGGATCTTGAATCACCAAGATCCATAGTCGAAGATCGTTCAATGATGTGCTTGGATGTTGCTAGTTACTAGAATACACTTTCGACTACTAGATTACTCCGCCGTTTTCCTCAAATATCATCTCTCAGTTTAAGCATTCTATACTTGTATTGTCAATTTGCAATATAATTTTGTTAAGTTGTTTGTATATTAAATTTGCATCAAGTTACTAGTTCAATATAACATTTTTGTTTCTTCAACTCTGATTTCAAACACCCAATTTCATCTCTTCCCACTCTAATCTCGTGACCGTTATAGTCGGTTGTATTACGGGTTTGCAACCATTAGGGGTATTGATTAGGTCGGGTTAGCGGGTTTCGGGTTATTTGGGTTTTGAGTTGTGAGAAAAATACTGATACCCATACCCATAACCGAATAACAATATGTGTTTAACGGGTTTGGGTTATTCGGATTTGGGTTATCCGAGTTTGACCATTTTAACCCATTTTACCAGATTAACAACAAATATGGTTTATAACTAACTAGATTATTTTCCCACGATAGCACGAACATATATAAAAATTGAATTGTAAATATTATATTTATGTAGATTCTAAGTTATTATGAAAAGACAGTGTTATACGTATAATAACATATTATACCTTTACGTTTATACACATGTTGTTTAGAATTATAATAACATATACACATTTACGTTTATACATATGTTCTGATATTTTTGTTATGAGATTTTAAAATAACAATAAGGTAAATCATAGTTCAAATTAAGTGATTTTATAAGTAAATTAGAATTTTGTTTTTATTTTTGTTGAGATGAGAATTGAAGAGAGAATGTTATTATGTATTGTAAGATTGTAAGAGGGTGTAAAATGAAAGTAGTATTTGATGACATCATCAATTTGATCTAACGGTTGAAATCGTAAAAGTTAACCCATCTAAGGTCCTTACGTCGCCATGTGACATTTAAGGCCTCTCTTTATTATATATTAAAGATTGGATTTTAACTAAGATAGTATACTAGTTATAATTAATATTAATGAAATAGGCCAAACTCACAACGTATAAAATATGTACAACTTATCGTCGATTTTACCATTTTATAACCATTTCATCTTACACAAACAAAAATGGAAACACATATTTATCTTTAAATAACTTTCTATAAGCATTTTATATTTTACTAAAATAAAAACAAACTAATAAGAGACAACTAATAATAATTTCATTAAGCATAACTAATAAAATTGGACATAAACTATTAATACATATATAGAAGTCAACTTAATCGGCTTATATGGGTTATGCGGGTTACCCAAATGAAAATAAATAGACCCGTACCTATACCCATATAAGCTGCGGGTTATTCGGGTTTGACCCGTGTAACATGACCCACTTAACCCAAACTTATTTTGGTTAGATAGATTATTCGGGTTCGGGTAAAAACGAAACCCCTAGCAACTATATATTCCTATGGTAAAAAAAGAAAAGGCAGATTAGTATACCAAATGCTCTAAGGTATGAAACGTTCTATACTAAATTTTTAGAAAGAATGTCACAAATCGTCCTTGGGGTTAGTCGCTTTTTCAAGTATCGTCCTTTTTTAAAAAAATTAGCAACAACCATCCTTTAGATATTTTATTTTGTCGCCGACAGTCCTTTTCGCACCTAAAAAGACTAAAATACCCTTTATGAGTTTTTGTGATGAAAATTGGGAATTATTTTGATTATGATTATGATTATTATGATGATGATTATGAGTATGATTATGATTATGATGTGGGATTTCCTGATCTAATCCATCAGATACTAAAACACATTCTATATTATCAATTTCCATTTTCAAATAAATAAAAACTCAATCTATTTATCAATACCCAGATACAAAAATTGAATCTTTATCAAGAAATCAAACCCAGAATGCAAAAAGATTGAATCTTTTTATCAAAAATTAATACCGAGAGAGAAAAACTGAATCTTTAAACCAAAAATGAATTTTTATGATGTGGGATTTGATTAATTTTATCTGACTCCGACCTCCATGAAACCGCTTAAGAAATCTTCGTCGGAGCTTGTCGGAGCTCTGGTGGAACTCGCCCGTTGATCATCATCCTTACCATCGCTTCAAAGATTGCTCACGTTGACTGCCGCTAGTAAGGTGAAAAAAGGTTTGGGTATTATTTGATGATTAATGGAAGATGAGATATGGGAATATTACAGAGATATTTGAGTGATAAATTAAAGAGGGAGTATTTTAGTCTTTTTAGGTGCGAAAAGGACTGTCGACGACAAAATAAAATATCTAAAGGATGGTTGTTGTTAATTTTTTCGAAAAATGACGATACGTGAAAAGTGACTAACCCCAAAGACGATTTGTGACATACTCTCAAATTTTTAATTCCAACCTAATGTGCTTAAAAATTTTCAAATGTAATGTACATGTTTTGATAGAATAGTACGTCTCAAAATTAGGATTAAGCGCAAGCACTCCTAAATGTAAGGTAACGCTAAGGTTTTTTTTTTTTTTTTGGTAATGATATTTTGAGCCGGTAAATGTCCTTAATAGGATTTAATCTTGTACCTCTAACATTTGGTATGAGTTTTATCCAATTTTAAATTACCATATTTACATGACATGTAACAAAGGCGATTGCACATGACCCTATTTTTGTAGGGCTCTTTTTTCGTATTATATGGGAAAAAGGAAATTAGATTGGAATGTACTATATATATATATATATATATATATATATATATATATATATATATATATATATATATATATATATATATATATATATATATATATATATATATAATTTTTAAATCGTGCTTCATATATATAATTATCGTACTATTGCATAAACTTTACTTATATGGATTTAAATTATCAACTATTGGACCTTGTGTTTGAGAGGTAGATGAATCAAATAAATTTTAGTGTATTTAGGGGGGTCGAATTTAATACAGGGCATTTCAATTTTCCGATCCGACTATGTGTAAGGTATGGTATAAACTAAATCAAATAAGAACCAAAATCTAGTAAGAATTGTAAGAATCAATTTTTAATCATATATTCATGATGCACAATTTAAAATTTATGTATCACAATATAAACTTTAATTTGTTAAATTTTTTGAAGAACATGGTCAATTTTCTAACGGTTGTAATTCGTCTTTCATTTCCTTAGCGGCTAAAACCAAGGATCCTATTTCTCTTAGCGACTATAGACCCATTAGTTTGATTGGAGCTCTATCTAAAATCATCTCGAAACTGCTGGCTATGAGGATCGAAACTGTCATAGGAGAATGTATTGATGGTGTGCAAACTGCTTTCATTAAGGGCAGAAGCATTCTTGAAGGTCCACTTATCGTGAATGAATTATGCTCGTGGGCAAAGTCAAAGAATAAAAAGATGTTACTTTTTAAAGCGTACTTTAATAAAGCATTTGACTCGGTAAATTGGGGTTTCCTAGACTCTATGATGGAACAAATGAATTTTGGTGTTAAATGGAGATCTTGGATTAACGGGAGTTTGAAGTCGGAAAAAGCTTCTCATTGTGAAAGGAAGTCCCACTAAAGAATTTTTTCTGAAAAAAGGAGTCCGTCAGGGAGACCCTTTATCCCCCTTCTTGTTTATTTTAGCTATGGAGGGTCTTAATATCGCTATGAAGGAAGCGAGAAATAATAATATCTTCCATGGTCTTCATATTCCTAGCTCTAACATCGTTATTTCAGATTTATTTTATGCAGATGATGCTCTTTTTATAGGTGAATGGTCGAGAAAGAATATCTCAAATCTTGCTAGAATTCTAAGGTGTTTTTATGCCTCGTCGGGGCTGAAAGTAAACTTTAATAAATCGAAAGTTTTTGGTATTGGGGCGGATTACTTGGAGGTGAAAAACTGGTCATGTCCTCTTGGGTGTGAACCGTCTTTGCTTCCTTTTTCTTACCTTGGTATTCCGGTGGGGGCAAATATGAACCGCAAAGCGTCGTGGAAGCCGGTTTTGGATAAATTTATTTACAAACTTTCTTTGTGGAAAGCATCTAATTTGAGCTTCGGAGGGAGGTTAACTTTGGCTAAATCTGTTCTTGGTAGTATCCCTACTTATTTTCTCTCTATTTTTGCAGCTCCCATCAGCGTGGTTGAAGAACTTGAGAGAATTAGGAGAAAATTTTTGTGGGGCGGAGCTAACAACAAACAGCACATCTGCTGGGTTTCCTGGGAGCGAATTTTAAGTCCAAAAGATGTAGGTGGCCTGGGCCTCGGATCCATTAGGGCTCTTAACATTGCTCTTATGGCTAAATGGTGGTTCAGATTCAGAACAGAAGCTTCTTCCTTTTGGGTTTCGGTGCTTAAAGGTCTACACGACTCGATTAAGGTGAGAATGGTGGGATGGCGGCCGGTAATAGGAGTGGTGTTTGGAAGTCGATATGTCGGTTAGATGGCACTTTAAACAAGCTCGGAATCCCAAGTGACAATATTATTAGGAGGAACAGAGAGCGGAGCGGTTGGAGCTCGGATTTTGCGGTCAATGGGAATTTCAGCACCAAAGCCTTAAGAATCAGAGTCGATAGATCCAATCACTGGATTTGCGACGGGAGCTTTATCTAGAACAAAGCTACCCCTATTAAAGTTTCTTGCTTTGTTTGGAGAGCTAAACTTAACCGAATTCCATCTGCTGCCGCTTTGGAATACCGTGGTGTCCCGATTGATTCTTCGGTCTGCAGCTCGTGCATTAACGCCAAAGAAACAGGTGACCATTTGCTGCTCAACTGTCCATTTGCTATCTATGTCTGGGATAAGGTTTTTAAGTGGCTAAATTTGGAGGCTACTACTTTTAAAACGATCAATGATGTCGTAAGTTGGATAGCTTCTAGGGGGAGAGGTTCTAAAATCAAAACCATGTTTATGACGGCGATATGTTACGGTGTGTTATGATGTATATGGAAGGCGAAGAATGAAAGAATTTTCAAAGGGATTATGTTATCCCCCGTTAAGGTGTTTCACAATATTGTATCTATAGTCTTTAGTTGGGTTAAGCATAGAATTGGTGTTGTCAATATCGTTTGGTCCCTTTGGTTGTCGGACCCTTTTTCTTGTATGTAATTTCTGGATGTTTTTGGTGTCCCGTTTTCCTAGTATTTGCTAGGCGGATTTGGTGTTTATATATATTTTCCAAAAAAAAATATAAACTTTAATTAAATTAGTGGGACAAAAATATCCATACATTACATCTTCTTTATTTACATGAGCAATAAGTGGCTACAAATTATTTTCTCGGTATTGCTTGTGTAGTGTATAGTTGTAGAGTTTGTAAATTAGTCAAATGTCATATTTATTAGACCCATATAAAGTTGAACATTATCTGATTTAGGTCCTTGGCACGATCCTAATAGCTCTTGGTCATTTTGGTTGTCCCACCTAACCATTGTATTACTTTTACCTAATTTTTAGTTGCGAAATAAATTTTGTATCTGTAATATTGGACTTTATGACTATTAGAGATATTTTTTATTAGTATTGAATAATTTATGATAAAAAAAAATTAAAATTTATATTATTTATAAGATTAAGATTAGTAAACACCTTTAAAACTTTTAAAACTAAATGAACTAATCATAACTCTTATTTTTAAAAATATACTTTAGTTTAGAAAAAAAAAATAAAAACTATGTATCTCAAAAACTATTAATATATTAAACGAATAAATTACACAATTGCATCGATCATTAAATTCTCTTTCTATAGTGCACCCACTCGATATACTTTCGAAGAAAAAAAAATTCGGATTTTTTTGATGGGTTTTATAATTTTATAAAATTCACATTTTATCACATTTGATATTAGAAGTATAGTATGTAATTTTTTTTGTGTTTTCTTTTTAATTTTAGTTCAATATACTGCATATAGCGTATTTACGTTTTGAAATTCCAATTTAATATAAATATCACATATGATATTAATTCACGAATTTCAATATATGGTCATAAACGAAAAAGTAAAAAGTCGTAAAAATTTGAACTTTTTTTCGGGACCATAGAGGTTATACATCATATAACATTATTGTGTTTCAAATTGTATATTTAGAGTTAAAATCATGTGTGTTATTATCTTATGAGTCTTTGAAAGTTACATATATAAAAATATTATATATGATTTATAGTACAATCACATGTGATTTTAGTACTACTACATTTATATCAAAAAACGAAGAAAAAAAAAGTCTCCTAGATTTTTTTTTTCTAAATTTAGGTAATTTATACGTTTTATAGTAAGTGATTCTTTTTTATAAAATTTTGCATATTGATCCTATATTATAATTCAAATTTCAATACTCAAACAAAAAAAAAAAAACAAATCATCGAAAGTATATAAGACTCTAGCTCAATTTAAAGATAAAAACGAAGTGATCACAATGACATAATTTGTTTCGTCTAACTATTAACGCTTTGTAAGATAATTTAATTTAAAAAAAATTAAGTTACCATTAAATTAAAATAGGATAAGGGTTCAAAATAATGTCTAAAATTATTAATTGATCATTTCTTATTATTTATTTATATAATATTAATAACAGTTTATAAATTATCAAAATGTTAAAAAAAATTATCTTTGATATATATATTTGAGTTTCTAAACCATAACCTTATTATCATTATCCACACTTTTTTTCTTTTTAGGTTTCTAGACTTGGTTTCCAATTCAATATAGGAGCGTTGGTGTCAATTCTTCAATATTGGCACATGTATGGGCTGTTTGATAGCTGCAGACTGAGTTGGTGCAGACTGAGTTGGAGCACAGACTGAGTTAGGTGCAGACTGAGTTTGTTGTGTTTGATTATGCCTCAGACTGGCTATGCTGACTGGGAGAAATGACTATTTTACCCTTCTGTTTATTTTTATATTGAATGTCGTACAAAATCTAAACTAATCATAAATCTAAATTAATCATAAATCTAAATTAAACATAAATCCAATTAAGTTTTATTACAACATCATATTTTTAATATTACAGCATCATATTTTTTTTTCTATTATTTCTTAGACATTTAATCAAACATATAATGGTCAACCAAACAACCCAGTTACTATAATAATTGTCACAAAAAGTATCCAAGTTAGAAACACCATTAACAAACAAGACAACTACCTAACAAGATAGTAGGAACCATAATCAAAATTCTCACTTAAACTTCAAACAAAAGAATTAGGCCCATGTTACCTGTAATTATATTAACTCCTACAAAGAGTGCCCGCAAGTACCCGAAATCAAGAACAAAGGACAAACTAAGATCAATTTTGGTTCCTTTCTATATCATCTCAACATACAAAAATGAGCTTTGAAGGGTAGAGTTGGGTTTTTTGAATGAAAAAATGAGTCTTCACTTTTTTATTAAAGACTCAATCTTTGATATGGGTCCGTGGTACGGACCGAGTCCGTGACAACCTTGGTTTATCAAACACGCGGACCACGGACCGGGTCCGTGGTCTGAGTCCGAGTCTTTGGTCCGTGGTGATATCAAATACCCCCGTAGTGTTATTCTCCGTCTAATTCTTAACAGATATAAAAAATCTCAAATATACTAAAATTATAAAAACCTACATTATCATAAATTTGACCAATTAACAACTCATTAGTTAGAAATAGTAACTAAAATATTACTATTATTAACAACTCTAACAATTTACCAACTCTTTACACTATTAACTCTAACAATTAACAACTCTTTATTTGATTCATAATAACAACTTTAACAATTAACAACTATATACATTGTTCATAAGCCGGGAACACCAATCACATGTATTGGCTCGTCTTTGATCGGGTCGGGTCGAGTCGAGTCGGGTCAGCTGGAGGTAGGTCAAAACCTTTTTTATTTTATTTTTACTTTTTGTGTTTTGAATACTTAAAGTTGGAGTTTAGTTTTGTTAAAAGGAGATATTTTTCTTTGTCTAAGTTTTTGTAAACCTTTTTTGTTTTTTGTTTAAGTTTGAAGTTTTTTTGTTTTCGGGTTTTTTGTTTACTTTTGGTTGGTATTTAGTTTCATAAAATAAATATATCTTTTATTTTGTTTAACTTTTTGTAACTTTTTATTTTTCCGTTTATGTATGTTTTTAAAAGTTTTGTATATTTTATATTGGAGTTTAATTTTCTAAGGAATGTCGGTGTCTTTCTTTGTTAAAGTTTTTTGTTTGATTTCTTTTTTAACTTCAAAGGAGATTACATCCGCCACCACAACGTGCGGGCTATGCCCACACGAGTTTTACCACTTCTATTTAACTTAATAAATATAAATAATGTTTTTCTTAATCTTAAGCTTTTGGAACTGATATTACTACTAAAAATTTATTTAAACAATTATTAGTTTTATATAAATTCTATATGTAAAAAATGACATCAGTTAATAGATTTAACTACTGCAAACTTAATTTTTCATATACAACATACAATAGATATCAATTACCAAGAAAAAGTTTTTTCTAAAAGAAATGTTATTAAAAAAAAAAAATTGAACCATAAATTTGTTTGATTGAAATATTTTATAGTTTTAACATAGCATCGAAAATGTTTAATATATTAAGACACGCACCGTCTAACTATATAAGTGATTGAAATCTTTCGATATATGTTTTAACCTGTTAAATACAGCCATAAAATTATATATAAATACTATCCCTTGTACATTACATATACTACTATGAATTCAATTCTACTTCGATGGTGTAACCACCATTGTTTATAAGGAAGATAATAGATTTTTGTTCACATCGCAGCATTGTTGACACATCTTGAGCTGTAACCTACAAGTAAGACCGATGATGTTAAAAGCGGTCTATTGAGGTAAAACAAAGTCAATAGAGAATAGTTATAAAGCGGTATATACCTTGAAGTTGCCATCACCAATGCTAGCGATCACTCTCTTACATTGGTGATGACAGCTTCCAGGTATATACCGCTTTATAACTATTCTCTATTGACTTTGTTTTACCTCAATAGACCGCTTTTAACATCATCGGTCTTACTTGTAGGTTACGGCTCAAGATGTGTCAACAATGCTGCGATGTGGACAGAAATCTATTATCTTCCTTATAAACAATGGCGGTTACACCATCGAAGTAGAGATACATGACGGACCATATAACGTTATTAAAAATTGGAACTACACTGGATTAGTTGATGCATTCGACAACGAAGAAGGGAAATGCTGGACGAAAAAGGTGAGTCACTTCATTTTATCACTATATCATACCAACCAAGACAAATAATTCACCATACTAATTAAAAACATATAGGTATTTTGTGAAGAAGATTTAATTGAAGCAATTGAAACGGGCGACAGGAGCGAAGAAGGATTGCTTGTGCTTCATTGAACTAATCGCGCACAAGGATGATACAAGCAAAGAGTTGCTCGACTGGGGCTCGAGACTCCTGGCATTTAACAGCCGTCCTCCGAACCATTAGTGAAAGCTTTGCCTATGGTAATTTAATTCCAAACATTTAGTTTGGTGTCGTTATTACAAGTATCTTTCATTATTGTTGTAAAAGTATTATGAATCTTTTTTCATGATTATTCGCAAACATTTATACAGAACGATAGGATGTAGTACACTGTTACCCTTTCGTGCATCTCATATACTTCGTCATCTCGATGTCTCAAGTCATCATTATGTCGCTTCATGCGTCCTCCAACGCTCATCCCCAAAGCGCCACCTTCCAAATGCGCTAGCTCGACAAAAGAAGCATCTTGATGCACAGAGAACATCCTCCTGTTATTCTTCCCATTACGCCTATATGAGGCAGCTACACTAACGTCAACCTTTATCTCCATGTGACTCACGTTCTCTACTTTGGAATATGGTTGACGGGAGACCTAGATGGACGGTTATCTCGGCGATCTGTGATCCACATGCCTCCGAAGCACTAGCCAACACTCACGTTATCCCGCAACATCCAATCCTTATCATCCAGTGGAAACCATCCTCCACGAGGAACCAAAAGCAGCATCAATAGTCGATAATGAAAACAAATGAAATTTTAACTAACACATAGTTATGACAAACGATACAACTAATTAAACACCCAACAATAAGATATGCACTAATGAAAATTTCTACAATGCATGTAGAACGAATAGGATCAAAAACAACCGAATATGGAATACGGAGAGACGAGATATGCAAGTAAAATATAAAGCTCTTCACTCAGTCCGCCCACCTTAAGTGTATTCCTAAATGATCCTATACGAGCCCCTCGATGTCCAAGACTAGTCGTCAGCATCAAGAGATCATCGTATACATATTAACAAACCACAATGATATTTGCAAACAACAACGCAATGAAGGACCACCAAATGTCATCAGTTCAATTGTACGCTATTTGAATAAGCCATTCCCAATTTAACATTTACGAGAAACAGTTTGGATGTCGGTAAATCAGTTCAATTGAAAATAAGCCTAGGTTCTTTTTATAAGCCAACGATATGAAAAACAATTTATACAAACATGCATAGAGTGCATATGGTTTGGATGAAAGCAAAGGGACGTGAAATGCCATGTTGCGAATATAAATAGGAGTTTTGTATTAGACTTGAGTGAAGAAAACACAACAGTTCCACATACACATCCTAAACATCAAGATCAAGTTCAAAACTAGATTAATTTACCAAACAGGAGTTGATTAGCATCACCAACCACCGCCACCAGAACTCTTCTTGCTGGCTCCCCATCCACCAGAATTATCTGCATCCTTGTTGGTATCACCCGAACCACTATCCTTCTTCCCCCAACCGCCACTTCCTCCTGCTTCAGACTGCACTGTACTCTTCTTCTCGCCACCCCACCCAGCATTATCTACATCCTTTTTAGCATCCCCAAAACCAGAACCCCCGCTATCCTTTTTTCCCCAACTGTCACCACCACCGCCACTAGCAGCACTTCCGCCACCACCAGACCATCCACCACCTGCTTGAGACTCCACTGTACTTTTCTTGCTACCTCCCCACCCGCTACTATCCCCTTCCTTACTGGCACCACCAAAACTGGAAGGACTGCTATCCTTCTGCCCCCAACCTCCACCGCCACCTGCTCCCGCTTCACTACTCTTCTTGCTCCCACCCCATCCGCTATTATCTGATGCATCCTTACTGGCATCACCTGAACCAAAAGCATCATTGCCCTTCTGCCCCCAAGTTCCACCACTTCCACCACTACCTCCTGCTTCAGTACTCTTCTTACTGCCCCACCCACTACCGTCTGCATCACCTGAACCAGACGCACTGTTATCCTTTTTTCCCCAACTTCCACCACCTCTGCCACTTGCACCACCGCCGCCGCCAGACCATCCACCACTGCCTCCTTCGGTACTCTTCTTGCTACCCCACCCACCACTATCTGCATCAACATTTGTGTCGGAAGCACCAGTATTCTTCTGCCCCCAACTGCCACCACCACCACCACCGCCACTTCCACCACCAGACCATCCACCAGTTCCTCCTGTATCAGAACTCTTCTTGCTGCCCCATCCACCACTATCTCCATCCACGTTTGTGTCACCTGAACCAGAAGTATCGTTATTCTTCTGCCCCCAACTTCCACCACCTCCTCCTCCACCGCCACCACCACCCCAGCTACTACCACCACCACCATCACCACCACCACCACCCCAGCTACTACCACCACCATCATTACCACCACCACCACCCCAGCTACTACCACCTCCATCGCCACCTCCATAACCTCCATCCTGGTTATCATTGTCAGAGTCACCTCTTCCTCGTCCCCGGCCTCTGCCCCTTCCACGGCCCCGTCCCCTTCCTCTTCCCCGGCCACGACCACCACCTTCCTGATCATCAGAGCCACCCCAACCACCAGTTGAAACTGGGCGAACTGGTTCACGGGGATCATCAATATGCTTTTGGAAATATGCTACTAATCTATCAATTTCCTCAAACATCTGCTTCCGGAATTTAAACCCTTTTGGATACAATCCAATATACTCATGATGTGCATTCGAAGTCCGTATGTATGTTAGGATGAATGCACCTGGATGTTCATGAGATATACCAAAAGAATAAACTATTCTCAATGGGTGTTCAGTTTTTTCTTTCCTCAAACTCTCATCAACTTCAGCTTTTGTCCCATTCTTAAACATGCGATAACCAAACATTTTCTTCAGATTAGCTACCAATGGATCCACATATCCAGAAATTACCTGCATATAAAAATGTTCAATTTATTTAGTTAGATATAAACTACGTATAATATAAGTTTATATAAATCATAAACTGACCGCATCAAGATCCGCAAAGACATCATCTCCTATTTTTAGTGTTTTCCCAAGATGAAGCAAGCTTGAAATGTCCTTATGATCTTTTTCACCTTCTAGAATGTCCTTGTGAGCATACACCCCATTGTAAACTTTAAATGTCAAGGTTAAATAAGAGGGTCCACGAGAACTAGGACGAAAGATACTCTCACCAGCTTCTTTCTCAGACAGCAACTGTGAAAAATAAGTCAAAATAATGAGCACCAAAAAGTAATTATAATGATCCAGTCATAAGAGTATAATTTTGATTACACTAACCACTATTGCATCGTCAATTGTAACATTTTTGAAGTGAGGATGAACAATCATCCTTGGCTTAAAAAGCTTTTTTGCTATTTCCTTCGCTTTAGAAGGTTTGTCCATTCCAGTCCCTGAAGCTTCACGAACTTCTTGATAGTAAGGATCCACGGGTTTATCATTCTCTGAAGACCAATTACTCCTCATATGACTTTCCTTACAGCTAAGAACAACCTGGTACCTATCTTTCGCAACTGATTTAATTTTGCATGTCAAACTTTGACCTTCTTTTAACTTATCAGTCAACTCGTCGTCTTCATTAATATCATCACTAAGATCCTCCTTAAAAAGCACACCACTCAACCCTGATTCAAGACTACATATCGCCCTCTGAGGTAGCACCCGTCGAACTGTAACCCGCACAATTCTTCCTTCAGAAAGCGTGTTGCTTGTCTCCCCAGAAATCATGGAAAACTCTTCATCCTGAGTCGGTTCCACATATTCTCTTCGCCAGTCTTGAAAGCCGTTCATTAATTCCAGTTTTATAAGGGCGATTGTGTCTTTCTTATTTTCTAGTTTCTTGGATTTAGCATATGTGTCAACCTCAAGAGTGTTTAACAAGTTAGGATTATCTCTCACATGAAGCAAAGCCACCTCAATCATATCATCATCCTCATCGTCAATGATATCATCATTTGCATCAGCACGATAAATATCTTTAGCCAACTCTTGCGCAAGACAATATGATTCGGGGTGGATTCTTGTATCATCTAACAAATCAGTCAACTGACTACTACTGGCGGCATTCCCACTTCGTCGAACACGTAAGAAACCAACAGCATTTATAAACACTTTTCTACCAAGCCCATGGTTCAATAAGTCCTTTCTCGAGTAAATAGAACCTGATCTCACTAAGGATCTTTGTAAATAACCGACCTTTGTGGGTCCCAGCCCAGAAATGAATTTTAGTGGAGCGAATAACCATTCATGGGTTATAGCTAAATTTACATCAACGCCCACTTGGTTAGAGACATCAACCATAACTTGTTCGGCTATCCCATACTTTTCATCAGAAGTAATGAAATTTTGTAAAGGACTTAATTTCCAGGATAATATCTCCTTCCCTGGCCCACAAAGAGTTGCAACCATTGCTAATGGATTTTGAAGATAGCGTCCAAGAGCAATAGCACGCTTAACAATGCCTAAATAAGTTAAGAAATTATAGTTAAGATATAAAATGTCAAAATTCCATCAAAGGTTAACATTAGATGTGGCAATTTCAACCCATTCACTTGTAAATGGGTCCATTCGCGTTACATAATATCTCTAGTCAAACAGTGAAAAAATAATTAGGTATAATGAAACGGGATCAATGGGTCAAAAGTTGCCCAAAGTAATAGATCAGTGTCAAAATAACATAACTTTGTAATTATAAAATGTTACCCCGCCCTGCCTGAAACACCCATATTGCTACAGATAATTAAACACACAAGTTACTTGCCAGACTGAGAATGATGCTGCTCGGATGCTATTTCTGAATTTTCATACAAGCGGGGCAGAGACTCATCACCATATACAACGCTTATGCCATCGTCGTCATTGTTATCCATCTTGCATATTATCTGATAACAATAATAGAACTATAACATGTCACATATCTGTAGTCTATCAAATGTCGAAACAAAAAGAACAGGAAAACATAATTACATAAAAGAGGCAACTAGATCCAAAGTAATTAATCAAAACCAACTGATGGACTAATCATAGAGGTGGCAACTTTGTAGGAGGGTCAATGAAGTTGATTAACAAGTCAAAACAGGTATGGGTTAATATAAGTCGATTTTTAGGGGGAGTGTTAGGGCTTGAGTTTGCAAGGCAGATTATGCATTGCAAGGTATTAACCAGCTTTTTAAAAATCGGATTCTCTCTAAAAAAGACACTGATAATCACTAATTTCATACCGTTTGCTAAACACTAAATATTTCTGATTATGTGCGTTTTTTGAACATCATAATCAGATTATCTTCCAAAAACACTCTTAAACACCCTCTCAGTGCAGGTCAAAACTCGCCGGACCAGGTTAGATTAACCCATATAACTCTTTTATTATTACAAAATAATTACAATAGCAATATGTTTACAATAATAATTTAAATCATGAATAAATAGATTTATCATGTAGTACGGATTAAAAATAGACTTTAGCTGACTTTTAACCTGTTTGACTCAATCTCTAATACCTAAGATGTCTATTAAACTCATTATAGAAACAACACAACCCGAATTGGCCGATACATACATAAATGGGTTAAAATTGCCACCTCTAATTAATCATAAGAGGAAAAATGATTTACAAACACTCACCTCAAAAATATCCTCCTTCAGCCGGCTGCAAGGCACACTCACAGCTCCCAACACAACAACATTAGGTCTGTGATCTGTCATAAATTTTAAAATACGTAGTTGATCATTTTTCTTGCGTTGCTGATCATTAACACTCTGACCACGTATACTTAAAGATCCAGCAGCTAGGATATCAACAACTTTCCCAAAAGAATCCAACATCACAAAAGTCGTCGCTGGCCTTCCTGGACCCCAACAGCATGCCATAACTCTTGGTAAATCAAATCCCTTCTTCTGATAAGGTGCAACGGACACTTTCTCCCATAGTAATCTTCCATAATCTATCTGTAACCAGCTTTTTGATTTACTTGTTAATAAGGCTCGTGCCTCTTTCTCCATACAAGGTAGTAAAAGGCCATCAAATGCATCATTTATTATCTGCTTCCGTAGTTCATTCCATAGTTGAGCAGATTTACTGACGCCACTACTGTGGTAAAAGTCATTAGCATCAGTGATTAATTTATCATGAATATCTGTAGGAAGCTTAAGAGAAACTTGGATAAGATTATCCCCTTCGGCTTTTTGAATAAGAAGCCACTGTGCATCGTCAAATTTTGTGAGAGGCTTGTCCTTCAACCACTTGATCCCTGCAAATTGATGGTGAGAATCTATGGCCACTTTACCGTTGGCAGTTGGACTCGTTGATATTGTTGCATTTTCCATAAATATGCTACGAACATGTTTCCTCACGATTGGATCATAGCTAATTTCAACTGCAGCCTAAAATAAGAAATTTAACATAAGCACAATATAGTAAAGATAGAAGAATCACTAAGTGATATAGTGATATGACCGGAGTAGAAAATTACAACAAAATCAAACCATAAATTTAATAAAATAATAATCATACGGGAGATCAGTCTATGTTTGAGAATACTAATGAAAAAAAGGTTCTGCTTGCCTCAAAATCCTAAATTAAGAATACCCATTATGTAAAACTACCAATAGTAACTCATAAAACAAAGATCATACAGTAATACTCGTCTATAAAAGGAAGGCTGTTAATACGTCTATATAATTGAGAATAAGAATGTTTATAATTAACAATTCGGTTTATAAAATATAGCATGGCAACTAACGATAGAAAAATTAGCAAAACAAAACACAGGTAGCAATTTCAACCTTATAACTTATAACTTATAACTTGTAAATTGGTCAATACAGGTTTATCTTTTATCTTAAAGGGGTAAAATAAAAAACATGAAAAGAAACATGTCAGATGTGTTGAACAGGTCCAACAAGTCAAACAAAATAGCTAATTATTTAATTATAAAAAGTAAAAATTTGATAGTTTTTGTACTATTTGATGAACTAGCTAATTATTAAAAATTTCAAGATGGATGTGAAGCGTCTTGGAATAAGGTTGGACATACCATGTGCCTAGCACCTTTGAGCACAGCTTGAGTATTCTCAAACATTGGACATGTGAACCTTGATGCCACATCTTCAGGGGTTTCCTCACCATCTTCAAGTTCATCCATTCTCTGCATAAATGAGAGTGAATCAGAAATTCAGTATCAAAATATTCTGTTCGTTAGCACAAAGATACTGACTTACCAGTTGTTGAAGAGAAATCTGCAATCCGAATTCTTCAGCGCTGTAGCCAAACTTGCTAGCAACTGCATGCAGTCCAGCTTCACTGCAAATGTCGTACTGTGATTTTCTCTTTGGCCTCTTAAATTCTCCTTCATCTACGACGTCACCAGGCGGGAAGTGAAGGTTGAATTTTAAGTCAACATCATCAATTTCCCGTTCTGTTTCAGCTACATTGAGAGACTTGATGATTGACTCGAAAAACTTCTGATCCAAATGAAGGCGATTTTCATCATATATGTCTCTATCTTCTTCAAATCGCTTATTGTAATACAGTTGTAGAGCACTTTTCCTCTTTTGAAATAGTAACCATTTTCTGTCTAATGCCAAGATAGTCCAGAGTACCTGCACAAATAACCCACCTCTTTTAAACCTCCTATGTTTATTCCTTTACGAATGACCAAATAAAATCACTTCTGCGTAATTACCTTGTGCCACCTCAGTGTGGGTTTTTGGTCAGATGAATATTGATTCTCCATATCAGCTTCTTGGGATTCTTGATACTTAAACAGGCTCTGGCACTCCTCCTTCCGATACATAGCAATAAACGGTACCTGATACAAGGGAATTACAAATTTCAGACATCCCCATAAAGAAAAAACATAAGAACTAGAAGCAACAGTCCAAATTATTTTATGTTTATAAACAAGTAGTGTTTTAAATATGACGACAAAAATAGTATTAGGTTAATAATATTCACGTTTTTCGAATATACTGGTTTAACAGGTTCTAGGCACTTAGGAGTGGATCTTGACCCGTTAAACCCACTCTCAATCCGTTTCCTTTATAGCTAATATTTTCTTCTTCTTTTTAACCTATTTTACACTTACAAAAAACGGAACTCAAATCAAACCATGTATAAGTAAATGTGTCAAAAATTGTCACCTCTAATAGGAGCTTACAGTTTGCCTAAAATAATTATATAACACTTACATCTAAGTTTTCAACATGCACAAGCTCCAAAAACCTCTTCAGATCTTCCTTCAGTATTGACGACTCATTTTCAGACCCTTCTTCCGTTGTGCTACTACTACCTCCTTTTCCCATTTTAAGTTGATTAAGAATCCAGTTACTCTCCCTGTCTATACTCATAGTATCTGTTGGTCGAGTTCCAGAAATTTCCTCAGATATCTACACAAAAAAATTGATAAGTATGGTTAACAAAACCAAATGGTTAATATGAGAAAGTAGTGTATATATGTTAGCATCCGAACCTGCATTCTTTCTGGAACATCTATCTTCCTAATATCGGATTCCTTCTTAGCCATGTACTTCTCAGAATTAATGATTGGTTCAAATTCATCTTCAACTTTTGCTCCCTTCGATTCACCGATTTCGTTAACCTTTCCCAGCTTGCAAAGCTCATCAAGATCACCAAATATATCACGAGATGAACCTCGTGGTGCTGGTTTGGGTTTCTTCTTGTTAACGGTAGGCTTCCTGCATTACATGCAAAGAAAACATCATTGATGAAACAACAAAGAGAAAACATTTACATAATTATTAAGCAGCAAACCCTTACTTCGATGGACCAGCAGCATGATCCTCTTTTACGACATCTTCAACAATGAAGTCGGCCATTTCATCTTCAGAATCAGAACTGTCCTCTAGAAATGTATCTATAAATTGTGGACAATTTCCAATTATAATAAAGTTATATATTTATCTTGCAATCAAATGAAGAGTTGTGGTATCTAAAATTTACCGTCATCAGCTCCAAATAAATCATCAAAAACCCCTGATGGTCCCTCGTCAGTATCAGTCCTTGCTTTCTTCAACCGCTTAAAATTTTCACTTGCCTAACAGATTTCAAAAGTAGAAAGTTGAAGTCAATTACGAATTAAATAACAGAAGCGCTAAAATTCAAGAGACTTACAAGTTTTGGACGATAGCCAGTGTTTTCCTCAATGAGTTCAATATCATCTTCATCGAGAAGGAAAGTCTTCTTTGAATCTCTTTAAAATTTGCAAACTTTAAGTTAGAAAAACCATAATGTACTAATAAGTAATATTTAAATACTTAACAGTAGAACGTAAACAGAAATTACCTCCTCTTCTTTCTCTTCTTTTGCTTCCCGTTATCGATATCTGCCTTGTCCTCATCCTCTTCGTCAACATCATTGACTATGAAACCATTGTTCTCAAACTTGTCTTCTCAAGCCAAAAAACGAAATTACATAAGAATCAGAAACTAAATGCGTATAGAGTAAAGAGAACTAACATTAGAACATAACGTCAACTCATTCAATGACAAATTGCCCACAAAATTCTTGCTACTTTTTTACTTTTCTTGTAAAATATATATTTTTTAATATTAAACTTCCTGCAGTGACTGGTAATCAGATAATATTTAAAACGGCGAAATATTGACTGTTTAATTCATATCTAGCTTAGTCTCAACTTAACTGATTAGAGACCAAAAAGTGAAAATAAATAAATAAAGAAAATAAAATAAAAAAATCCTTAAAAACACAAAATTAACAAAAAGTGATGTGACATGCATAACTAGAAAAAACAAGTAAACCCTAAAAACTTAAAAAATAAATAAGGAAAAATGTTATACCATCGTCTTCATAGTCACTGTCGTCAAGATCTACTGTCTCATTTACTGCAACTTCTGTATATGCATATATAGATACAGAGATATATAAGTAAGTGAAGAAAATATTAAACAAAATAAATGTGAAAAAAAAAGAGAAAAGTTACCGTCTCGTTTTGACATTCGTTTTTTTCTCGCCATTTTGAAAAAACCCTAAGAATGCAGACTAAAAATGGAAAGAGGGTTTTGAGATGAAAATGTTTAGAGAATTATGAGTGGGTTTTTAGTGTGATTTCATTTCAAGCTAACAAAACCCTGAAATGATCGCCAGTTTCAGAGAAATGAAAACCCTATAAAAACCCCAAATTAAATTTCGAAATGGTAGCTCAAGATTCCACTGAGTTTTGTACTCAACAAATACGTTTTTTTTTTTTGTCTTTTTCTTCCAAGAAATGTAAGCTTAAGATCGTTGTTGTTTAATAAAAAGATGTTAATTATATAGATGGTCTTTGATTTTCCGTTCATTTTTACTAGTTTTTTAATATGATTGTGCATTCTACATTTTAATTTTTGTTACCTGAATTGTCCGTAAACGATGAGTTATATTTTACTTATCTATGTATTTCCGATCAAAAGTTAATTCAATATCAACCGTATAAACTCTTTGTTTTAATTCAGAAGGTTTGTTTATATTTTAAGAAAATGTAGATTAATTGGGCAAACACATTGATAAGAGTTATGAATTGGTAAACTTTATATTGCCTTAAATCTGAACTAGTTGTTGTTTCTATAAGTGAAAAACCTCTAAATCCTTTTTGACGATAAACATATATTGTTGAGGATTTGCTCGAATTTTTGTTGCCTTGAGGTAGCTACAACTATGGAAGTAATAGCCAATAAACTTCAAAAACACAAAATCAATATATATTTCATTTTCACTCAAGTTTCTTCGTATCGATGTTCCGTGTCTAGGTACGAGTTCCACTTAAGCTTGTCGTTTTCCTATGTTCTTTATATTGTGCATGCAAATCAAAACAAATTACCATGAACTAGATTTTATGATTTAAAGGCATGTTTAAAAAAAATCAAGATCATAGATGACTTTACATTTTTCGAAGCTTGTATCCATTAATAATAGTAGTATATGAATTTAATTCTGAATGAGTGAGAAATATATTAATTTTTTAATGTTGTGACATATGATTAACGAGTTCGGTTTTATATCACCATGATTTGGAAAATTTAAAACAAAGGACTGTAAAAATATTAATAGTTAGAAAAGTTCATGAGTGGGGGAGTGATGCGCAAATTTCTCTCAACTGGAAGCAAACTTCCATAACTGCTATATCAAAAAAAACCGTTGGTCAAAAATAAAGTCAAAATCATTCGACCAAATTAAGATAATTGAAATATCTAATTGTCGAATTTGTTGTCATATTTATCAACCCTTGTTGTTCGCAACCCGGCAGCTAATGCTTCCACAAAAGATACCAAACCACTCATTTCTCTACAAACACATACTTAAAATAAATATTAACATCAACAAAAAAATTATCTTAATTGCTAATAATAGGACACTTCTGGTCCATTCAACAACAAAGTATATAGTCTTCTTCCGCTTATTGTAGGTTCAAGAGAATAGAGTATACACATAAAGTAATATAACTACCTAATGATAATTATTTTTTAACCACATATCCAGCGCAACGCTTTAATAAAATATGTATCTTTTGTGCAATAACAATAATAAAAAAAATATTATATAAAATAAAACGTAACCTTTTTAGAAGACAACCAAACTAACATAGCAAATCAAAATGAAGAGCAAACAATCTATACTATTATATAAAGAGTTTCATCCAAAGTCTTAATCCCTTAATTTTAAGGAATTGAAATTACTTTTTTACCCTTAATGACAACTTTTAAAAATTCAAATATATCTTTACTAATATATAAAGCATTTCAACTTTTTACTTAAATGTTGAATTTTTAAGTAAAGTATAATTACTAATTTACCCTTTAATCAATAAATTCAAAATTTAAAATGATGTTTATTTAGTTTAATAAATAATAGTCATTCAATATTCTAAAAGTTATTTTTAGTATTACTAGATTATTTATTATATGTAAATTATCTATACTATTATATAAAGAGTTTCATCCAAAGTCTTAATCCCTTAATTTTAAGGAATTGAAATTACTTTTTTACCCTTAAGGACAACTTTTAAAAATTCAAATATATCTTTACTAATATATAAAGCATTTTAACTTTTTACTTAAATGTTGAATTTTTAAGTAAAGTATAATTACTAATTTACCCTTTAATCAATAAATTCATAATTTAAAATGATGTTTATTTAGTTTAAATAAATAATAGTCATTCAATATTCTAAAAGTTATTTTTAGTATTACTAGATTATTTATTATATGTAAATTAACTGTTTAATATAACATGTATTTCGAAATGCAAATATTTGTGTTTTTATTAAGTTATTAGCATACGACTAATCTTAAAAACTCATTTGTACATGATATTCATTAAAAGTAACATATAAAATAAAGATAAACCACTTTTTAAATGTGTAAAAATTATGATTATGATTTTTTGACAAATAATGTTTTTTCTTTCTTTTTTTTGTGAGAAAAATTGTCGGAAATGAAATACGCATATAACAATTCATAAAAATAAACACATTTTTTTGACAGGATACAAATATTGTTTTGCAATAATGACACTATTTAAACCATAAACAATTAAATATTTTTTGTTATGTTCAAAACAACCTAATAGAAACTATAGACACTCGTATAAATCTTAATGGACCGAATGGTACACTCCGAAGACAAGTTGATCAGAAACTATTTGACCTAATATATGATATCAATTTTATTGGGGAAAATGAAGTTTTAAACAAGAAACAAGTGTTTTCGTTTCATACTATAAAATATTATACGCTATAATAACTATTATTTTTTTATATACTAGACACTAATATAGACGCCAAACATTAGACTCGCAAATTAATTAACTTAAATCAATTCAAAAATATTAATATAAACTTTCAGGGTTAAGTTTGGGTTTATACGTGACATGCACGTATTTCATAATATGTCACGTTTTCAAACTTATTTGAGGTAGAATATACATGGAGTCCGTCACCGGGCCGACATGGCCATCAAAACACGAATAATAAATTTTGGCACCTCATAAATTGTTACACATAATATATATATATATATATATATATATATATATATATATATATATATATATATATATATATATATATATATATATATATATATATATATATATATATATATAGGGAGTGGTTCATGCGAGAACTCAAAATTCTGCGAGAACTGCGAGAACTCATTCTGGACCACTCATTTATTCTTCTAATATTAATTATTTATTTTAATTCAAAAGGGTAAAATAGTAAATTTATAATTTCTTTATTTTAATATTTTTCTTTCTCTTTCATGTTTTATGTTTTGTTCCAGATTTCTTGCAACAAACTTTTAATTATTTACTAGTAAGTAGTAGAATTGTTTAATATCACAATTGTTTATTGGAGACATAAATAATTAGTTTGTGTATTAGTTGTATTTTGTGTTTTAATATATGACATATTTATGAACAATAGTTTCTCTTTTGTTAATAAAGCACCATAATACAATTCGTTCACTTGCGATCATATTTTTTTTTTATACACATCATGACAAATAGAATTAAATACACAACTATATCCCATAATGTGAGCAGCTTGCATTAAAAAATCAACATTTAGTCAAGAAACTCTTATTTTGTTTTCTGATATTAATTTATTTTTGTCGTGTTCATATGATCACACACATATGTTTACAAATGAACAAAGTTTGATATCATATGCACATAACGATGATGTTTAAACTTTAATAATATATAGTCGAATCCAAATTAACACGAATGACCAAGGATTAATCAAAAAGGCAATAAACTTCATATGTTCACATTATACCAGACAATGTTCATTATCTTCATTGATAATCGTTAATGACTTGAAAATTCTTGCACCAACATATCTTCATCATCTTGGTACATTAGTCTTCATAATATTATTTTCATTTCTTCATTCAAAAATTCAAAACCTGAACACAATAAACACAAAAATTATCTGAACAATCATCATTTATAGGACGTGTTCACATTTAAACATGTATGTGTTCTTTAATGAACAATTTTTAGAAACCGGAGCTTTAGTCTTCATAATATTATTTACATATCTCTATTCAAAAATTCAAAACCTGAACACAATAAATACAAAAATTATCTGAACAATCATCATTTATAGGACGTGTTCACATTTAAACATGTATGTGTTCTTTAATGAACAATTTTTAGAAACCTGAGTTGCTACATCAAGCGCAATATGCGACCGATTACAATCCTGCCAATGCTTCCCTTAATCCTTCTTTTCGATAAACTCCAAATCCCATCTCTCAAACAGACACCCTTAACTAAAAATGCTACATATAAATGATTAAAGATTTTAAATATTAGTACAATTCATACAAAAAAAAGAAGGCAAACCTATAATTTTATAATTTAAGGATTTTTCAGAAACAGTGATGATATCATATTATCATTGATGACGACACTCACGATAACATTTTCCGAACCGGAATCAAAAACCTCAACCGGCGGCGCGGTAAGACACGCGCAGATTCCAAACAAAAGCCACGCGGTATGAGGGCAGTGAAGCCAACGCGCCGGTCTAATATCCCAGGCCACGTTCCAGGACCCTTCACCGGACGGTCTAAGGCTATACTTACTACCAGCCGGAATAATAGCATCCCATACAGATGCGGTGATATCAGATGACCAGTAATTCAATCCATTGGTTACCGCAAAACTAACATCGGTAATGACGTGACGGTGACGCGCCGCTAAGGCGTAGTGAGAGCCGAGAAGACAGTATTTAGAACGTGAGGAAATGAAACCAGCGAGCATTACATACGGTGGTTGAGATTTGGTGGGGGTTTTTTTTTTCCGACGACGGCGAATGGGGGTTTATATATAAAATTAAAATCAAAATTAAGAAATTACGGATTTAGATGCAAGTGTTTGGAATGGATGATTACTGATTTTGATTTTGATTTTGAAGGAATTACAGAGAAAAAATGGAAGTGAATGCTGTTAGGGTTTGCCATATGTTGTGGAACGCATTTTAGGAGAGAAGGAGAGATATTCTAGGATGGAACGTGAATTCTCAAAAATACCCTTTTAACTCTTATAAAAACTTACTCAATTTTTCTATTAATTACAAATATGCCATTTTCGTTTTTAACCCTTGATCTGATCATCCAATGGCTCTAAATTGGTTCTCGCAGTTCTCGCAAAAATTTGAGTTCTCGCATTAACCATTCAATATATATATATATATATATATATATATATATATATATATATATATATATATATATATATATATATATATATATATATATATATATATATATATCTATACTATATATATATATATATATATATATATATATATATATATATATATATATATATTACATGGGTTTTAAAGAGAAACTCGATTATTATTAGTATTGTTTTACGGAAAACACAAGTTAAATTGTATAATAATTCTGTTCAAAAAGATCTAAAGTACACGGTCCAGGCCAACAAAAATAATATTTACTATTACTCGAACATAGTAAAATGAGTTTAATTCACCACCACCACCATAAATATATGCACTTTATGGCTTAAATGGGTTGGTCGAAATAGAATATTATTACATTTAACATATATATCAAAAGGCGAATGAAAATGTATTAGAAACTGTTAACGTTAAATAACTTTTTTAATTGCGCAAAATGACGAACCAAAAAGTTTTTATAAATTTTTTAATATGATCAAAAGGAACGAACTATAAACTTTTACTACATAAGTTTTGTTAGAGCCTAAAAATCTAAACCGAAAACTATTATATTTCAACTCTATTGTCACCGCCGCATCGCGCGGGTTCTATATTATTAAATCAAATATGAAACCTTTTATGTAGAATATTCGAAATATATGGAAAAAAAATTGGTTGTTGGTTGACAACATTCAGGTTGTTCGGAATTAATAGAAATTACAATATAAATAGATAATGCTTAAATGAAACAGAAGAACAAAAATTGGATAATCATATCAAAACATAATTAATAACTTGAAATTTATTTATCCAGCCACATTAGTGTTAAACCCTAAAAACTAAAAATAGCTCACAGTCACCCAATGAAGATCGAGTTGAACAAACATTAATAACAAAGAGATATTCAACAAAAAGTACTAATCTCTATCCCACCTACAATTCTTTAAGCCAAGATCTTTATAAAAACCGATAGCTTGTCTATTAGTTATCACAAAGATATACATATTTTTATATTATGCTAAATAAGTTATTCACCTTAGAAACATGAATCTTACAAAGATGGAAGCTAAGATGATACACATTTGATTGCAATCAAATCTTGATATTAAAAAAGAAAAAAACCTAAATATGCGTTTAAGTTGTGATTTAGAACACTTACCTCACAATTAATAAAACTCACATAATCAGTCATCGCTCGTTTTTGCATGTCACCCGACATGAGTTTCAGTTTTGATGCTTATAATTTATAAAAGTGGAAATGGTTATAATTGGGTTATAAATTGATATAGATGGTTTCTCTATCACTAGTTTTGAGGAGATCGTGTACTCCATAATAACTGTCAACAAAAGTTTTTCGATTAATTTGAAGTCGATCTCTTGCAAAATACATAACACAATCAAAATTAAGATTCAATTGATATGAATTGACAGAGACTCGTATTTCGATAGAAAGTGAAATAAGGGTTACAATTTCAAGGTTAATTTTAGGATTAGATGAATGAATCGACTCAATTGAACGGTCAAATTTGGTCAAAATCAAAATTCGTCGGTAATAGCGTCACACGTGTCAAAACCTTTTTTAGATCACTTTCTTTTATTAAAGGAAAGATTTTTAAAAACAAATATAAACTTATATATAACTTTAATATGAACTAGATTATTGTCCCGCGATAACGCGGAAAAAAATAAAAATTGAATCATAAATTTTATTTTTATGTAGATTTTAATTTATTATGAGAAAATAGTGTTGTACGTAGAATATATATATATATATATATATATATATATATATATATATATATATATATATATATATATATATATATATATACTTTTACGTTTATACACATATTGTTTATAGTTATAATAACATATACACCTTTATTTTTATACACATAGTTTGAATTTTGTGTATGGAGATTTTAGAATAATAATAAGGTAAATTATAGTCTAAATTAAATGATTCTATAAATAAATTATAATTATATTTTTTATTTGAGTAGAGATTGAATAAAAGAGAGAATGTAATTATGTATTGTAAGAGGTGTAAAATGAAAATAATATTTGATGACATCATCAATCTGATCTAACGGCTGACATCAAAGAGGTTAATCCATCAAACGGATCTTGCTTCGCCATGTGGCATTTAAGGCCCCTCTTTTATATTATACGTTTATACACATATTGTTTATAGTTATAATAACATATACACCTTTATTTTTATACACATGGTTTGATATTTTGTGTATGGAGATTTTAGAATAATAATAAGGTAAATTATAGTCTAAATTAAATGATTCTATAAATAAATTATAATTATGTTTTTTTTTTGAGTAGAGATTGAATAAAAGAGAGAATGTAATTATATATTGTAAGAGGTGTAAAATGAAAATAATATTTGATGACATCATCAATCTGATCTAACGGCTGACATCAAAGAGGTTAATCCATCCAACGGATCTTGCTTCGCCATGTGGCATTTAAGGCCCCTCTTTTATATTATATTAAAGAATTAAAGATAACAGATTTCACGATATAACTAATTATTATTAGAATAATAATCCCAGTAAACTAATAAAGTTATAAATAAATTAATTATAGTAATAATAATTATTATTATTTAATATTTTACGTAAGTATCGAGAATAGAAAAATCGTTAACAATTTATTTAGGGGTCATATATACCTTTTTCCCGAACTTAAGGAGATTTTTGTGAGTTTTATATAATTAGGAAATAAAAGAGAAAAAAACGAAAAAAATGAAAGAAAAGTATATATGACTCCTAAATAAATTGTCAACAATTTTTCTATCCTCAAAACTTATGTAAAATATTAAATAATAATTATTATTATCGTTATAATTAATTTATTAGTTTATTGGGGTTATTATTCTAATAATAATTAGTTATATCGTAAAATCTATTATTCATATTACAGTTATATATAAGTTTATAATTGTTTTTAAAAATCTTTCATTTAATAAAATAAAGTGATCTAAAAACAGTTTTGACGCTTGTGACGCTATTACTCACTGAATTGTGATTTTGACCAAATTTGACCGTTCAGTTGAGTCGATTCATTCATCTAACCCACCTCCTTCCATTCAACAACCAAATGCCATAACCATCCCATCTATCTCCAGTTTTATTTTTATTTTGCAAAATTTCATCAAATACTCATTTATATATCGGTAAATGATAGGATGAAAATTTGGATATATCAATTTCCTTTCTTTGGAAACATTGTTTAATCTTATACTTTGTCTTTGTAACGTCAAAATATTGGTAGAACCCAAAAAAGAGCTAACTTGAATGTTAGATGAGTTTATGGAATGGGAGAATTTCATGCCACTTCTAATTTCTAAATGGGTCTATATTTCATACACTCTCCCTTCTCTTTCCTACACCCTCATAATTACCTAATCGCTATTTTGACTAATAATATATAATCATTTATTACACCTAATAAAATGAGGCAAATATGTCGATAAAAAACAGACAAAAAGTGTAATTAAAGTGATTCACTTTGGTTGTAACTTGGCTGGTCCCACAATAACTTTGATCAAACTTATCCAATAATTTTTTTACTTTTTAATTAATGTTATATATTACTATATCTAGTATTAGATTAGATATGCATATATAAGTATACATGAAAAAAAAATATAGCAAATATATTAAAGATAGAAAATATGAAATTAAATTCTAATAACAATCGGTCCACACAATTTATAAAAACTTTTTCGGAACTAGGAGGATTAAATTGAGCATATAAATCTAGGCGCGATTTGTACATTGTTTCCCAACCAACAGCATATTGAGTTTGAACTTATAGAAAATTGCTTGGATATTTTATCAACATTGATTGAAGCTTCGTGTAGTTTTCGGAGTACGCTGTCCACGTTGGAGATTTTTGTAGTAACTTCCACATTGCACGAAATGACTCCCACTCAGGTTGAGACTTGAAACTCCGACTGCAGTTTTTCTTAATATTTTCAGTAATATGCCATCTTCAAAGTAACCGAGTAGCATTAGGAAATACTCGTCCACATGCATTCACTAGAGCCAACTCTCTGTCAGTAACTATAACACGTGGATGCATACACTCTTCTAGTGTCAACTTTAGACAGTTTAACACCCATGAATAATTTGCCTCCTTTTCCTTATCCATAAAAGCAAAAGTTATACAAAATGTCTTGCTCGTTGAAGTTACACCGACAATCTGAACAAAAGGCATATTATACTTGTTCGTTTTATATGTGGCGTCTATAATCAAAACGTGTAGGAATGCACGCCATATCTCAAACGATGTTGGGTGAACAAAGAACAAGTTATTCAATTCATTTGACTCATTTGTAGAAAACTCATAAACAAAATTATTAAGATGTAGAAGAGTCATTAGAACTTGCATAGGAGTTTTTCCTAATTTCCCGATCATGCGTAATTTTTGACATGCATAGTATATGGTGTTAATTGTTGAAACATTATTCTCATTATGCTTCTTTAATGTCAACAAAATATTTTATGGCTTCACGTTCTTCAATGTCAATTCTTTCACCATAGAAAATTCATCTTCAGACAATCGTTTTGCAAAAGGATGTCCCTCCATATGTTGTGCGGGTGGATGATTGTGTTTATCACATTTTACTCTTATCATCCAATTATCATTATTGAATAATTTCCCACTAACTGAAATTTACACTTGCACTTTTTGGTAGCACTAAATTTACTTTTATCCACAACTTTATATTCACCACCACAATCACACATAAGTGTGACTTTATACACAAAACCGTTTGTGTATTTCTTCGATCTTTGCGTGACAAGGACAAAACCATGAGAACGTGCCCTGTTTTGCGCCCAAGTCATCAATTCTTCACGAGACGTAAACACCTAAAATTGAATTTATTTATTTTAACGTACACGATATAAATTTGGTTTATATTATTAGAAAAAAAGAGAAACATATATATGAATCAGTTTAATATCATACCTCATTAGTGGGAAAGTATGATGTCCATGTAGGAAGTTCAACGTACTCATTTGTGTTATTTTCGTCAGAAAATGACATCTTTTTGCATAAAACATCTAAACGTCGTTGTAAGTGTAATAAAAAAGTGAGATTATTAAAAAAATTATGATATAATAACATAATAAAAAATGTAAAAATCTAATATCTATATAATTGTAACTTATACGAAACTAATCTAGAATCTATATATACAATAAAATATTAAAAATGTCAAAAACTAAATTAAAGTAATTAGTAATTTAAAAACTCAAATATTAATGAGGACATTACAAACATGATAAAACAAGATGTGTAGAAAAATATAAAAGCAACCTTTTTAAATTTTAAGAGATTAACCCTTTATAAAACGTATATAGTACTAAACCAATAGTACATAAAATTTTTATGGCCACTTGAAAATTTTCTTATTATTATCCTTAAAAAAACTGGTCCACTACTTATGTTTTTTTAAGATATTTAAAGTAAAGTGTTCCTAAGAAGTCAGCAAATAATATGAAAGAATTAAAAGTATTCTACTTAAACAGTTAAACGAAATAAATTAGAAGTATACTTAAACTACTTAACGATTAAATGAAAGAAATCCAAAGTATCCTACCTAAACTACTTAAACGGTTAAATGAAGAAATCAAAGTATTCTACTTAAACGGTAAAATGAAAGAAATCCAAAGTATTCTAGTAAACAACAAAGAAAGGAATCAAAAGTGATTAATTTGACATACCATATAATAGTGTCTCCGCTTGTTGGAATGCTCCTTAGAAAAATAAAAAAACTATGAATTTTTTTTTATGTGATTGGGTGTTTGGATATGTTGTTGTTCGGAAACAGATTATAATTTAGACACTAAAAACCTGATAATGAAATTTAAGAATGTAATTAACTTAATCTATTTATATATACCTAATTAAATCTGGTTTAAATCATATTTAATGAGTTAGTTAGAAGTTAAATAAATTAAGTTATTTATGTTTTTATTAAAAATGTTGTTGACTTAGCTTGACAATAAACCATAATTTAGTCTTTTTATAAATTGTAGTTTTCTATAAATATAGTTAGAATTTTGATTAAAATATTTGATAAAAACGAGGTGAAAACTTTGACCAACTATTTTAAGGGTGTATGTAATATAGGGTCCTTTCTACAATATCATATTTGTTCAACTTAATTTCAAAATATCATATATGTCACTGTTAAACACTAAGATATCATATATGTCCAAAAATTAACTTTATCATTAACTAAATTATCTAAAACCATATTATTTATCGATAAATTGGGAATTGACAATTATGCCCTTATAATTGCTTAATCAATCTTTTTCTTTTACCAAAGTCCATCAAATGTGTGAATATTAAGAAGACGAAACGGCAGTCACCTAATATGTATAAAACAAGCTAAAACAATCTCACTAATAGATTAATAACTAAGAAAACCCTCTCCTTTTAATTGATTTATATTTCCAATTTGGAAGATTTCGAGTTTTGGCATTGATGTTTAGAGCACCTAGAGTGATAATGAGCCACAATTTGGGTTGTGGTGGTTGTGGGGGAAAAAGGTGATGACGTGACAGTGAGAATGTGGGTTGTGAGATTGTGAAGTTGTTATGATAGGGAGGGTTGTGGAGGTCGTGGGAGTTTAATTTTTTTTTCCTAAAAGATTTAAATAAAATAAATAATACATTTATTAAAATAAAAATACAATACCATAATTAAAAAAAACACACAATACAATAATTAAAAAAAAATTACAATACAATAATTAAAAAAAAACACAATACAATAATTAAAAAAAAATTACAATACAATAATTAAAAAAAGCTAACGTTGTCGATAGTTATCCGGAAGTGTCAAAATGTAGGCTACGAGATCCTCCGGAGTGCGTGGTGTGTGGGCCTGTCTCTAACCTCTCGGTTAATCCGGATACGTTCGTTGATTCTCTCATTATAACTTCTCGGAATGGGTACCGGAGGAGCATACCATTCATCGGCATCGCATATCGACCGTCTGTTGTCTTCAACGATCATGTTGTGTAATAAAATAGCCCCATACATAACTCTTCTAAGTTTGTTCATCTTGTAAAATCTAGCGGCATGTTTTATAATACCCCAACGACCTTGAAGAACACCGAATGCCCGTTCGATATCCTTTCTCGCACTCTCTTGAAAACGTTTGAATTTGCGGCGAGGTTCTTCAAATGGGTGCGAGAAAGCTTTAACAAATGTCGACCACTCCGGATACATACCATCTGCAAGGTAATATCCTTTAGTGTACTGGTGGCCGTTGACGGTGAATGTGTAGTCCGGGGATGAGTCGTTGAGCATATCATGAAACAACGGCGATTGTTTAAGCACGTTGATGTCGTTGTTCGACCCGGCGACACCGAAGTAAGCATGCCATATCCAAAGATCGTACGAGGCAACAACTTCCAATATAACCGTTGGATAACCATGGTCACCTCGTGTGTATTGCCCCTTGTATGCATTTGGACATTGATCCCATTTCCAATGCATACAGTCCATGCTACCAAGCATACCCGGAAACCCGTGAACCTCATCGTGTTTTTGATATAAACGATAAACATCATCTTGTGTGGGGGCTCTTAGATAAACGTTTGTATATAGATGGATTACACATTTTAAAAATTTATCTAAGGATTCGGTTGAAGTTCTTTCAGACATTTGTAAATATTCGTCGAAGGCGTCCGGAGTAATCCCGTACGCCATCGCACGAATAGCCGACGTGCATTTATGCAAACAACTAAAACCCATTTTACCCGTTGCATCGGGGCGTTGTGTGAAATATTTAAAATAGTCGGGTATATGTTCTACAGAGTAATTAGAAATACCTTCGACTATTCGGAGGAAAAGAGGTCTTCTCATACGAAACCGTCTACGGAAATATTCATCCGGGTATACGCTTTCGCCGGAGAAGTAATGTCGTACCACGTTTTCGTTTGCTTCGGCGCGATCGCGGTTGATATAACGCCTTTTCTTTTTCACCGTACGCCGAGAACTTTGCGCCTCATTTTCTTCCATCTCCAAAGCTTGTACCGACGTGGCTAGAACTTGTAACAATTCGGAGTCGGAAGATGACGAATCCGAAACATCGTGCTCGATTGAAGAATTCGAACTCATTTTTTGTAATATGGTTTATAGGAAAATATTGAGATAGAAAGAGATTGAGAATTGGTGTGATTTTTTGGTTAAATTGTGGGGGTATTTATAGGTGAATTTGGAAAAAAAAAATAAGAAATCTATACTATTATATAAAGAGTTTCATCCAAAGTCTTAATCCCTTAATTTTAAGGAATTGAAATTACTTTTTTACCCTTAAGGACAACTTTTAAAAATTCAAATATATCTTTACTAATATATAAAGCATTTTAACTTTTTACTTAAATGTTGAATTTTTAAGTAAAGTATAATTACTAATTTACCCTTTAATCAATAAATTCATAATTTAAAATGATGTTTATTTAGTTTAAATAAATAATAGTCATTCAATATTCTAAAAGTTATTTTTAGTATTACTAGATTATTTATTATATGTAAATTAACTGTTTAATATAACATGTATTTCGAAATGCAAATATTTGTGTTTTTATTAAGTTATTAGCATACGACTAATCTTAAAAACTCATTTGTACATGATATTCATTAAAAGTAACATATAAAATAAAGATAAACCACTTTTTAAATGTGTAAAAATTATGATTATGATTTTTTGACAAATAATGTTTTTTCTTTCTTTTTTTTGTGAGAAAAATTGTCGGAAATGAAATACGCATATAACAATTCATAAAAATAAACACATTTTTTTGACAGGATACAAATATTGTTTTGCAATAATGACACTATTTAAACCATAAACAATTAAATATTTTTTGTTATGTTCAAAACAACCTAATAGAAACTATAGACACTCGTATAAATCTTAATGGACCGAATGGTACACTCCGAAGACAAGTTGATCAGAAACTATTTGACCTAATATATGATATCAATTTTATTGGGGAAAATGAAGTTTTAAACAAGAAACAAGTGTTTTCGTTTCATACTATAAAATATTATACGCTATAATAACTATTATTTTTTTATATACTAGACACTAATATAGACGCCAAACATTAGACTCGCAAATTAATTAACTTAAATCAATTCAAAAATATTAATATAAACTTTCAGGGTTAAGTTTGGGTTTTATACGTGACATGCACGTATTTCATAATATGTCACGTTTTCAAACTTATTTGAGGTAGAATATACATGGAGTCCGTCACCGGGCCGACATGGCCATCAAAACACGAATAATAAATTTTGGCACCTCATAAATTGTTACACATAATATATATATATATATATATATATATATATATATATATATATATATATATATATAGGGAGTGGTTCATGCGAGAACTCAAAATTCTGCGAGAACTGCGAGAACTCATTCTGGACCACTCATTTATTCTTCTAATATTAATTATTTATTTTAATTCAAAAGGGTAAAATAGTAAATTTATAATTTCTTTATTTTAATATTTTTCTTTCTCTTTCATGTTTTATGTTTTGTTCCAGATTTCTTGCAACAAACTTTTAATTATTTACTAGTAAGTAGTAGAATTGTTTAATATCACAATTGTTTATTGGAGACATAAATAATTAGTTTGTGTATTAGTTGTATTTTGTGTTTTAATATATGACATATTTATGAACAATAGTTTCTCTTTTGTTAATAAAGCACCATAATACAATTCGTTCACTTGCGATCATATTTTTTTTTTATACACATCATGACAAATAGAATTAAATACACAACTATATCCCATAATGTGAGCAGCTTGCATTAAAAAATCAACATTTAGTCAAGAAACTCTTATTTTGTTTTCTGATATTAATTTATTTTTGTCGTGTTCATATGATCACACACATATGTTTACAAATGAACAAAGTTTGATATCATATGCACATAACGATGATGTTTAAACTTTAATAATATATAGTCGAATCCAAATTAACACGAATGACCAAGGATTAATCAAAAAGGCAATAAACTTCATATGTTCACATTATACCAGACAATGTTCATTATCTTCATTGATAATCGTTAATGACTTGAAAATTCTTGCACCAACATATCTTCATCATCTTGGTACATTAGTCTTCATAATATTATTTTCATTTCTTCATTCAAAAATTCAAAACCTGAACACAATAAACACAAAAATTATCTGAACAATCATCATTTATAGGACGTGTTCACATTTAAACATGTATGTGTTCTTTAATGAACAATTTTTAGAAACCGGAGCTTTAGTCTTCATAATATTATTTACATATCTCTATTCAAAAATTCAAAACCTGAACACAATAAATACAAAAATTATCTGAACAATCATCATTTATAGGACGTGTTCACATTTAAACATGTATGTGTTCTTTAATGAACAATTTTTAGAAACCTGAGTTGCTACATCAAGCGCAATATGCGACCGATTACAATCCTGCCAATGCTTCCCTTAATCCTTCTTTTCGATAAACTCCAAATCCCATCTCTCAAACAGACACCCTTAACTAAAAATGCTACATATAAATGATTAAAGATTTTAAATATTAGTACAATTCATACAAAAAAAAGAAGGGCAAACCTATAATTTTATAATTTAAGGATTTTTCAGAAACAGTGATGATATCATATTATCATTGATGACGACACTCACGATAACATTTTCCGAACCGGAATCAAAAACCTCAACCGGCGGCGCGGTAAGACACGCGCAGATTCCAAACAAAAGCCACGCGGTATGAGGGCAGTGAAGCCAACGCGCCGGTCTAATATCCCAGGCCACGTTCCAGGACCCTTCACCGGACGGTCTAAGGCTATACTTACTACCAGCCGGAATAATAGCATCCCATACAGATGCGGTGATATCAGATGACCAGTAATTCAATCCATTGGTTACCGCAAAACTAACATCGGTAATGACGTGACGGTGACGCGCCGCTAAGGCGTAGTGAGAGCCGAGAAGACAGTATTTAGAACGTGAGGAAATGAAACCAGCGAGCATTACATACGGTGGTTGAGATTTGGTGGGGGTTTTTTTTTCCGACGACGGCGAATGGGGGTTTATATATAAAATTAAAATCAAAATTAAGAAATTACGGATTTAGATGCAAGTGTTTGGAATGGATGATTACTGATTTTGATTTTGATTTTGAAGGAATTACAGAGAAAAAATGGAAGTGAATGCTGTTAGGGTTTGCCATATGTTGTGGAACGCATTTTAGGAGAGAAGGAGAGATATTCTAGGATGGAACGTGAATTCTCAAAAATACCCTTTTAACTCTTATAAAAACTTACTCAATTTTTCTATTAATTACAAATATGCCATTTTCGTTTTTAACCCTTGATCTGATCATCCAATGGCTCTAAATTGGTTCTCGCAGTTCTCGCAAAAATTTGAGTTCTCGCATGAACCATTCAATATATATATATATATATATATATATATATATATATATATATATATATATATATATATATATATATATATATATCTATACTATATATATATATATATATATATATATATATATATATATAGATATATTACATGGGTTTTAAAGAGAAACTCGATTATTATTAGTATTGTTTTACGGAAAACACAAGTTAAATTGTATAATAATTCTGTTCAAAAAGATCTAAAGTACACGGTCCAGGCCAACAAAAATAATATTTACTATTACTCGAACATAGTAAAATGAGTTTAATTCACCACCACCACCATAAATATATGCACTTTATGGCTTAAATGGGTTGGTCGAAATAGAATATTATTACATTTAACATATATATCAAAAGGCGAATGAAAATGTATTAGAAACTGTTAACGTTAAATAACTTTTTTAATTGCGCAAAATGACGAACCAAAAAGTTTTTATAAATTTTTTAATATGATCAAAAGGAACGAACTATAAACTTTTACTACATAAGTTTTGTTAGAGCCTAAAAATCTAAACCGAAAACTATTATATTTCAACTCTATTGTCACCGCCGCATCGCGCGGGTTCTATATTATTAAATCAAATATGAAACCTTTTATGTAGAATATTCGAAATATATGGAAAAAAAATTGGTTGTTGGTTGACAACATTCAGGTTGTTCGGAATTAATAGAAATTACAATATAAATAGATAATGCTTAAATGAAACAGAAGAACAAAAATTGGATAATCATATCAAAACATAATTAATAACTTGAAATTTATTTATCCAGCCACATTAGTGTTAAACCCTAAAAACTAAAAATAGCTCACAGTCACCCAATGAAGATCGAGTTGAACAAACATTAATAACAAAGAGATATTCAACAAAAAGTACTAATCTCTATCCCACCTACAATTCTTTAAGCCAAGATCTTTATAAAAACCGATAGCTTGTCTATTAGTTATCACAAAGATATACATATTTTTATATTATGCTAAATAAGTTATTCACCTTAGAAACATGAATCTTACAAAGATGGAAGCTAAGATGATACACATTTGATTGCAATCAAATCTTGATATTAAAAAAGAAAAAAACCTAAATATGCGTTTAAGTTGTGATTTAGAACACTTACCTCACAATTAATAAAACTCACATAATCAGTCATCGCTCGTTTTTGCATGTCACCCGACATGAGTTTCAGTTTTGATGCTTATAATTTATAAAAGTGGAAATGGTTATAATTGGGTTATAAATTGATATAGATGGTTTCTCTATCACTAGTTTTGAGGAGATCGTGTACTCCATAATAACTGTCAACAAAAGTTTTTCGATTAATTTGAAGTCGATCTCTTGCAAAATACATAACACAATCAAAATTAAGATTCAATTGATATGAATTGACAGAGACTCGTATTTCGATAGAAAGTGAAATAAGGGTTACAATTTCAAGGTTAATTTTAGGATTAGATGAATGAATCGACTCAATTGAACGGTCAAATTTGGTCAAAATCAAAATTCGTCGGTAATAGCGTCACACGTGTCAAAACCTTTTTTAGATCACTTTCTTTTATTAAAGGAAAGATTTTTAAAAACAAATATAAACTTATATATAACTTTAATATGAACTAGATTATTGTCCCGCGATAACGCGGAAAAAAATAAAAATTGAATCATAAATTTTATTTTTATGTAGATTTTAATTTATTATGAGAAAATAGTGTTGTACGTAGAATATATATATATATATATATATATATATATATATATATATATATATATATATATATATATATATATATATATATATATATATACTTTTACGTTTATACACATATTGTTTATAGTTATAATAACATATACACCTTTATTTTTATACACATAGTTTGAATTTTGTGTATGGAGATTTTAGAATAATAATAAGGTAAATTATAGTCTAAATTAAATGATTCTATAAATAAATTATAATTATATTTTTTATTTGAGTAGAGATTGAATAAAAGAGAGAATGTAATTATGTATTGTAAGAGGTGTAAAATGAAAATAATATTTGATGACATCATCAATCTGATCTAACGGCTGACATCAAAGAGGTTAATCCATCAAACGGATCTTGCTTCGCCATGTGGCATTTAAGGCCCCTCTTTTATATTATACGTTTATACACATATTGTTTATAGTTATAATAACATATACACCTTTATTTTTATACACATGGTTTGATATTTTGTGTATGGAGATTTTAGAATAATAATAAGGTAAATTATAGTCTAAATTAAATGATTCTATAAATAAATTATAATTATGTTTTTTTTTTTGAGTAGAGATTGAATAAAAGAGAGAATGTAATTATATATTGTAAGAGGTGTAAAATGAAAATAATATTTGATGACATCATCAATCTGATCTAACGGCTGACATCAAAGAGGTTAATCCATCCAACGGATCTTGCTTCGCCATGTGGCATTTAAGGCCCCTCTTTTATATTATATTAAAGAATTAAAGATAACAGATTTCACGATATAACTAATTATTATTAGAATAATAATCCCAGTAAACTAATAAAGTTATAAATAAATTAATTATAGTAATAATAATTATTATTATTTAATATTTTACGTAAGTATCGAGAATAGAAAAATCGTTAACAATTTATTTAGGGGTCATATATACCTTTTTCCCGAACTTAAGGAGATTTTTGTGAGTTTTATATAATTAGGAAATAAAAGAGAAAAAAAACGAAAAAAATGAAAGAAAAGTATATATGACTCCTAAATAAATTGTCAACAATTTTTCTATCCTCAAAACTTATGTAAAATATTAAATAATAATTATTATTATCGTTATAATTAATTTATTAGTTTATTGGGGTTATTATTCTAATAATAATTAGTTATATCGTAAAATCTATTATTCATATTACAGTTATATATAAGTTTATAATTGTTTTTAAAAATCTTTCATTTAATAAAATAAAGTGATCTAAAAACAGTTTTGACGCTTGTGACGCTATTACTCACTGAATTGTGATTTTGACCAAATTTGACCGTTCAGTTGAGTCGATTCATTCATCTAACCCACCTCCTTCCATTCAACAACCAAATGCCATAACCATCCCATCTATCTCCAGTTTTATTTTTATTTTGCAAAATTTCATCAAATACTCATTTATATATCGGTAAATGATAGGATGAAAATTTGGATATATCAATTTCCTTTCTTTGGAAACATTGTTTAATCTTATACTTTGTCTTTGTAACGTCAAAATATTGGTAGAACCCAAAAAAGAGCTAACTTGAATGTTAGATGAGTTTATGGAATGGGAGAATTTCATGCCACTTCTAATTTCTAAATGGGTCTATATTTCATACACTCTCCCTTCTCTTTCCTACACCCTCATAATTACCTAATCGCTATTTTGACTAATAATATATAATCATTTATTACACCTAATAAAATGAGGCAAATATGTCGATAAAAAACAGACAAAAAGTGTAATTAAAGTGATTCACTTTGGTTGTAACTTGGCTGGTCCCACAATAACTTTGATCAAACTTATCCAATAATTTTTTTACTTTTTAATTAATGTTATATATTACTATATCTAGTATTAGATTAGATATGCATATATAAGTATACATGAAAAAAAAATATAGCAAATATATTAAAGATAGAAAATATGAAATTAAATTCTAATAACAATCGGTCCACACAATTTATAAAAACTTTTTCGGAACTAGGAGGATTAAATTGAGCATATAAATCTAGGCGCGATTTGTACATTGTTTCCCAACCAACAGCATATTGAGTTTGAACTTATAGAAAATTGCTTGGATATTTTATCAACATTGATTGAAGCTTCGTGTAGTTTTCGGAGTACGCTGTCCACGTTGGAGATTTTTGTAGTAACTTCCACATTGCACGAAATGACTCCCACTCAGGTTGAGACTTGAAACTCCGACTGCAGTTTTTCTTAATATTTTCAGTAATATGCCATCTTCAAAGTAACCGAGTAGCATTAGGAAATACTCGTCCACATGCATTCACTAGAGCCAACTCTCTGTCAGTAACTATAACACGTGGATGCATACACTCTTCTAGTGTCAACTTTAGACAGTTTAACACCCATGAATAATTTGCCTCCTTTTCCTTATCCATAAAAGCAAAAGTTATACAAAATGTCTTGCTCGTTGAAGTTACACCGACAATCTGAACAAAAGGCATATTATACTTGTTCGTTTTATATGTGGCGTCTATAATCAAAACGTGTAGGAATGCACGCCATATCTCAAACGATGTTGGGTGAACAAAGAACAAGTTATTCAATTCATTTGACTCATTTGTAGAAAACTCATAAACAAAATTATTAAGATGTAGAAGAGTCATTAGAACTTGCATAGGAGTTTTTCCTAATTTCCCGATCATGCGTAATTTTTGACATGCATAGTATATGGTGTTAATTGTTGAAACATTATTCTCATTATGCTTCTTTAATGTCAACAAAATATTTTATGGCTTCACGTTCTTCAATGTCAATTCTTTCACCATAGAAAATTCATCTTCAGACAATCGTTTTGCAAAAGGATGTCCCTCCATATGTTGTGCGGGTGGATGATTGTGTTTATCACATTTTACTCTTATCATCCAATTATCATTATTGAATAATTTCCCACTAACTGAAATTTACACTTGCACTTTTTGGTAGCACTAAATTTACTTTTATCCACAACTTTATATTCACCACCACAATCACACATAAGTGTGACTTTATACACAAAACCGTTTGTGTATTTCTTCGATCTTTGCGTGACAAGGACAAAACCATGAGAACGTGCCCTGTTTTGCGCCCAAGTCATCAATTCTTCACGAGACGTAAACACCTAAAATTGAATTTATTTATTTTAACGTACACGATATAAATTTGGTTTATATTATTAGAAAAAAAGAGAAACATATATATGAATCAGTTTAATATCATACCTCATTAGTGGGAAAGTATGATGTCCATGTAGGAAGTTCAACGTACTCATTTGTGTTATTTTCGTCAGAAAATGACATCTTTTTGCATAAAACATCTAAACGTCGTTGTAAGTGTAATAAAAAAGTGAGATTATTAAAAAAATTATGATATAATAACATAATAAAAAATGTAAAAATCTAATATCTATATAATTGTAACTTATACGAAACTAATCTAGAATCTATATATACAATAAAATATTAAAAATGTCAAAAACTAAATTAAAGTAATTAGTAATTTAAAAACTCAAATATTAATGAGGACATTACAAACATGATAAAACAGGATGTGTAGAAAAATATAAAAGCAACCTTTTAAATTTTAAGAGATTAACCCTTTATAAAACGTATATAGTACTAAACCAATAGTACATAAAATTTTTATGGCCACTTGAAAATTTTCTTATTATTATCCTTAAAAAAACTGGTCCACTACTTATGTTTTTTTAAGATATTTAAAGTAAAGTGTTCCTAAGAAGTCAGCAAATAATATGAAAGAATTAAAAGTATTCTACTTAAACAGTTAAACGAAATAAATTAGAAGTATACTTAAACTACTTAACGATTAAATGAAAGAAATCCAAAGTATCCTACCTAAACTACTTAAACGGTTAAATGAAGAAATCAAAGTATTCTACTTAAACGGTAAAATGAAAGAAATCCAAAGTATTCTAGTAAACAACAAAGAAAGGAATCAAAAGTGATTAATTTGACATACCATATAATAGTGTCTCCGCTTGTTGGAATGCTCCTTAGAAAAATAAAAAAACTATGAATTTTTTTTTATGTGATTGGGTGTTTGGATATGTTGTTGTTCGGAAACAGATTATAATTTAGACACTAAAAACCTGATAATGAAATTTAAGAATGTAATTAACTTAATCTATTTATATATACCTAATTAAATCTGGTTTAAATCATATTTAATGAGTTAGTTAGAAGTTAAATAAATTAAGTTATTTATGTTTTTATTAAAAATGTTGTTGACTTAGCTTGACAATAAACCATAATTTAGTCTTTTTATAAATTGTAGTTTTCTATAAATATAGTTAGAATTTTGATTAAAATATTTGATAAAAACGAGGTGAAAACTTTGACCAACTATTTTAAGGGTGTATGTAATATAGGGTCCTTTCTACAATATCATATTTGTTCAACTTAATTTCAAAATATCATATATGTCACTGTTAAACACTAAGATATCATATATGTCCAAAAATTAACTTTATCATTAACTAAATTATCTAAAACCATATTATTTATCGATAAATTGGGAATTGACAATTATGCCCTTATAATTGCTTAATCAATCTTTTTCTTTTACCAAAGTCCATCAAATGTGTGAATATTAAGAAGACGAAACGGCAGTCACCTAATATGTATAAAACAAGCTAAAACAATCTCACTAATAGATTAATAACTAAGAAAACCCTCTCCTTTTAATTGATTTATATTTCCAATTTGGAAGATTTCGAGTTTTGGCATTGATGTTTAGAGCACCTAGAGTGATAATGAGCCACAATTTGGGTTGTGGTGGTTGTGGGGGAAAAAGGTGATGACGTGACAGTGAGAATGTGGGTTGTGAGATTGTGAAGTTGTTATGATAGGGAGGGTTGTGGAGGTCGTGGGAGTTTAATTTTTTTTTCCTAAAAGATTTAAATAAAATAAATAATACATTTATTAAAATAAAAATACAATACCATAATTAAAAAAAACACACAATACAATAATTAAAAAAAAATTACAATACAATAATTAAAAAAAAACACAATACAATAATTAAAAAAAAATTACAATACAATAATTAAAAAAAGCTAACGTTGTCGATAGTTATCCGGAAGTGTCAAAATGTAGGCTACGAGATCCTCCGGAGTGCGTGGTGTGTGGGCCTGTCTCTAACCTCTCGGTTAATCCGGATACGTTCGTTGATTCTCTCATTATAACTTCTCGGAATGGGTACCGGAGGAGCATACCATTCATCGGCATCGCATATCGACCGTCTGTTGTCTTCAACGATCATGTTGTGTAATAAAATAGCCCCATACATAACTCTTCTAAGTTTGTTCATCTTGTAAAATCTAGCGGCATGTTTTATAATACCCCAACGACCTTGAAGAACACCGAATGCCCGTTCGATATCCTTTCTCGCACTCTCTTGAAAACGTTTGAATTTGCGGCGAGGTTCTTCAAATGGGTGCGAGAAAGCTTTAACAAATGTCGACCACTCCGGATACATACCATCTGCAAGGTAATATCCTTTAGTGTACTGGTGGCCGTTGACGGTGAATGTGTAGTCCGGGGATGAGTCGTTGAGCATATCATGAAACAACGGCGATTGTTTAAGCACGTTGATGTCGTTGTTCGACCCGGCGACACCGAAGTAAGCATGCCATATCCAAAGATCGTACGAGGCAACAACTTCCAATATAACCGTTGGATAACCATGGTCACCTCGTGTGTATTGCCCCTTGTATGCATTTGGACATTGATCCCATTTCCAATGCATACAGTCCATGCTACCAAGCATACCCGGAAACCCGTGAACCTCATCGTGTTTTTGATATAAACGATAAACATCATCTTGTGTGGGGGCTCTTAGATAAACGTTTGTATATAGATGGATTACACATTTTAAAAATTTATCTAAGGATTCGGTTGAAGTTCTTTCAGACATTTGTAAATATTCGTCGAAGGCGTCCGGAGTAATCCCGTACGCCATCGCACGAATAGCCGACGTGCATTTATGCAAACAACTAAAACCCATTTTACCCGTTGCATCGGGGCGTTGTGTGAAATATTTAAAATAGTCGGGTATATGTTCTACAGAGTAATTAGAAATACCTTCGACTATTCGGAGGAAAAGAGGTCTTCTCATACGAAACCGTCTACGGAAATATTCATCCGGGTATACGCTTTCGCCGGAGAAGTAATGTCGTACCACGTTTTCGTTTGCTTCGGCGCGATCGCGGTTGATATAACGCCTTTTCTTTTTCACCGTACGCCGAGAACTTTGCGCCTCATTTTCTTCCATCTCCAAAGCTTGTACCGACGTGGCTAGAACTTGTAACAATTCGGAGTCGGAAGATGACGAATCCGAAACATCGTGCTCGATTGAAGAATTCGAACTCATTTTTTGTAATATGGTTTATAGGAAAATATTGAGATAGAAAGAGATTGAGAATTGGTGTGATTTTTTGGTTAAATTGTGGGGGTATTTATAGGTGAATTTGGAAAAAAAAAATAAGAAAAAAAAAAAAATATATATATATATATATATATATAACGGTATTGAGACCGTTTGAATAAAAAAAAAGAAAAAAAAAGCAAACACTCGAAAACACAACGGCCCATTGACAACGACGCGACAACGAGACAACTCGGAGTCATAACGAGCACAACGCTCGTTGTGACTTGACAACGCGCCGAGAAAGGTGCCCACTCCGGGTGCTCTTAATGTTTTGTATTGCACGTGGGTTCTTTATACCCCTAATTTCGTTTACATTTGAATTTGTTGTTGTTGCCGCTAAGCGAACGAGTTTTTTTGTGTTTTTAATTCCCCTCAAATTCCTTTGATGATGGGTATTCTTTATTTGATTTGATAAGTGATATTTATATTGAATTTGATTAGTTTGGATTTTTATTATTTAAAGGAAGAATTTCATATGCATTATATTTGTTAACAAGAAAAAATTATGAACTTGTAGGGTTATTGACTTATTGTGAACATGGGTATAATGGTTAATTTTAAGGGCATATCTGTCAATTCCTAATTTACATGATAATTAAGAATGGATTTAGATATCTAGTTAATAATAAAATTAAATTTTGGGCATATATGATATTTCAAGATTTAGCGATGGTATATATGATATTTTAAATTAAGTTGGACAAATATGATATTAAGGAAATTAAGAGTGGCATATGTGAAATTTTCCCTTATGGAATAGTGGCAATTCTTGTTGAGGGCAAGACTTTGAATTGATAAAATGTAAAACTTTCATTTGGGCAGTAAAATGAGGTCTTTTCAAGCACGCCATTTTTATGTTTGGTGTTTTGAGCCTCATGTTGTTATGCATTAGAGTTTTAGTTTTATTATGAGTTTTTATTTTTTTTTGGTTCAGGTCGGGATGAAAGACATTTTATTTGTATCTATTCTTCATCCCATTATAACTCATAGTATTCAAATCAATAATATTATATTTTACCCCAAAAAAGTGGATTTTGTTTTTAATATTATCATTAACTTGGATGTTAGATGATTTTATGTTGCACAACAACTACTTACAATGGTAGACCTTAAATGTTGTAGCCAAGTTTCTGTATCAGAGTTACTTTTGTTATTATGTCATGTGCGGATTATTCATTGTAATATTATGATAATCTTGGAACTATTGTTGGTCTAAGTATGTAAATAAGAGTACACACATAACGACAATGATTGTTATTTTTTGCTATTGGTTTAGATCATAAGCCACTAAGATGTTTATATCTTTAATATATAATAAAAAAGTAGGCTTTAAATGTCAAATGGCGAAGTAAGAACCTTTATATGGATTAACTTTTTTGATTTCAACCGTTAGATCAAATTGATGATGTCATCAAATACTACTTTCATTTTACACCCTCTTATAATATATAATAACATTTTCTCTTTAATTTCCATCTCAACTAAAATAAAAACAAAATTCTAATTTACTTATAAAATCACCCAATTTGAATTATGATTTAAATTATTGTTACTTTAAAATCTCCTAATAAAAAATATCAAAACATGTGTAAAAACGTAAAGGTGTATATGTTATTATAATTATAAACAACATGTGTATAAATGTAAAGGTATATATATGTTATTATACATATAACATTGTCTTCTCATAATAACTTAAAGTCTACATAAACATAATGTTTACAATTCAATTTTCATATATGTTCGCGCTATCGCGGGACAATAATCTAGTTTCATACATACGCAAGGGTATACTTTGGGTATATACATGTTTTTGCTTTTGAAGGTTCAACATAGTAAATTTGGCATATTAAAATGATAATTGTAGGTTTAGTATAATCGTATACGATCTTACGATTGTTCCTAGTTTATAGGTCAGTTACGTATGTTATGTATATGTATCGTAGTTTTTATTTATTTACCATAACATGATGTAATTAGTTAATTACAATTTGATATGAGTATATTGAGTGATTGGTTTGCAAAATTGATACGCACGATTGCTAAATTGACAATGGCATGGATATTAGAAAGTATTGCAATTGAATAGTATCATATATTGTTTACAATAAATGGCTTCTTTTTTTAAGCATTTTTTGTTTTTAGATTAGTAATTTGGTATTTCTTTTATAAATCATTTTTCTTTTCAAAGCCGAAGTTATCGAGGTTGGTTATTTATTGAGGAAGCAAAACTTGTAGAGGAGTTACTAACTATGAAAAATGCTTGAACCTACAAGGCTGATAACGGCTTTAAACTTGTATATCTTCAACATCTTGAAACCGAGTTAAAAAAATATGACGGAACTCATGTATATTGGCTAAACCCCACATCGAATCAAAATTAAACATCATGAGAAAGAGATTGGCAAGTTGTACATGACATGTTTAGTGGCTCAACACTAGTGGATTTTGTTGGAAGGGAGATATGAAGCTTTTGGATGCGCCTACCGATGTTTGGAATGCATATCTTAAAGTAAATACTACAACTTAGTTAACTTGTAAGCTAACTTGTGGTGTTTTAATTAAATTTTAATGATATGAAATGATAGATACATAAAAAGCGAGTAAATGGAGAAATAAACCATTTCCTTATTATGATGATTTGTTTATTGTTCCCGAAAAAGACCGAACTAAAGGGAATCAAGCCGGAGCGTTTGGTGATGTAGAAAAAGAGGCAAACAATTAAGTGAAAGAATCTGATAAGGAATTTGATATAATAATGGAAGGTAATCATAATGAACCTCATAGTACAAATGCTCAACATGATGAAAGTTCAAATGTTTAATGTCAAGAAAGTAAGAATGCTAGCGAAAAGAGGAAACACAAAGTGGATCCTTTAGTTGATGGATTACATGATGTAGTCAATTTGCTCGGTGAAACTCTCAACAAGCCACCGCCCCATATACAATATTCACATATCCTAACAGATTCCCACCCATTGTGCCACTGCCATTAATACCAGTCAAAAAACAAACAAGTTCCACCCGTTGTGCCACTAACCCATTATCAACACATAAAGATATTAGTCTACAGTTCATCAAAAACACTAATCAAGTTGTCTATCATATACTAAGAAGTCCCATAACTTCTTAGCCTCCTCTACATCACTAGAAACTCCTATTTTCATACTCATTAATCTATAATTTACAATCTTTATAATCTTTCTAAGGACTATATCATCAATACATTCAATTTGCTTGAACACTCTAGCATTTCTTTCATTCCAAATATTATACACATATACAGACCACACCAATCTTTGAATCACACTCCACATTTTACCATTAGCTTTCTTCTTACAGATAGTTAGTTCAATCTCTTGCCACTGCTCCTTACAATTTCCAAGCTTACACATCTTCTTAACTTTTTCCTAGATACACCTAGAATAATGACACTTAAATAAAAGATGACCCCTAGATTCATCCTCTTGTTTACACTGTCTTCATTTAGTGTCCATACATTTGGGGACACATTGAGTGAACCATACATGCTTACTCTAGTTCACTTTATTGCAATCTATCCTACAGTCAAGCCAAACATCATTAATGGAATAGTTAATAGTTATACATGTTTTTGTCCTCCAAGCAACTTTATTATCAACTCCATTCTTAAAGTTAACACATCAATGCTATTTAATTGTACCCATTTAGAACTCCATTCTGTAGGCCAAAACCAACTTCCTTAATGAATAAACTCATCCATTGTGGTATTAGCATTAAACTTAGCAATATAAAAATCCCTATAAGAAATAAACTTAATTAAAGGACCTTCACAACACCACTTATCAAACCAAGCCGAAGCAGTTTTCCATCTCCAGTTTTGACAATCATAAATATCTGCATATCCTCCCTCATATCCAATATGTTGTTCCACACTAAACTAGTTTGTCTACATTTCTCAATCCCCCAAAAACTCCTTCTTTAATCTTGTTTTCTTGATCCAATCAACCCACACTGTTTTCGCATTAGATAACAAGTTCCAAGCATGTTTGATTATAAGCATATCATTCCATTTACCTAAAATTTGCATTAAGTTCTTCTAGAGCTTTTTTAATCACTTGAACGGACTTTACATCACCATGGCACACCATTAGGAGATCATCAGCAAAACACAAGTGAGTTAGTCTTGTATCTTTACATCCCCAATGGAATTTGAAGTCTGTATTTGCAGCAACTAGTATTTTCATAATCAAGGTGAAAACCTCCATAACCATGGTAAAAATATAAGGGGAAGCAGGATCCCCTGTCTAAGCCCTCTAGCCCCTGAAAAACAGCCATCTAGTTCTCCATTTACATTTATAGAAAACTTTGAACCTGACACACACTCAATAATCAAATTGATCATTTTCACATGAAGCCCAAATCCCATTAACATCTCTTTCAGGAAATTCCAACTTATGGTGTCATATGCTTTTTGAAGGTCAATCTTTAAAGCACATCTACTCAAACCATACTTCCTGTCATAACCTCTTAATAACTCTTGGGCAAATAGAATATTATCACTAATGTGTCTGCCAGGTGTAAATGCACTTTGATTTTTATCAACAAGATCTCCCAACACAAGCTTCAATCTAGTTGTGAGTATCTTGCTGATACATTTATACAATACATTGCAACATGTTATAGGCCTAAAATCAAATACTTTAAGTGGAGTATCTATTTTAGTAACTAAAGCAATAATTCTAGCATTAATACCTTGAGGAAGCCTTCCTTTTGAGAAAAAAGCTCTTATAGCAGTGCAAATCTCTTTCCCCACTATATGCCAAGTGCTCTTAAAAACTTGGTTATATACCCATCAAGCCCAGGAGCCTTGTTATCACCAATTTCAAACATTGGCTGCTTTATTTCATTATCTGATGCCTCTTCCACCATCTTATCTGCTTCAGAAACTGAAAGTTTATATAAGAACAAGTTGCCTGGATCCCTGATACCCTGAACACCTCTAACACTACCCAAGAAATTTGAGAAATGCTTAACAAACTGAGGGGGAACTTCCTCCACTTCACAACTGACCCCATGTTCATTACCGATCCTTACAATCATGTTTTTATGCAATCTACCTTTTATAGTTTTGTGAAAAAACACTATTCCTATCACCATCTTTTAACCAATCTATTTTTGCCTTTTGAAATAAAGGCTTTTTCCACATGCTTCATTATATTGTTGAGAAATACCACTACACTTTGCCCTTAAATCAATATTGAAATGTAATGTTTTTGTTAATAGTTAAATATATGTGTCATTTTGTAGTTTATGATGTAAATATCGATGTCGTTATGTAGTGTTTGTGAAAATGAGCAATTAATTCAGGATAGGAAAAAAAAATCAAAAAAATCGGGGGACTTGAAACCAAAACGCATGATAGAATTTAAATCTTTTTATTTACTTCCAATCAAACTCGTACGTTATTCGTCACTTACTAGAGATAAAAAAATGAATCATATAAAGCTTGGATTTATTAGCGGGCGGGTTTGGGCGTATTATAAAACTCACGAAACTAGTAGAACTTGTTCATAAAAACTCGGTAGAAGTTGTTTCGCCTAAGGACATGTATCCCAAACCATGTTTTGAGACTATCCAGTACGAGGCATTGTTAGGTTCATGTGTCATTGAATGGATTGATTATACATTGATACACTCTTGTGTTGGTGTGCGATGTAAGTTTGTTAATTATTAAATCTCGTATTTATTTTATCGTATTTATCATTAAAAATATAATGTTTAATATATAATAAAAGAGAGGTATTAAATGTCATATGGAAAAGTAAGATCACTTCGATGGATTAACTTTTTTAATTTCAGCCGTTACATCCAGGGGCGGAGCCAGAAAACTTGTTGAGAGGGTTCAAAAATTCCTAATTTATATGCAATTTTTTCCCCCAACCTAGTAAGCATGAACGACTAGTGTAAGGGGTGTTTGCAGCCTTCTAAAAATGGCTTGGGAAGTTATGAGTTTACATAAACTCAGCTCTAAGGTGATGTAAAGTAATACACGTCGTGTAAAACGGTTATAAGCATGTAAGATAAATGTTTGGATAAACATAATGCACTATGATGATGTATATAGCCAATACTCGTCTTAATAAGATAGGTCAAACAAAGAAAACTATATAAAGAAAAAACAGAAAGACCAACAGAAGCAAAGCTGGTATGTTTATATTCTTACTAATTTGAACATATTGAACACATTAAATGAATAAATGCTTCATTGATGACCAACACTTACAATTTACAAAGGATGAAATTCTAGAGTAGCCGTAGCAGCCGAGTGATTTAAGTGAACCATATTCCTTTTCCATATTACGTACTCGAGGCTCATTATCACCTTCTGTCTTGTTCCTTCAACTTCTGCAAAAGGTAGGCTTAATTGACTGTGGTGATAACATAGAACATCAAGTAACCACTTAATAAAAGAGTTGCAAATAAAATATTTTTTCAAAGAGTAATTTATAGATAGTTTATTCCATGAGATATGTTATGAGATTCGGCTCAACTTATAGGTTATTTTACGACAAAGAAACACTTCAATTTTCCTAATATATTTCAAAAGAGATAACATATCTCAACATTAAAATGTTATCGGATTACAACATCGGTGAATTTAGCAAAGAAAAAAATAACTCTATCTAACTTTAAAAACATCATTTTGTAACTAGAAAATATCACATCAAACATTTTTATCATTATTCTCGTTTAGGATTTTCATCAAACACTTGGTGCTCACAAACAAAAAAGGCCATGGATACATAAAAGAATCTTTATTGTCCATTTCCTTTTTGTTAAAGTTGTAAACAAATATCCATTAATATTGCATAGAATGTAAAACTCAATTGAAGGAATTGAAAAGCAAGCACATTTAAGAATTAAACCAAAACCTAATTGGAAATATAGAAAATCGAAAAATCATCTATTAAAACTGAGAAATTAAGTAGAGCTGCCAAAATCTAGGATTAAATTAGGTTTTGAGAATATCCAATGAAATCTGAGATAGCGAAACATGGTAAAGAAAAAAATCAGCGGGTTCAAATAAAATCAATCAATGGGTTCAATTAATCAAACTATACCAAAATCAAGAGATTTTTGTAGTTACTAGTAGCGATTTTTCAAACATGAGTGGGTTCGATTGACGGTAGCTCCGCCCCTCTTACATCAGCAAAGACTATTTTCATTTTACAACCTTTTACAATACATAATTGCATTCTTTATTTAATTTTATCTCCACCGAAATAAAAATACATAATCTTAATTTATATATAAATCTTTTAATTAGGAATATAATTTACTTTATTGTTACTCTAAAATCTCCAATACAAAATATCAAAATATGTGTATAAACATAAAAGTATATATATAATTAAACTATAAACAATATGCTTATAAACGTAAATGTATATATGTTATTATACGTGTACATACAATTTACATTCTCATAAATTTAAAATTGTATATAAACATTAAGTTTATGATTCTATTTTTATATATATTTTTTGCGTTATCGCGGGACGATAATCAAGTTATTTTATTATATTGTTGGCCTTGATTGTAGGCATTACTTTGTGTTAGTGGAAATAATGGTTTTAACAAATGTGATTTTTCCATATGAATTTCATTCTTGATACACATTGCTTGAAGGAACCTACTTTCGTTAAAAATCATATACTGTATAAATCTTTAGCCTACATAAAGACAAAATAATTTATTAAATTGACTTTTTAAAAAAGTAATATTGTTGGTCAATAACTTTTAAAAACTCTTTCGTTATTGTCAATTTTATTTTATTTATTTTTAGTCTTTTTTGGAAACGGCAAATATATATAAACACCAAACCCGCCTAGCAAAGACTAGGAAAACGGGACACCAAGAACATCCAAATAATTACATACAAGAGAAAGGGTCCGACAACCAAAGGGACCAAACGATATTAACAACACCAATTCTATGTTTAACCCAACTAAAGACAATAGATACAATATTGTGAAACACCTTAACGGGGGATAACATAATCCCGTTGAAAATTCTATCATTCCTCGCCTTCCAGATACACCACAACACACCGTAACATATCGCCGTCAAAAACATGGTTTTGATTTTAGAACCTCTCCCCCTAGTAGCTATCCAACTTACGACCTCATTAATCGTTTCGAAATTGGTAACCTCCAAATTTAGCCACTTAAAAACCTTATTCCAAACATAAATAGCAAAAGGACATGTAACCAACAAGTGCTCACCTGTTTCTTTGGCGTTTATGCATGAGCTACAGACCGCGGAATCAATCGGGACACCACGGTATTCCAAAGCGGCGGCAGAAGGAATACGATTAAGTTTAGCTCTCCAAACAAAACAAGAAACTTTAATTGGGACATCTTTGTTCCAAATAAATCGCCCGTCGCAAATCCAGTGATTGGATCTATCGATTCTAATTCTTAAAGCTTTGGTGCAGAAAGTCCCATTGATCGCAAAGTCTGAGCTCCATCCGCTTCGCTCTCTGTTCCTCCTTATAATATTGTCACTTGATATTCCGAGCTTGTTTAAAGTGCCATCAAGACGACATATCGACTTCCAAACACCGCTCCTATTACCGGCCGCCATCCCACCATTTCTCACATTAACCGAATCATGAAGACCTTTAAGCACCGAAACCCAAAATGAGGAAGCCTCTGTTCTGAATCGAAACCACCACTTGGCCATAAGAGCAATGTTAAAAGCCCTAATGGAACCGAGGCCCAATCCACCCACATCTTTTGGACTTAAAATTCTTTCCCAGGATATCTAGCAGATGGCCCGATTGTTGTTAGCTCCGCCCCACAGAAATTTCCTCCTAATTCTCTCGAGTTCTTCGACCACGCTGACGGGAGCTGCAAAAATAGAGAGAAAATAAGTAGGGATACTACCTAGAACAGATTTAGCCAAGGTGTACCGCCCTCCAAAGCTCAAATTAGATGCTTTCCACGAAGAAAGTTTTGAAGTAAAGTTATCCAAAACCGGCTTCCAAGACGCTTTGCGGTTCATATTTGCCCCCACCGGAATACCAAGGTAAGAAAAAGGAATCAAAGCCGGTTCACACCCAAGAGGACATGACCAGTTTTTCACCTCCAAGTAATCCGCCCCAATACCGAAAACTTTCGATTTATTAAAATTTACTTTCAGTCCCGACGAGACATAGAAACACCTTAGGATTCTAGCAAGATTAGAGATATTTTTTCTCGACCATTCACCTATAAAGAGAGCATCATCTGCATAAAATAAATGTGAAATACAATGTTAGAGCTAGGAATATGAAGACCATGGAAGAGATTATTATTTCTCGCTTCCTTCATGGCGATATTAAGGCCCTCCATAGCTAAAATAAACAAGAAGGGGAAAGAGGGTCTCCCTGGCGGACTCCCTTTTCAAAATTATTTACTTTTAGTCTATTGACTTTAGATGTAAAAGTAATAGTTTGATATTTTTTTATTCTTTTATTATTAGATCAACAAATATGTTTTTAACTTATAAATTTATATTGAATTCAATTGTACTTTATAAAATCAAAAACCAATTTAAAATCTAAAACAATTTTGTTATGATCTAATCCCATCCAAAAAACTAAACAAACATATTTTTGATCTGATTGTTTGTTTAGTTTTTTGGATGGGATTAGATCATAACCAAATTATTTTAGATTTTAAATTGGTTTTTGATTTTATAAAGTACAAATGAATTGAAAGTAAATTTATAAGTTAAAAATCTACTTGATAATAAAAATATCAAATTATTATTTTTACATGCAAACTCAATACAATTAAATTAAATAAAAGATATTAATAATAACAAAAAATAGCAACTTAATGCGTTGTGTTTTATAGAATAAATATAGTAAACCATTAAATAAAGTTTTGAAATTTTGAATAAAAGGAAATTATTAAATTCCTTTTTAAAAATCTACAAAGTTAAAAACATATTTACCTTATTAGTTTTTAAGTATTGACCTGTAAATAATTATTATTTAAAAAGAGGTTATTATTTAATAAGTAGAACAAAATGAAAGAATTAGTTGTTGATATCATAAACGATTGTTATTATAAAAATTTTGGAAACGTAAAAGTTATTATTAATGTTGTAAATATATATTTAGTTAAATGGTGAATATATTGTAAATTATGTAACTGATAACAAATGAAGTTTTGAAACTTATTTGAAAAAGTGTTATTGATTAGGTTAGTATTGAGGTGGGGTCCCATGGTAACCCAAAAAGTTAAATAAAGTGCTAAGTGGCTTGACTCATGCACCTTGACATGATTGACCTTAATGGGACTGACTTCGCTTACTAGGACTGGCCAGCTAGGACTTATATACTTGGATATGACTGACCTTGCTGGGATTGGCTTCGGCTTGGCTTCTATCACGCATGTACCGCTTGAATTCTATCACGTTTGTCGGGCTTGACTTCTATCACGACTATCTGGCTTGGTTTCTATCACGCATGTCCGCTTATATCACCCATGTCCCGCTTGGCTTCTATCACGCATGTCCGACTTGGATTCCATCACGCATCTTCGGCTTGGCTTCTATCACGCGTGTCCGGAGTGGCTTTGCTTGCTAGGATTGGCATAGCTGGGACTGGCCTTGTTAGGACTGACCTTGTTAGGGCTGACGTTAGTTAGGTTGGATTTGTTGCTTGGCCTTACTTGGACTTGCCTTGCTTGGCTTGACCTTGCTCGCATTCCGGACATCCCTCGGCCCGGACACACTTTTGTACGACACCCCGTTGGTGGCAATAGTGTATGCTTACGTCACACACCCCTTTTTGGGTCACAAGAGGACGACCCATGAACCACAATCATGGCCCACGACTCATAAACGTTTTTGAGCCTATAAATACCCCTCTGATCATTGTCAGATGGCATCACTGATCATTCAATTCATCATTCACTCGCATCAAACACGTATTTGAGTAATGTGTCAACCGCGCTTTTTAAGGTACTATTTCGGTGTTCCACTTGTCGTTTTATTTATCGATATTTTGTTTTGACTTTGTTATTGTTATTGTTTCGTTTATCACGCGTTATTTATTGTTTAGTCGAGAATTTATTTAATGTTTTGTCCTTCAAGACGGAAACGTTTTCAATACCTAAGTGCTTAGTAGATATAAGTATGCTCGTAAGATAAGATAGGGTGTTTTATGCCTTCGATTATATGATTAAGATTAACTTTAAAAATATATTACAAAGTTAGTCCTTTAACGAGAATTAACCTTAAGTTTATTACAAATTCAGTCCTTTTGACGAAAAGTTAACGAAAGTTAACTTTTGGTCAACAGCGGACTGCGCCGCAGTCACTATGGACTGCGACGCAGTCAGGGCTTTGGACACAAAAAGTTAAAAACGTCTTTTTCCATTATTTTGAGATCTACAACTTGCTTTTCACGTGATATTTGGCTGGAAACTCCCTAATATGAGTGGATTTGACCACATTTTGGATCTAACATCATATTCAAACCTCTCTCATACCATAATTCATAGTTCACATCTCCATTCTTTCATTCTCTTTCATTTCATCTTCTTTTCCAAACTCTTATTCTTTTCGTAAGTTTCCCTCCATGAATTCTTCACCTTTTGATTCTTTTGTCATCTTTGTTGATGTTAGAGATATCTAACATAACCTTTGTGTGTTACAAGGTTCATCTTTCACCTTCATTCTTCATATTCAGATTTTAGCTTACCACATGAATATTTCTTCATATTAAGCTTGGTAAGTAAAAATCTCACCAATAGTTTTACTTTTCTTTCTAAGCTCTTGTATTGACATGGTGTGTATTTTGTGTTTGGAGCTTGGATCCTCACCACCACAATCTTTGGAGCTCTTTTTCCGGGTCTTATTTCCGTTACTGATTTTCCGACAATTTTGGTTTATTATTGCGGAGGTCTTCGGCACTCTATATATAGTTCCTAATTCTCTTTACGTTTTTTTTTAATTATCACTTAATTCGTCTAAGTAATATCTAAAATAGATGCGTATGGTTAAAAATGGATGAAAATGTAATTTATGAACATATTATAGGTTATTAGTTTATAATAACATAAAAATGGTATAAATATGAAAGTAGATTTGTCACACGCCGCTAAAGCGGAAACACGAAGTGTGAAGAGCTGGAATACCATTACACGGGTTATAACAAGACATAACGGTTCAAGTCATTGATTAATAATAAAAGAGTTTACAAATTCAAAAGAGACAACCAAGTCATTAGAGTTTCAACACAAGTACATAAATAAAGTTTCAATTAAAATTCCCAAAATAAATAGACAAATCTTTTCCCAATACAAATCTCACGCAACCATCCTGACCCGTCCATGACATTCACTTCATCCTTACACTTAATTTCCTGAAACATAAGATAAAGTGTCAACTACAAAAAGTAGTGAGTGAGTTACAATTTAAGTTTCTCGAGAAAAGTTTCGGTTAAGTATATAAAAGTAAAAAGTTTCATAAAAGAAGGATAGCGGATGTAGTCGCCTAAAATTTATATACTTTTAAAAGTTTCGAAGCAACGGGCATATCAATACCCTAAAGTTTGTACAGACACAAGTGTAACAATACGTAGTAAAATAATAATTGCGGCATCAATCGCTAAAAGAATGTATATGCGTAGATAAGTAACTAATTAGAATCTTTTATCAACCTCTTGGCATTCTATAACATAAGTGTACACTATCTACGAGGAGTTTAACATAAGTAACTAATTAGAATCTTTTATCAACCGATTATTCAACCGTGAGGCCCCTTACCCCGCACTATCTACGAGGAGTATAAATGATCATAGTAACATGTACTTAGACTGTCATCTAAGCAAGGAACGGTTCTTTCCTAAACCCATTATTACTAAACGGCTTAAAGCTAATAGTGTGAAGAGATAAAAAAGATGGGCACTAATGTAATTTTGTTTCAAAATGATAGTAGACACTTAAGAATCGCCTTATAATCTCATCAAGGGTTGGTCTCGTATACAAGTAATCAAAAACTAGTGTAGCCAATTAGGGGGCAAGCCGATAAGTTTAAAATAAGCCAATAGGGGCAATAAAGTGTTTTACGCATATGAGTTTCACAAGGTTTCCAAAATAGATCAATAGTTCATAATAGTTTCCAAAAGTTCACAATAGTTGCATAAGTTCATAATGGTAGCAAATGTTCCTAAAAGTTTCAAAAGGCAAATAAATCTTATGTTTCCCCCAAAAGTTATGTAAAAAAAATGCATTAAATAGAGGGGTTGTAACTCACGGGTTGCAAAGAGTAAGAATGCGGAAATCGGTCGGAAACGGGAGCCCGGAATCATGGAATGCCTATTAATACCAAGATAGTTCAATTGTCATTACCTTATTATGTTATTTTATATAGTATAATAGATAAATTTTTGTTAAACTTTAAGTGTCAAGGTCCAAATTGTCCAATATAGTCCGGAGCGGTTAATGTTACGTTTTTGTCCAAAAGTCCAATTTAACGTTTATTATTATCGTGTTACAAGTAATTTTGTTCGCTGAAGTGGTTTGGATTTTTCTAACAAAATTTGGGCAGCGCTTCCGCCCCCAAATTTCATATCCAAAAATCCAAGTTCCATTTCCGCTCACAAAACACATATAACACGATATCATATTTATTCTAGTCCATTTTAAGTCCAAATAGTCCATACAAGTCACAAATCTTATTATTTTAATCAAACTCAGTCCCAAGATAATAGTTACGAAAAGTCAGCGGTGCAAACAAGTTCAAAACGTCCAAATGACAACATTTCGGGAAAAATGGCAGCTATGTGGACCTTAGGAACGACGCACAGAAGGCAAAAATGCCCCGCTGCGTCGTCCTGGTGCTTAGGGACGGCGCACAGGTCGCGATTTTTGGGTTTTTTTTTGCAAAACGTTTATTTTAGCCGTAGATTCCGACATGCAATAAGCCTAAACTTAATAAAACTTCATTTTTACAGTTTCTAAAGTATTTTTAACCATAAATTTATGGATCTAAAGGTTATTTCGGTTAAAAATCTTTTTTGTCCATAAAAAGTTACAAATCTTTGTAAAAACTTATTTTTATGCTTTAGACCTTACATGCAAGTGTTTATTTATGCAAAAACAATAAAATAGAAGAAATCTACCGGATGAAATTGTGTGGATGATGTTTTGGCCGGATTTGAGCTCCAAAAGTGGTAGAAAAGCTTGAAAATCGAAATAGTTTGGTCCTCCTTGTTTGCCTTGGTGTTTTAAACGATTTGATGGTTAATTTTGATGTGTTTAAGGGCTGGAAATCTTCTGTATTTGATGTTTCTAGAGAGTTTTAGAGAGAAAGTTGTAGGTGTTTTTGTTTTTGATTATGAAAAATGGAAATGAAAAGAAAAGTAAAGAAATGAGTAAAGGGGTGGGTTGGGACACTAAAATGGCAGTAAATGATTGCCTAAAACGAGCTTGATTGGGTTAAATGTTGTAGGAATCGAGACATGCAAAAATTCAAATAAATTTCGAGTCTGGTCCTTCCAGGATGGCGCACAAGGCTTTTGTACGGCGTCCTGGACCATTTCTATAAAGATTTTTGTGACTTTTTTGTTTTTGCGTTATTGTTTCGTTGGACCTTTCCGTTAACTAAAAGTTCTTTATTATGATACGTTATGAACTTAGGGAAGTTCATTAGGTGTTTTTTTGGTATTAGGACTTATATAAATTGATTACGGATGTGATTCCGACACTGACGCGTTTCCGGTAAATGAACAGTTAAAGACAACGACAGACAATATGAGAGGTATGGAGTATGAAATGCACCTGAAATTAGACGGTTGTCACAAGATTTATAAAACGAGAAATTATAAGTAAATAAGTTATAATCGTAAAATTTATCGTTCTTGAATTTATTGGACAAATTGGACATATTGGACAAAAATTGGACAAAAATTGGACTAAGTATATATAAAATATGTTATCTGAACTCTAACTAGTATTATTACTTACTATTATGCAAAAACCTACATATTTAGTATATAAATAAACTTATATACATATTTACATAATATGACTTTTTGGACATATTACTTATTGATATTAAGACTTAATTTAGACGTAACGATGCTTAAAACGTATAAAAGAAAGTCTAAAAAGTGAGTTTTTGGCACACTACGCCGCAGTGAAGTTGCAGTACGTATTTTCCTGGTTTTGCCACCTAAATTCTATATATTCTAAACAAATGTAAACGTATATAAATATCTTATACGTAAAATAGTATATACTCACAAATATACGTTTATGGACTCGAAAACGTAATCGCAATCACAAACATAATATTTGTTATTATGATAATGGTTAAACTTATATTTTCGATAAATATATTTTTTCTCAAAAGCGCGATCGTAATCTTAAATTTTAATAATTAATTATATCTTTCCTTAAACTTATATAAAATTGTTTTTCAAACTATTTTTACTCAAAATAATTAATTCTTCGAATGTCGAATGTTGAATATTTAGTTGACTTTGACTCCTCTCCATAAATCGTCGACTTTGACTAAAAATCAACTATCCCATAACGTTGATTTTAGCAAACTTCGACTAAACTTTGGTATCAGTATTCAATCTCCTATACGTCATTATTGACTCAAAATTATTGATATCTTTTATTCGTCATTATTGACTCGAAATATCACTATCTTTTATTCGTTATTATTGACTCGAAATGTCGTTATCTTCTACTCGTCATTTTGACTCGAAATGTCGTTATCTTCTACTCGTCATTTTGACTCGAAATATCGTTATCTTTTACTCGTCGCTTTTGACTCGAAATATTATTCGTTTGAGCACTTTTGAATATACTATAAAATATAACGTTAATCATTAAAGGCTAAACCCTACTAGACTTTTAGAGGTAGTTAGACTGATTCAATGTCTTTATTATAGGACACTTAGACGGTGGAGTGGTTTCTCCCGATTTATGTCGAGACTGCACACCAAAGGGGATTAGATACCTAGTTGATCCTAATGAGTTCAAATTGTTTGCACCTATCTGGCAACGACAACAACAATATTTTGAACCGATGGGATGAAAATATATATACATACATCTTAAATTAGTGACATAATGAATTGTTATGCAAACAGGAAACTAATTCAAGCTTAGATATAATTGTCCATAATATTACAACACAATGAAATAGTGTAAAGAGCTTTTAGTACGAAAGTTCAAAACGAATTAAGGGCATTTCGGACCTCCTCTCTTGGTCTTCCAATTGTTGTAACAGGGGCATAGCTGTTTGTTCCCGTATGTCCCAGGAGGAACACACAAGCATGTGGCACAACACTTTTGGCAAAAGAACATGCATGGCTTCTTGAAGGCAGTTTTTGAACACCTATTTGTGCATCTTGGTGCACACTCTGATTCAAAAAATAAAGTAAACTGTAAATACTAATTACGCGGTATGAGAGCTTATGTTTCACTGATTAACTTCCGAAGGTGTATAATCCTTATAATGTAAAGAAAATATGTATGTATTAACTTATTGAAATTGAAATTTTACTAAAAAAGTTGTTTTGTGTATTAGTATTGATAATTTGGCCTTGAGAACATAGTAGAAACGTGACGAAGATAAAATAGACTGTTGTCTCAATCCTAATTTATTCACACATAGTGATATATTTTTTCTGAAATTTTGACCTTACAGAAACAATCCTCGGATCTTTATTTATTTTGCCCGCACATTAACAATAAAATCTATTCATTTCATAAAAGAAATTCCTTTGTTTGCACGTGAAAAATTTAGTTGGCTCTTTCCATGTCTAAGAATTGTTATAATCAAAGACGTATACTATTGTAATTAGTACGCATCGATTACTTTGAAGTAAGTCAGGCACGTTTATGACCTTTGAACCATATATCTGGGTTGTGATTACGAAAACTTTTTTTTAATATCATTTAAATGTATTTAATTTTCTCCTATAGGTTCCCTACAAATTTACAAATAACATAACATATTCTCGTCAATTACTCATATTAAGATAAAGATAAAGAGATAAATTTTGTGCTTACCTTGAGGTTTTAGGCTGCCTGGAGTGGCCCCGTACTGCAGTTAATTGAAATCAAATAAGATGATAGGAGTATTTTTAATTCGTTTACTAAAAATGAAATTGTTGAATAGGAGATGACATCTTAAAATGTACCATGGAAAAGTTTCCCGGTGGTTGTGGCTGAGGTGCCGGTGAATACTCCATCGATTTCGCCTGAAACATAAACTTATACAATTATAGTCTGATTCTTTATGTGTTTTTAATAATCCGGCCGACAATATTTATATTTTATAACTTAAACTGTAAATATTTCGACCAAATTATAAAAGGGTTAAACTTGATAATAAAATTTGTACTTTCTGCATTGTTTCAATGAAATTATTGTATAGTTTTATTGACAATGACTAATAGAAATAGGTGATGATGTCTTATTATTACAATAAACAACTTGTTTTTACCGGATCCAAGTGTCCACTTATGACATTAATTTTCAAAAGAAATGTTTTAACCATATGTGATTAAAAAGTTATGTATTAGCTAGAACAATTAATTGAATTTGAGGCACTCGAGTTTAGGCAAAAGTCTATCCATTTTATGCATAGGATGTCTTTCTTTTTGAATTACCATAAACTCGAGTACGCCAAATTCAATACGAATTATCATTTTATATATGGTAACTGGTAGTGTTGGAAATCCAAGTTTATGTAAAAGTCTATCCATTTTATATATTGAATGTCTTTCTCTTTGAAGGTTGCATTACTAGAAAATGTGATAATTCACGTTATGTAATTATGATGTATAGAAGTTTTTGTATTTAGCTTCTATTTGCTTTATGGTGGTCTTTATGGAACTTCAGGAACAAGTTAATTTTCTCTCCCAAGAAGGTCTATCGTATGGATGTTTTTAACATGATGGTGTCACAAGTCTTTTTATGGTGTAACAATAGGGGTAGACGCAAACTTGATTGGTCATTTTGGATTAAAAATCCAACGCATACTCTTATGTAACTGGTTGTTTTTAGCTTCTTGCTAATATTAATATATTTGAATACAAGCATGGGGTGATGACAATACCAAAACTTCTTGTTTGTATTTTTGTCGTTCAAAAAAGAAATGGGGGTCCATTTAATTGTACTAAAAATGTATCCGTGTTACATGATGGCGGTGAATAAAAGAGATCGACATATATTATCATTGATGGTCGTGATGTTACGAATTATCAAACTACTTATTAAATCTTAAAATCGATGTTAAATTTATATTATATATGAAATTTACTTTAATACAAATTTCTATCACTTATCTTCACTATTATAGTTTTAACAATTAAATTTTCATTCAAAGGTTACTTTACAATATTGCAATAGATGTACATGTTAATATGATAACTATTCTTTAAATGGAAATTTAATTTCATTTAGATCAAATACTTAATCCGTCTTGTAAAAAGAGATTATAATCAATATTGTTTAATTAGCTTTACAATTATAATCATTGTTTACCAAATCAATTATATAATTTCACATACTTATATTTACTTAACAAAATAATTTAAAAATATAGCTTTCCACTTTGAATTTGATCAAATTTAAGTCTGCCTTATGATTTTTTATTTTTTATTTTCAAAGAAAACAAAACAAAACAAAAGAAAACAACATAAAATACAAAAACATCATTCCATTTTGGATTCTCCAAGAATAGTCAGATCTTTTTGCAACGGGAATGAACGTCTGACAAAACTCATATTCAGTTTACATGTGACCATCCTATCTCATGCATATTTACCGTACTCTAAAGATCTTTTTGAAAATGCTAAACATAATCTTTATCATTGTACTTTAGGATGTAATTAATCATCAGAATAATCACTTATCAGTTACACTTTATAAAAATAATTATCTGATTTGTGACGAATTTTTTGCGACGCTTTATCGTCGCGGTAAGTACATAAAACAAAATCAAACCAATAAAAATCAGACATGTCGTCGCGAAAATGAATATTGACGCGAGAAATGAATAATGTTGCGACAACGTGTCGAATTTTTATTGGTCTAATTAAAATATATGTACTTTCGCGACGAAAAAAATGTGCAAGAAATCCGTCGCGAATTACGTGATTATTTTTGTAAAGTTTAAGTGATATGTGATTATTTTGGTAATTTGCTCTTTAAGATGATAATGGTAGTTAAGTACAACATATTAAGTAAACCGACCTAAAAGCTTGGCAGTTTTCGGCTGGTTCTTGGCTGTTTTCAAATGAGGTTTGGTCTGTTTGGATAGAAACAGTTCAAGCTGCCGGGAGGCCTAAGGGGACCTCCCAAAGCAATTCCTTAAGAAAATTTGTTATACCATAATAAAATTACTTTACCTTAATTTTTTTCATCATACAATTTATAGTCTAGCGTTTTTGTTTCATTGTTTTCTTCTTCCTTAACATGAATTTTAGGATAACAAAGATTATATGGGTTATTTTATACTTCCTTTTCTACTGCATTTCTATTATAATAAAATTTTGTAGGTTGAAATTGTTCATTCGAGAACTCATCAATGTATTTCGGTGTTTTATCCTTCGAGAACTTTCAGAATTTATTCAAAGCACCTTTTGTTAATTGTTTGAGCTTAATTAAGTGTTCTCTTTAGTTTTCGTTTTGAAGTAACCACATCGTATTTTCAGGCTAGCTTTCGTTATTCATGAATCAGTCAATAATAAATACTAATCTAAAAAATTATCAAAAAATAAACTAAAATGTAATAGTTAGAAGTAACATGAAAATCGGAAGTGCTTGAACACATTGTTTGGAATGTGAAAGTACATATCTTTTAAGAAACTTGAAAGTATAAATTTGGTGCCTTACATATCTAGAGCCTAATTGTTTTCGCGCCTTTATAGCTAGGTCGACCATGCGATTGGATGGTTAATGTACAACCATATAAACATTATATCTTTTTTCATGGCTCCATTAACTAATAGCCTTTGACGGGTGTTTGGGTTAGCTTATGAGATATGTTCTGATAAAAGGGGCATTAAAACGCGAATAATTTTGAAATGTATTTGTTTTTAATAGACTAAAAGTAGGAAAATTAAGAGATCTTGATATTGTTTACTTACGAAGTTATTTGGAGGAAGAAGAAGAAGCATGATTCCAATGTAAATCATCACATTACTTGCTTTCAAAGCCATTTCTCCTCCTATGCCTATTGATATGTGTGTATATGTGAATGTGCTTGTTTGTAGAAAATGATTTATAGGCATCAACTTTAATAAGACAAACTGAAATTATTTATGCAATGAAACATGATGACTCGCTAGCAAATAAATTATAAAAATTGTATTTATAAATTACTTTATCTATAATTTATTTGTAATGTGTTAATAAACAGAAAACTAATTTATCGATGTGATTATAAGTATCAATATAACTAGTTTTTGGAAATGATAGAGAATAGAGGAATTTGGCGTTGTTACATACTAGACTAAATACATCATTACAGGCATACTTACTTTTTTATAGGTGACATCTAGCTTGACTTTGAAAGTGCAAAATTTTAATCCTTGCGATGGATGTTATGAGCGTAAGATAATATATTAACGATGATACTATTAGGCAACAAGAATAATTCAAATCTTTACATTTAATTTGATATAAATGTACAGCTAATATGTAGTTTGTAATTGCTAGTTTAGCTCCTAAATAGTCTCCTAGTCTAATGTAAATCACGGCTATATATAGCCTTCCTGTAAATCATTTTATACACATCGAAATACATATTCAGAATCATAAACTCTAATACCTTCATATGGTATCAGAGCAGTAATTTCTCGGAAGAGCCGATCCTCCACAGTCGCACTTCGCCTGCGTTTCCAATGGCATCAAAAACCACCATCCAAATCACTGCTGCCACTCACTTTCCAATCAGACTCACTGCCAACAACTTCCCAGTTTGGCGACGTCAAGTTGAATCAACCCTAATCGGGCTTGAACTTGATACGTTTATCAATGGCAAACAACAGCCTCCAAAACAATTTCTCGCAGACAAAGATAGCTCCAAATCGAATCCGGAATATCTCCCCTGGTATCGCCAAGATCAAATAATATTCAGTGCCATTCTTGGCTGCTGCTCGGACTCAATTCAACCTCTGATCTCATCAGCTACTACCTCACGGGATGCGTGGGAACGACTCAATTCCAGTTTTGCCAGTGGGTCTAGATCTCGCGTCATCTCCCTCAAGTCGAAACTTGTCAAAAATCCCAAAGGTACCCGTTCAATTGCTGAATATCTCCAGGACATGCGAGCCATTGCTGATGATTTAGCGCTTGCACAAAGTCCAGTTACAGAAGAAGACTTACTAGTTCATATACTATCGCAACTTGGTGATTATTATGGTACTATTGTTGCTGCTATCAAAGTGCGTGAAACACCATTGTCTTACTCAGAATTAAAATTAACTGATTTTGAGCGAGCTCTTAAGGAACAAACTAGCGTCTCTGAACCCGTGTTAACCACTGTCAATTACACTGTAAGACAGTCCAACCGACAACCTGGGCGATCAGATGGTTCCAATCAGCAACGTAATACTCACAATCGCTTCTCCAATCAACAACGTAACCCAACCAATCGCAATCAATGGTCTTCTTCAGCCTATGGAGGAAATCGACAAAACAAGTTTAATTCCACGTGTCAATACTGTAATTTCCAGGGACATATGGCCCGTGATTGTCGCAAGCTAGCTCGGTTCTTACTAGAAAACAATGTCACTGTTAACTCCTCTCAGTCCAATACATCAAATGCTCCAGTAGCCAATGTCACCATGGCTGGCTCACCGTCTGTTCCACCAACCTGGCTATTTGATAGTGCCGCTTCCAACCATGTTACAGGTGATCGTTCCACACTCCAAAATGTCTCAGACTATGGCGGACCAGATGAAATCATTCTCGGGAATGGTAAAAGTTTAAAATTTTCACATACTGGTTCTAAACACATTAACACACCACTCAAGACACTAAATTTACCTCATGTGCTATATTGTGCTTACAGGTAACAACAATACATTTCTTGATCAATTCATTCGTACCTTAGCAAGTCAATTTTCCATCAAAGACTTAGGACCCTTACACCACTTTCTTGGCATTGAAGTTATCCCCACCACCAACGATTTATTTTTATCTCAACACCGCCATATCCAAGATCTCCTAACTCAGTTTCGTATGGATGGTGCTAAAGATGTGGCTACTCCACTACACTCTTCTATAGTTCTCAACCCCATGGACGGGTCACCAAGTGTCGATCCAACACCATATCGGAAGCTGGTGGGTTCTTTGCAATATTTAGCCTTCACTAGGCCTGATGTATCCTTTGCTGTTAATCGGTTAGCTCAATTTATGCACTCTCCCTCAGAGATACATTGGCAGGCATTAAAACGGGTGTTACGTTATCTAAAGGGTACAATCCACCATGGGCTATATCTTAAACAAGGTTCATCTCTTGATCTAAAAGCATTCTCTGATTCTGATTGGGGCGACATCCTGAATGGAGGCCGTTCTACCACTGCTTACATAATTTATTTGGGCTCCAATATTATTTCATGGAAATCAGCTCGTCAAAAATCTGTTTCCCGGTCCTCCACTGAAGCAGAATACAAAGCTTTAGCAAATGCAGCAGCTGAGGTTTCATGGGTTCAAAACTTACTCACTGATATTGGTGTCAAACAATCGTTACCGCCTACACTTTTCTGTGATAATACAGGTGCCACTTATCTATGTGCTAATCCGGTTTATCATTCTCGCATGAAGCACGTAGCCTTGGACTATCATTTTGTACGTGAAAAAGTAGCTGATGGTTCCTTGAAGGTTCTGCACATAAACTCAAATGATCAGCTTGCAGATGCACTTACCAAACCTCTCAGTCGAAGTCCGTTTCTTCGTTTGCGTTCCAAGATTGGAGTCTCTGATGGATCCTCCATCTTGCGGGGGCGTATTAGGCAACAAGAATAATTCAAATCTTTACATTTAATTTGATATAAATGTACAGCTAATATGTAGTTTGTAATTGCTAGTTTAGCTCCTAAATAGTCTCCTAGTCTAATGTAAATCACGGCTATATATAGCCTTCCTGTAAATCATTTTATACACATCGAAATACATATTCAGAATCATAAACTCTAATACCTTCATAGATACAAATATATATGTAACACAATATTTCAATTATACATTAACACGGACTTTAGACCAAATATCTCGGAAATTAAGGTAACAATAAAAAAATAAAAAAAACACACAATATTTCAATTATACATTAACATGAACTTTAGACCAAACATCCATTCACGGGTAAGAGATAAAGTGATAAAAGAAGGGTGGTTGTAAGTGCATTAGTGAATTTGTTTGTTTTGCCGGGCAACGATGAGGCCAATTTAGTTCACATGTGAAGGCACCTCTTATCGCTTTCGTTTTTTAGTTTCACATTTTTGTGAGAATTAAACTATTTATAACCTCTACACGATTTTTAGATATCAATCACTTTAATTTTAGTAATAATATACATTACAACAAAAGTACTAATTATTCACACTTTTTTCTTCGCGGTCTATGAAGGCGTAAAATTATGTTTAGGGCAAAACGCATAAATATTTAGCTAACTTATACTTATTATCTATTGAAGGTAGTCAAATTTTTTATTTTCAATTAAAGGTATTCAATTGAAACAAAAACTATTATAATACCCGCGCGATGCAGCGGACGGATAAAAGAATTTATTTTAAAAATTACATCAACAAATTATGACTACGGAAACTAAATACAAAGATTGATAAAATAAAATAAAAAACCATGAACTCTTATATGTAATTTATTCGGCATATAAAACTTTTGTATGCTGTGCTAATACATTTGTATTTTTATGTGATACTCTCTTGATAAAGTGACATATATATATATATATATATATATATATATATATATATATATATATATATATATATATATATATATATATATATATTTTCTTCATAAGATAGGTTAGGTACATATCTTTAATATATAATAAAAGAGTGGGCTTAAATGCCACATTGCGAAATAAGGCCCCTTATATGTGCTATCTTTTTTAATTTCAGCCGTTATATAATATTGATGATGTCAACATATATAATTTATTTTACATCTTTCTAAAATATATAATTGCATTCTCTATTTCATTCCATCTTCACTTAAATAAAAAAAACAAACGTCTCTTCTCCATTTTGTTAATCCTATTTACTTATATAATCGCTTAATTTTGACTATAATTTACCTTTTACAGCACCTGGAGTGATAATGAGGTTTGTGGGATTATTTTTGCTGACATGACAGTGAGAATAAGGATTGTGAGATTTTGGGTGGTATCATAATGGGGGTTGTGGGAGTTGTGGGACCCACTATTTTTTTTTTTTTTGAAAAAAAAATAAACAAACAAATATAAATGTTTCAAAATAAACAAACAAAATCAATATATAAAACTAATAAATAATGTTATTATATGTTTTAAAATAACATATTTTTAATTAAGTTTAAAAGAAATTTTTTTTTATAAATAAATATTAAAAACAATATATAAATGTAAATAAACAAAAATTTGTGATAAAAATGTAAATGAATAGAAAATGAAGCCAACTATGTAATATATAAAGAGTTAAAAGTCATCTTCTTAAAAATTCCAACAAATCCACCATGAGAGGACCTGCAAAAGAAAATTGAAGAATTAAACAAAAATCAGTTTAATAGAAAGGAAGAGAAAATTGAAGAATAATATTATAGAAAGGAAGAGAAAGAACAAAAGAAGAAAAAAACAAATCCACAATGGCGAATTCTCAGAACAACGAAGCCTACAACAAACCCCCACAACGAGTGGGGGTGGAGTCATAACGATCTGTAACCCTCGTTCTGGGAGTGAGAACGAACCGATAATTCGCCCACTCCGAGTGCTCTTAGTTATTCTAAAATCTTTTAATTCAAAATATTTAAACACATGAATAACGTAAAGCTATATCTTTTGCACTTTTATATCTTGCCATGATGTTATTTGTCCCACCAACCTTGAACTTTCAACTCGATTGGTTGTTTACTCATATATTTAACCATTAAAATCTTCTATTACATTTTACTTATTTTTCACTAAATTTAGAATTGAGTGTTTATTTTCCTCATATCTATTACATATTTAAATGAGACTTTTTGTACCTCTCACTCTTCTCCCGGTGTTATTTGTCTCCAAAAACTCCATATGGATTTTGTATTCAGTGCATCATATTTTTTTTAACGTGTACATAAACATAAAGTTTACGATTTTATTTTCGTCTATATTTATCCGCTTTATCGCGGGACAATAATCTAGTATGTAATAATCAAAAAAGCACTATTGACGTTGTTTTAAACATTATTGCTAGGAGTACTCTCGTTATTGGTTGGGGCAAATGTTGCTTTGAGCATTGTTTTTTAGGAGATTGTTCTGGCTTTGAGCATGAGTGTAAATGTGTTAGTGCTTTCGGAGTTCATTTGAATTACAAATGTCTTGCTCACAATTTTGAACAATAAAAATACAACTTAATTATATAGTCTTTTAATGAGTTCCAATTCATAAATGCATAGATATACCATTTACTCTTGAGAGTTCTAATTTATAAAAGTCGAGACACAATATCTACACTGATAGAAAAATATTAACTGTAGAACTTGCTAATGTTATACCAACCTATACAAAAAAAACAAAGCTGTTAACTTCGGCAATTTAAAGTTGTAGCAAAAAAATATATATACTTCTATAAGTATTGACCGGCCATGTTAATAATAATTACATTGTGATTTACTTTATTTTAAGATCAAAAAGACACATATAATTGATTCATAAACGTCATACGCTGAAAAATTAATATTGAATTTTGCTTTTGAAGAAAAGATGTCTTAAACAAAAATAAAATAAAAATTATAACACACGGCAAAATGGAGTAGTGAATGATTTAGGTAACGAGCCAAAAATAGTTAATTCTGGCACAAGTCATGTTGAGTTGTCCTAAACGTTAAGGTAAATAACTAATGCATTTATTATAATAACTTAATACTATTACTATAATATAGGAGAATGAAAATGCATTTTAATAAGCTTAGAATGATTTTTGGCCCATTCAACTTATTTTAATTAGTTAGATATGAAAAACAGAGAAAAGATCATTTAAGATCCATAATTTTCTTGAGACAAAAATACATCATTTTGTCCCTTCATCCCATTTTAATCTAATGGTTAAGATTAAACCAAAACCCATTTTTCTTTTATCTTTTTAAATTAATTTATCTCACAAACCGTTGATCGTTAGACGAAACAAAATACACCGTTGCGATCGTCTCGTTTTTATCTTTAATTAGAGAATGGGTGTTATATACATTCGACGACTTTTTTTTTTTTTTTTTTTTTTTTTTTTTTTTTTTTTATGGGTATTGAAATTATAACGATAATATCATATATGATATTTACATCATTACGTAAAATTGTATAAAAGAGAATTACTATAAAATGTATAAACTACCTAAATTTAGAAAAAAAATCGAATTTTAACTAGTTTTATTTTTTTCTCGTTTTTTGACATAAATGTGATATACTAAAATCACATATGATACAACTATATCATATGTGATATTACTTTAAATCATATATGATATGAATATAAATCATATGTGATATATATTAAAATCGCATATGATAATATTATATCATATTTGATATTACTGTAAATCATATATGATATGAATATAAATCATATGTGATATATACTAAAATCACATATGATAATACTATATCATATGTGATATTAATGTAAATCATATATAATATGAATATAAATCATATGTGATATATACTAAAATCATATATGATAATACAATATAATATGTGATATAACTGTAAATCATATATGATATAAATATAAATCATATATGATATTATGTATGTATAAATTTTAAAACTTAAAAGACAATAACACACATGATTTTAACTCTAAATATGAATTTTAATACACAACAATGTTATACAACGTATAACCGATATAGACGTAGAAAAAAGTTCGAATTTTGACGACTTTTATTTTTTCGTTTATAGCCAAATGTTGAAATTCATAAGACAATATCACATATGATTTGAACACTAAATACGAGTTTCGAAACATAGATTTGTTATATTACATACATTCAACTTAAATCAAAAAGAAAAACAAAAAAATAATATGTCAAACTACTGATATCACATATGATAAAACAGTGATTTGTAATATAAAATTTCAAAACTCGTAAAAAAACCCGAAAATAAATTTCGTCAAAAGTATATCGAGTGGGTGCTCTATAGAAAGAGGAGAAAATACTCGTTTTAATGGTACAATTTATTCGTTTAATACATTTACCGTTTATGAGATAATTAATTTTTAAACAAAAAAAAAAGTTATGATGGGTTTTTGAAATAAAAAGTTATGATTGGTCCATTTGGTCTCAAATTTTTTAATAGTCTTTTTTTAATCTCAACTCATGAAAAACAACTAAAATCGGCCCTTTTATAAGGATATGAGTCAAAATTACCATATCTATAAAATTAGACAATAGAATACTCGGGTGGATGCCGTAGCGGTTAATAAGTTAAATGAATATGTAAACCTATGCGTATATGTGTTGTTCTAGTTCCTACCCATAAGTGACAAGTAAACCTCTCCATTGTCATTTACAAAACAAATTGAATAGATAATACTTTGTAGTTAGACCTATAACTTGAAAAAGAAAATCAACAACTTGACATTGATATATATATATATATATATAAAAGAAGTTTATTGGAAGGTGTCTCTTAGCCCGTGATATACATTTGTATATCCACCAATCCCATCATGCAAGAGACTTGTGCCTGTAAATTACACACCATGAGAGAGCCTCGAACCTAGCCCAGTGCAAAGTGGGTCGGACCGGACCGGGACCGGCCCGAGACCGTTAAAGCCCAAAATCCCAGACCGAAAACCGGACCGGTTGGAACCGGGCCGGGTATAACCGTCGGGCGGACCGGTAACAAGCAATTTTTTTTTTCCTTCTTTATGTTGATTGTTGTTGCAGACAATTGCTTATTCGAATGGCATTGTTAAATCTATGAGATCTAATATCCAATGGAAGTGCAAAAATGGCAACTGTGACTTTAAATTGTAATGTTATGTCGTCATATGTATATATATTTCTGTGGTAATATATTGTGTTTTCCTATGTTTCCTAGATGTCTCTCAAATATTTTGTCTTATGGAACTGATGGGAGTGTTAGATTGTGACAGTATAATATTAATGGAGTTTGGCATGAACAAGCCGTCATCAAAACCCCTCATAAGCATGCTTCATGTTTTCTTCAATATTAATGAACCAACTGCTCTACTCATCATTAGTATTCTTAAAGATTCTTGCTAGTAGTGTTAATAGCACCTTTTTGTGTTTTCTGTTTAGTAATGCAAGTATTTTAAGTTCAATGCTACATTTGCTATTTTCTCTTGATATTTCCGCACCTTATCAATATGAAAAAATCAATTTATAATATATATAATTCCGGCTGAAAACAACCATCCTTTTAGTACGAGCATGAATATGATTTATATAGAACTACCATAATTCTGATTTTAACTCCGGTTTAAAGATTCAGAACTGTTTGAATTCATCATAATAAAAACAAGTAATTAAAATTTAACTAGCCTATTATTGTTTTAATAAACATAATACCTTAAATACCATATATTCAAAATCTTTCACAACATCTAATTTTATTAGATTGGTAAGATCTCATCTTAAGACCTAGACATCACGGGTTCAATCCTTGGTAGCTTCATTTTCAATTTTTGAGTATATTTAAGAAAAAGAAAAAGAAAAAAAAGTTTATCGGGTAGACCCGGTTTTACCCGGGATCGGGCCGGACCGACCCGATACCCGAAATTACCTTAAAACCATACCCGAAAACCGGACCGAAATCTGTTATGCGGGCCGGGTCGGGCCGGTTTTCTGGGTTAAAAACGGGCCGGCCCGTTTCTGCACAGGCCTACCCGAACCCGATACCTCCCACAGATAGACAGCATGCTATAACCACTTGGGCAATATATATATATATATATATCACATTTTGTCGAGCTATTCACAAACTTGAGATAAATATTGTTGAAAATTTTCCTCAATTTGTACAAACATGACTTACAACAACCTTGAAATTTTTCAACATCATTTGGCTATAAGAAAAAGAAAAAAAAATGTAAAAAGTAATGGAGAAACACTCATACAAAAGAAAAGATCTTTTCACAATCAAACCAACATCTCGAACTTAACTAGTGTTTTATTTGAATTAAAGTTAAAAAAAAACAAACAAACCAAGATATTATTTTCAGGATGTGCCTCTTTCCATTTCCTATTCTCTACCAAGCTTTACTAATTTTCGTAAGGTTTGTTATCATACTTGTTTATCAATTTGACCAAAGTATTTGTCCCGTTTTATTAACAAATAAACCTCATTAATTATGGCATGAACTCACATATGATATTTTGGTTTCCTATCATAAATTCATAAATCAATATTATTTTTAACAAAACACGAAAATAATGATTATTATACGAAAATAGTTAATAATTATCGTTATTTTAGTAATTAAGGACAAGTGAGTCTAAATGCTTAAACTATTATTTCATTCAATTTCATTTAATCTAAATGGTTGAAAATTTGTTAACTAACATTAATTGTAAGGTGTTTTAAATAATGATAGTTGTGAGAGGTATTACAAGGGTAGATAAGTAATTTGAATTACTTAAATTTTAAGAGGGATTAAGAATATAAGGAAAATGCTTTATAATATAGTATAGATATGTAATATATCTAACTTCTAGGTTACCTCCAGGTAGGGATGGCAATTCCCACCTTCTAATGGATATCCATCAAATCGCTCCATTATTGATGGATATGGATGACGTAAATCAAACAATCTGAGAATACTGAAAGAAGGTTTAGAGTGGTGGATCAACATGGAGAACTAGTGGATCGAGAAACATTTGATAGGCATTTTGAGGGAATGTTTGAAGGATTTTTTGATGAGACAACTGATTATTTATTTTGTGTTCACATCAAGGCGAGAGAGAGCCAAATTTTGGAAACACTGAAGATGTATGGAATGAAGAGTTGGGGGGTGAAAAGATTGAGAAGGTTATAATTGAATCTGACAGTGATGTAGAAGAGGAGGTGAATGTAGAGAGAGAAGTGAAACAAGAGGAGGAAGAAGTCATAGTTGAAAAGGAGGCTGAAGTGGAAAAGGCTGCTGAAGATGAAACAGTTGTTAGTGCAAGCACTGTTAAAGTTGGAGGAAGGGTGAAAAGTTTTGCAGTCAAATCATCATCATTGGTTCCTTCGAGAGTTGTAAATTTAAAGAAGAAGATGTTGGATTTCAAGAAGAAGGTCTCGGAAAGGCAATATAAAATTCACTTAAAGAGTTGGGACTGTTGGGGGAATGAATTCAAGATCTGTAGGACAAATGAACATGGAAACTCTTGAGGAAAACTGGATGGATATTCAAACCAAGATGATGGTAAGAGATTTGAAAGAAAAGAAAGAGAAGATGGTTAAGGAAGTATTGCTGAAAAGACAAATGGAGAAAGCTATTGAAGATCCAAGTGTTAACGATTCTTCTGCAAATGAAGTTGATCAATCCATTCAAACTGATAGGGTGACATTGAAGACTTTGGTGGAGAAACAAAGTCAAGATATTCATTCTAAGACAAAAGTAAAGGTAGAAGAGTTTGCTCAACATATGGAGAAACAGTCTTGGTTGTCTGGATCATCTCAAAGACAAGAACAAATACCAGTTCAATCCTCACAACAAACAGTTCATGTCCAAGCTCAACCATATATTCAAGAAAAAGAACATGCACCTGCTCAAGCTTCTCAATCAGAGTCATCTTCTTTACCTGAAGATTACTACTTAAATGATCCTGCTGTTACTGCCATGATAAAAGAAATATCTGAGTGGATGGAGAAGACTGCAGATGATGGAGGGGACCTTGATCAATATGGTTTCCCTGTTGATGTTGATTCTCATACTCAAGGAGAAGGTAGTAGTTCTGGATCTAGAATCAAGGATGTATCACAAGATAAATTGAGAGCAGAAAGAGAATAGATTATGAACTTGAAGAAGGGCATCCTCCCACCTATAGCAGGCTGGAGATTTGACCACTACACTGGTGCAATAGTCATCAAAAGAAAAAGTTTAAGTGGATCAATGACCAAGTCTTACAAGACTACAGAGCAGCTCAGAGAAATCTCAAAGGATGATGAAAGGCAGTTGTGCAAAATGAAAATGGTCAATCATGGTGATTATGCTCATGGGTATGAATATGAGAACTTCATAAAATAATGTGTTAGAACTAGGTTTGTGAATTTTGGAAAGAAATTCATGGAAAAATGAAAAAAGGATGACCATGCATATAGCACCATTGAAGAGGATCAAGGTGGTTAATCAAAGAGCAAAGATTCTGAGATGGTGGGATGATTACTCAACTGGTGAATGGGTTTTGGATAGAGAAGATGGAGAGCAGCAAAGATTGTATGATATGGGTGATATCAGGGAGCTAACAAATGAAGATATCATTGCACTGTCCAAACTTCCATTAAAAAAGATGGAACATGATGATATAAAAGGAATGATGGCACTTGAATGTGTTTTTATAGAGTTGGATAAAGTGAGAAATGGAGAAAGGAAATGAAGATAGAATGTGATAATTTTGAAGATGGTAAGGGAGCTAAAATTTAGCAAGGCAAGGATTTTGGAAGCATCATCCAAGGGGGAGATTGTTGGACCAAACAAGGATGACGGTGAAGCTTCCAAAATGTCCAAGTCATAGTTTAGTTTAGAGTAGTTTCAATTCGGGTGAAATGTGTTCATCACCCGAATTGATTAATGGAGTGTAAACTTAGGAAGGATTAAGTCCGGGTGAACTAATTCTTCTCTGAATTAAGTTCAAGTTTACCCGAACTGATCTAACTAAGTTGTAAGTTTATGTTACACCCGAAATGTTTTTTTTAATAAACATAAGGGTGACATTTATGTAATAGCTATCTAGTGTAGGACTATAAATAGTGGCTGGAAACATGCATTATGTACGTTTTCAACATAATACACTTTTGTAACTCAATTTCCCACCTTCTAACGAATTCAATAAACTTGTTCATTCTACTTTGATTTGGTTCTCTAAATCGTTCATTAGCTTTGTTCAATTACTACTAATTCCGCTATTAGTAATTGTGATTCATATACTGATGGCTAGCTGAGAGGATTTCTAGACCTGACAAATCTTTTGTGAATATATTGTTTCTATTTCTTATAGAGATGGTTTATGCAATTAAAATTTTTAACTCTTTTGATAAATCGTTCATGTCAATGACAATTTCTCACAAAGATTTCCACAAAGACGCTGCATATAATTTTAAAGTCCTGAAGACGTATTTGTAATCTGACAAATATAGACTATTTCTTTTGTTAAGGGTGTTTTTCTTTTGCTTATATAAGTTTATATAATTTTTAATAAGCTCATAAATCAATTTTTTTTGTTCAATTATGTCACACCCCGCTAAAGCGGAAACACGGAATTTGAAGAGCTGGAACATCTTTACACAGGTCATATAAAACATAACGGTAATCAAGTCATTAATTAAAAGTAAAAGTGTTTACAAATCCATTCGAACGACCAAGACACGATAATTTAGTACATTGATACACAATTAAAAAGTTTCATTAAAAATTCTCAAAACAAATGGCCAAGTCTTTTCCCAAAGAGGTTCTCACACGACCGCCTCGACCCGTCCATGCCATGCACATCATGCTTACACTAATTTCCTGAAACATAAGATAAAGTGTCAACTACGAAAGTAGTGAGTGAGTTACAGTTTAAATAGTCGACAAAAATATAAGTAAAGTATATAAAAGTAAAAGTTTCCAAGAAGGAGATTAGCGGAGAAAAGTCGCTTAAAGTTTACATACTTTAAAGTCCAAGTAATGGGCGGACTGGTGCCCTAAGTTTGTAAAGACCAAATATAGTCAAATTTAGTCAAATAGTAGAAGCGTATATCAATCGCTAAAAAGTTATAAGTTTATGCGTAAGTAACTAATTAGATTTTCTTGTATCAACCTCTTGGCATCTATAACTTAAGTGTTCACACTAATCCGATTATCCAACCGTGTCGGCCCCAACTCCCCGCCTCTCAAACGGGAAGTTAATCAGTACTTAGTAATATGTACTTAGACTGCCATCTAAGCAAGGAACGGTTCTTTCCTAAGTATCGATACCCATAATTACTATACGGCTAAGTAGTTAATAGTGTGAAAGTCTAAGTCTAAAATAGTCGGGCACTAAGTAAACTTTATTTTTAAAAGCGAGAGAGTCGTACGTCCATCACTTAAGACCGTGTTATAGTTCTATCAAGGGTTGGTACGCATACAAGCATCAATGATTAGTTTAGTCAAAAGAGAGCGAGCCAATAAGTCTAAGTAAAGTAAAATATTTTACGCATAAGAGTTCAAATAGTCGTTCAAATAAGTCCAAGTACGTTCCAAAAGTCAAATAGTTTATAAGTTTCAAAGTCAAAGTTTAATAAGTCAAAAGTCAAAGTTCGATATATTGCAATTTGTTTCATAAGGTTTTTAAAATGCAATTAATCTTATGTTTCCCCCAAAATTCATGTAAAATATATAAAACAAGGGGTTGTAACTCACGGATTGCGAAGAGAACGAGAACTTGGAAACTCGGTCGGAATATGAAAGCCGGGAATCACGGATTGCCTATTAATACCAAGATAGTTTAATTAGTTGTTATATTATTATGTTCTTATATAATAATATAGACCAATTTTTATTAAACTTTAAGTGTCAAGGTTAGTGAAGTTAAAATAGTCCGAAAAGGTAATTGTCACGTTTTTGTCCAAAAGTCCGATTTAACGTTTTCGGTTATTATCTTAAGTGCTTTTGCTCGCTGAAGTGATTTACAATTTCTGAGGAAATTTGGGCAGCGCTTCCGCGCCCAAATTTCATGCCCAAAAATTGTACCATCACTTCCGCTCACAAATCACCTAAAACACAATATCATATATATTATAGCTCAAAATAGTCCAAATAGTCCAATATAAGTCACCATTATTATTAGTTTGGTTTATCTCAGTCCCATAATAATGTTAGAACAAGTCCAAAATGTATACATAAGTTTTAAATGGACAAAACGACGATTTTTGGGAAGAACATCAGCCCGGTGCGCGGCACCTGTCAGGGGGTGCTGCGCACCTCCTTGCTGTTCTTCACCGTTTTGTGATTTCTTTGCTAAAAACGTCTTTTTACCCATAGATTTCGACATGCAAACCGGTTTAAAACTTATTAAAACATCTTTTTAACAGTTTATAAAACATTTTTGGTTACAAATTCGTGGATCTAAAGGTTATTTCGGTTAAAAACGTTTTTGACCATAAAAAGTCATAGATTTGTGTAAAAATACATTATCAACCGGTTAGATCTTACATGCAATTGAATATTTGTATAAAGATAGTAAAAATAAAGAAATCTACCGAAGGAAAAGCCTCGGATGATGAGTTTTGGTCGGATTTACGCTCCAAAAATCTTTACAACACTAGTCCTTTTGATAAAAATGACACCCCCTTTCTCTAGTTGATTAGAACGGTTTGTA
>CAJVGC010000001.1:22311631-22347265 GCA_910822075.1 Senecio squalidus | reverse complement strand
GTCAGCTTTGTCATAGGTGAAGCGATCTTGGAGAAGTTCTCGATGAATCGGCGATAATACCCAGCAAGACCCAAAAATGAACGGATTTCGGTCGGTGATTTCGGTGCAACCCAACTTTTAACAGCTTCAATCTTAGCAGGATCAACATGAATACCCTTCGCGCTAACTACGTGGCCAAGAAATTGAACTTCGGATAACCAGAACTCGCACTTAGAGAATTTCGCATACAACTTTTCTTTTCGAAGCACTTCGAGAACGAGACGCAAATGCTCTTCATGTTCCTTGCGACTTCGGGAATAGATAAGAATGTCGTCGATGAATACGATAACGAATTTGTCAAGATACGGACGACAATTACGGTTCATTAGTTTCCGCAGGGGCGTTGTCATACCAAACCGGCATCACCATGAATTGGTAATGACCATACCGAGTACGAAAAGCAGTCTTAGGTATATCTTCTTCCTGAACTCTCAACTGATGATAACCAGAGCGAAGATCGATCTTAGAGAAATAGCAAGAACCCTGAAGTTGATCGAATAAGTCATCAATACGAGGAAGGGGATAACGGTTCTTCACAGTCAACTTGTTTAACTCCCGATAATCAATACATAAACGCATGGAGCCATCCTTCTTCTTAACAAAGAGAACAGGAGCACCCCACGGGGAGAAACTAGGACGAATAAAACCCTTATCGACCAGTTCCTGAATTTGTTTCGACAACTCGAGCATCTCGGAAGGAGCCAAACGATACGGAGCCTTTGCAACAGGTGCTGCTCCAGGAATAAGATCAATACGAAAATCGGTTTGTCTCTGGGGAGGGACTCCAGGTAAATCGTCGGGAAAAACGTCAGAATACTCGCGAACCAATCGGAACAATAATCTTTCTTCACCAAGTGAGCGAGATATAAGGAACAACCTCGACGGACATACTCGCGAACCTTCAAACAAGAAATGACTTTAAGACGTTTCCCAGCCTTGTCTCCGTGTACAATCAACTGATCTCCATCTGGCTTCTGAATACGAATAAGCTTCTCATAACAGACTATCTCTCCTTTATGCTTCGCTAACCAATCCATACCGACTACGACGTCGAAACTACCGAGTTTCATAGGAATAAGGTCGATGGAAAAAGGAATATCGGCTAAAACAAGAGGAATATCACAAATAACTTCTCTAACACAGGCGCATCTACCATCAGCTATTTCTACCTCATAAGCAGGCTCTAAAGGACTAGAAGCACGGTTTACTAAGGGACGGAAGTCACTAGAAATAAAGCTTCTATCGGCACCCGAATCAAACAATATAAAAGCAGGATAATCGTCAACAAGAAATGTACCAGTGACTACGGTAGGATCCTGATGAGCTTCAGCAGATTCCATAGCGAAAGCTCGGCTCTTAGCAGGATTTCCTCTAGCACTAGTACCAGCACCAGGGGTAGATGATACAAGCTTAGGACACTGCTGACGGAGATGACCCATTTCTCCACATTCATAGCACGCTCCAACAGTTCTTCTACAATATTGCTCGGTGTGGCCTAACTTCTTGCAGCGTTTACAAACCCAACACGCTACATTTGTCGCATGAGCACTACCACAAGTGTCACACTTAGGGCGCACGCCCTGATAACCAGCTCCAGCACCAGTCAACGCATACACCTGAGGATGTTGAGGCCTCTGATCTTGACTACGGCTTCTCTTCCTCGAATTACCCACATTTCTTCTGTCAGATCGACCAGAATCTCTTCGGTTCACAACCGGCTGTAGAGTACCAGCACGGATCGCACTTGCGGTCAGCCGACCAGCAATATCGACCGCACTCTGAAGAGTACCCGGATAGTGAGCGATAATGTGATCTCGCATAGTTTGAGGCAACCCATGAGTGAAGCGTTCAATCCTCTCATTCTCAGTGCGAACCAGACGAGGAACCAAAACACACAGATCATAAAATCTGTTCACATACCCACGAAAGTTAGAACCTTGCATAGTCAGGTTCCAAAACTCGTCTTCCAGTCTCTGCGTCTCAGATGACGGCACATACTCCTTCTTCATCATAACCTTCAAGTTTTCCCATGTCATCAAGGTGACAGCAGCTCGACCCTGAATCTTCTTCACAGAGTTCCACCAAGTGAGGGCTTTACCCTGGAACAGATAGGTAGCATACTTAACTCGGCTCTCCTCAGCACATCCTGATACATCAAATACAGACTCCATCTTCTCAAACCATTGTAGGGTGGCAACTGCATCTTCAGTACCCCTAAACTCAGTAGGTTTGCAGTCCAGAAAGGCCTTATACGAACAGCCTCGGGGTGGATCTTCAATCACAATACTTGGTCCACCTACTCCTACGTGCACCGCTCTTCCCACATCGGAACCATCGCGCCCAGACGCCATACCCTCTGCTCCAATATCTTGCATCACAAGTTCTTCGAACCCAAAATCAGCATCTTGCACTGGTGTCTCCTTAAGCTGTGCAACAATCACTGGAATAGCTGCTGCAATCTGCTCCGCAATCAGCTGGCTGATGTTCGGAGTAGCAGAAGTAACATTGGGGACAGCAGTGGGATTCGGAGGCGTAGCACCCGCTCTCACCGGGACGCGACCTCGCCTTGCCGACCTTCTCGTAGCAGTGACGGCAGGAGTAGCTCTAGTAGCTCTAGTAGAAGTCCTCTTAGGCGGCATCTTCTACGAATATCAAACGGAATAAATCAGAACGATAAACTGTATGTGCGACTAAAACGAGCAGGCCTCAAAACATAAAAAGCAAAATAAAAGCACACATAGCATATAAATCACATACAGGCCCACAAAATAAGGAAATGCGCACATAGAGTAAATCAGATAGGTCCAAAAGCCTAGGTCATAGTCTAAGTGATTCCGTAAGGTCACTTAGTTCGTGGCTCTGATACCAACTTCTGTCACACCCCGCATAGAAATGGCGGAACCGAGGTGTACAGTGTATACGGTATCAGAGATTCAAAGGTTACATCAAACATAAATAAACCAAACATCGTCAACATAGATATAAGAGTTTGAAATAGAATACTTATTACAATCATCCGAATATCAAAATATGGCTACAAAGTTTGGGAAACTAAGGAATTACAATAACAAAATAAATTCCAAGCAAAAGTCCCAAGTAGCCAAGCAAGCATAGCATCATAAAGAGGTAACCTCAAATCCCTGAAAAGCGTTAAAATACGACGTCAACATAAAGTTGGTGAATTATTCGCAATAGTAAATGAAAACATATTAGTATAAAAGTTTTCAATAAGTTTTGACCCAAAAGATAAGATTTGAAGATAAGTCCTTTTGAAAAGATATTTCAAAATATATTTGAAGTATACAAAACCTTTCGATAAAATATTCATACATATACCATAAAAATACCATAATCATACATACTGGATAGATAACAGCTTTAGGAACATACGATACACCTGAACCATAACAATACTGGCAACTAACCCCACCTAGTGTCTTAAGCTAGGTTGTTCTCGGAAATAATCGGTCATAACATTACTAATACGGACAGGGCTCCTCCCTTATCATAATAACGTATTAGAATGAGGGTTTGTTAGACCCATATAGCGCTATATATACGAACCGGCGGCTAAAAGCTAACAGGTGTGTATACGGGGCCTCATACTACCACAAAGGCGGTACGAGTTTGGGTAAGACCATCTAAAGCATCATATCCACAATACATATCCATAATACATACATACCATAAAGCACATTTGTTTAACGCTAATCATGCCCAAAAATATAAAAGCAGTAAAAAGGGCAACGAATAACTCACTGATAGCAAAGCAATCCAAATCTTTATATGTCGGGAAATACTATAATACCGTCAAGATCCCACGTCTAAGTGCCCTATACATCACGTAAATAAACATGTCTAAGTATCTCTAAGTCTAGTAGGGTTATGCCTTAACGATTAACGTTTTATACGGGTTTTGAAATGACCAATAGGAATATCAATATAACGGAATAACAAGTTTCGGAAAGTCAACGGACTAGATACGTGATTCTCATACTTACGTGCACTACAAGTCACGTAAGTATCAAGTTACGTGTTATACAAGGGTTACGGGACAAAACAAGAAGTTACGGAACATCAGGACCATAGTTACGTGAATAAGGAGTTAATTACGTGACCTTCAAGTCACTTACGTGACTTAGACTTCAATTACGTGCATAAGGGACCAACTACGTGCATAAGGGACTAATTACGTGACAAAAGGACTAATTACGTGAACAATTACGCGTTTAAGGGACTAGATATGTAAAATTGTAGGAGTTACGTGATCTGTGAGGGAGTTACGTGATGGTCAAGTCACGTAACTGATTAGTTACGTGATGGAGGTGTTTGTTACGTGAGCGTAATTGTTATCTGATCAGTTACGTGCATGTAACTACAGTTACGTGCATGTAACTGAGTTTTTACGAAAAATACATTCGGAAATCGATTTCTGAGTGTTCTAGATGTCTATTTGACCCCAAATTGGAACCCTATGTCCAGAAAATGATTACATACAATAATCTTAAATAAAATCCAAGTTTTGACGGTGAGAAGTGGTATTTTCGGGTTTAAATCAAAATAACAAAGTTTAGAACCAAAATGGAGAAATACTTACCCGATCGTAATGAAACTTGGAGGATAGATGAAGATGATGATGGTGATCAATAATCCGGTCTCGGATTGGAAATCCAACGGTTAGATCGCCGGAAAAGTTAGAGAGAAGGTGGAGGTTTATGTGTGTGTGTTGTGTGTGTTTTCTAGAGAGAGAGAGAGTGTAGGTGAAATGAGGATAAGGACAAATGGTTTGGTGGCTAGATAAGACAAATGGTTAGGTAGGGACGATTTTTGTAATAAAAATATGATAAGGACTAAAATTGTAATAGAATTTCTTGCGTAGGACTAGTTTTGTAATAAAATTTCCGAAAGGACTAAAAATGAAATACTTTTTAAACGTTAATCTTAATCATATAATTAAGGCATAATTCCCCTAAACTTATCATAAGAGCATACTAGACTTATACTAAGGGCACTTAAGACTACACGTTCCCGACATAAAGATTCGAATCACATACTATATACCCGATAAACGCAAATACGCATAAAATACAAATACGATACTCATAAAATACGAATACGATAAACATAAAAAGGAATACAATAGGGTCAAAACACGAACATAAATAAATAAAACGAATACGAGACGATAGAATAATACCGTGAAATTCGCGAATGTCACACAAAAGAAGTGCTATTGAGGCTTTAAATGATCTTCTCCAAGATCTTATGGACTCGAAAGAAATTTTTGGAGGTAAAGTTGTTGTACTTGGTGGAAATTTTAGACAGACGCTTCCAGTGGTACGCAAAGGAACTAAATCAGAAACAATAGCCGCATGTCTAACTAACTCTCAGTTATGGCCGTCACTTCATAAATTACACTTAGAAGAAAACATGAGAGCTTTGTTAGATCCTATTTTCACTGATTTTCTTCTCAAGATTGTAACGCAACAGAAACGTCACATGTTAATGACCTTTTCAATATTCCTACCTCCATGATCATTAAGTCGCATTCAAAAGAGGAACCTATAAATGCTCTCATAGCCCGTGTACCCAAACACGCATCTAAATACAATAACCAACTCTTGTGCTTTGAATCGTGCCATCTTGACCACAAAAAATATTTTCGTTGATGAGATAAATGACATTCTGATAAAAAGGTTCCCAGGTGAAGAGACTGAATATACCAGCTTTGATGAAACTTTAGATCCTAATGACCAAGCTCAATATGAAGACTTTTTGCATTCACTTACACCATATGGTATGCCACCTCATAGACTTGTTTTAAAATCAAATTCACCTATCATTTTATTGAGAAACTTGAATCCTTCCGAAGGATTATGCAACGGGACTCGATTAATTTGCAAAGGTTTAAAAAGAAATGTCATACATGCAGAGATTGCTTTTGGAGACTTTTCTGGAAGCCAAGTATTTATCCATAGAATTCCTATGCAACCTCCAAGTGATGATGAACAATATATAGTGCCATTTAAAAGGGTTCAATTTCCCATCAGGTTATGCTTTGCGACGACTATTAACAAAGTACAAGGTCAAACACTTGATTTTGTTGGTGTGTACTTAAAGGAACCGGTGTTCTCCCATGGACAATTGTATGTTGCACTCTCACGTGCTAGGACAATTGAACACGCAAAAGTACTTATCAGGCCACCTCTTTCTGATGTTCCTAATACTACGAAAACCAAGAACATTGTGTATCGGAAGGTTTTGCAAATCTCTGAGTATATTGATAAGTATATACCTACCATAATATTTTCAAATTTCAATATTTATGATAATTTGAAAACTATTGAAATCTGTATCTCACATAAATTTTCATTTGAAGGTAAAATGCCAACCTAAGTCGTCCTGTAGATATTGGCACTAGAAATGTCGTTGGCGTTTATTATTAAGATCGAAGGCGTTTATATTTAAGACTTTGAAGGTGTTATGAATTTTTAGTGTAGATCGTGATATTAGTTGTTCGGATTAAAAAATGGGAGTCAGATGTCTTGGGGAAAATAAACAAAAAAAATTGTTATCGTTTTTGTGTTCTCGAATATAGTTATGATGTAAAGTGATTGAAGATCAACGATGAAGGTGAAGCACTTCCTTACTCCCGTTGCACATTGAATGTTCTCGGACAAGTTATGTCTAACTTTTCTTTTGCTGCTATAGAAGTCTCTTTTACACATACCATTAAGGTAAGCACATTGAGTTAACTCAGTGACGTTGGAGTTGAGTTAACGTGATACTCATTTTTTTCTTGTTGGTATGAACAACTTTGGAGCCGTTATATACTGCAGAAGCTTCTCAGTTCGTCTAAGACCACCAAATTCCTCGTCCCCTTTGATTGTCATTGGGCCCCGTTGTATTCCTCTTCCACTTTGGTTGTCATTGCCCTTTTACTTATTAATTTTTGCGATGTTCGTTTTCGTAGGTGTGGTGTCTGAACTTTGGTCGACTAAAACCGTGAACTAAATACATAGTGTGTGAAGTCTAAGTCCATCTTCACATATATTTATAGTCATAATCAATGTTACCATCAAAGTTATATTTTTTCCTCTTATATGAGATGTTTTTTATACGAATTAAATAGAGGTTGCAAATTGAACGGCTTGTATAACGGGTCAAAATATGTAACTTTTATCTTTGGGTACAAAATGGTTTTGGTCTGGGTTGACCCACCAATACTTTTGGTCGATTTTTTAATATGTTTTAAGTAGCTAATGAATTTAATATGTTTACAAAACCATTTAGAAGGTTAACAATATTTAAATACATGTTTATCAAATTTTGATCCTATTAACATATTGAATCCATTTGACCCATCTCACTTCTTAATTAATTTTTTATTTAAACTTGTTTGACCCGTTATCAAATAATTACAACCCATTTAGACAATTTTCGTATAACCGAGTGAATTTCGTTTATTTTTTTCTTTATAGTGTTATGATTCGTATACATAGGTGTATCAATGGCCTAATTGACGGAACTTTCTTTTTAACTGGCTCGGTTCTTCAAGTGCTATGATTTCTAACATTTCTTTACTTACAGAAGCTTCTATTCAAAGAAAGCGATAGTAGTAAATATCAATCTTTTTCTATGTCGAGTTAAAGCAACGAATTAGCGTAATATTAAGCAATCCAAATCTAATGGGTTTGTGTGTTTTGATTTCGATATTTAACAGACACGTATGGATAGCACAGATGTCGGCAAGTAGCTCTAATGCATTTGTTAATGGAGGGGAAAATGTAACACGATAAAGAAAGTTGTTTTTAGTTTTTAAAGAATATTATGGCATCCCAAATATTTAATCCCTAAAGGTACTAATATTATAATGTATAGGTCTTCTATGTTATGTTATCCAGATCAATAAGAAGCAAACTCTACATTGAATGTTAGTAATTATACTCTTTATGAAGATCGTAGATTAATCAGCTAATATATAGTTGATAGTTGAATAAATACATTTTCTTGTTGTCTTGTAGCTACAATACAACTTGTTTCCATATATATTTTATTACTAGTATATAAATTTTCAACCTTTTGAATTCTCTAAGAAATCAACTTATATCCATATTTAAAAATACGCAGCAATCATATATATATATATAAATCCAAGTTTAACCCTCACATTGAAACTTTAGCACCTTTGGTCCTCATGGACCAAACTTGATTCAAAATGAGTCTCAACGAAAATTTTTGGGATGGTACAGTTTGGGTATATCAAAACTTATAGGGGAGGGTTAACGGTTTTACATTAATTTTATATAACTCAAGCGTGGGTAAACAAGTCATAGATAGCAAACGGATTTAGAGGCTAACCGAGAAGATACAATACTTTTTATTAGCTATGACTCTTGTTAAAATTAAAAACAATACTCGACAAATACACACAGATATCATCTTACAGCCCGCAACTTCTGCAAACTTTATTACAAGCATATCCCATATTTACATTTGTTTTCTTTTTCTATAAAGGGGATGGCGAAATGCTGATTTTTCATGTTTTCAACGATACAATCAGAACCAAACAAAGAAACAACAGGTTAGCTTGGCCGTACTTTTGGCTATAACCGTAACAAGAAATTTGAGAAGTGATCCCACACAAGAAACAAGGTGTTTGTTCAGATGTCTTGGGATGTAAAAACTTTAAAAACCTTGGGCTTGCCAAATGGTCTCCGGTGTAAACTGCAACACAAGTTTTCTAATAGGTTACAATGGCGGGTCACCTGACGCCATTACTTTAGGTTTCCAACTGGTTAACTGTTACCTCCTCAGTAGCTTTAATACGTCACCAACAAGATGTAACGATCCAGTTACAAGAACCTGCGAAAAAGAGTGCTATCTTCAGTCTTTTGTGTGTCTATACATCAAAGCCACTATTAGATGTGTCAAAATTAGACCATTTTGTAAATGGGTCGATGTGGGTGATGTGGCTTATGTTTTATCACTAATATGTCAAATGGGTAAGATAAAAGAAAAAGAGCAAAAAAGGGGGTCGAAAGTTGTCCAATTTTCTTTTTTTTTCTTTTTTTTTGGGGGGGGGGGGGGGGGGGGGAGGGGGTAAAAACTTATAGCTTTTTGAATCATTTTATTTCAAAAGTTTGATGATTATTGAAATAATATAATGTTTTTAATTATAATTCGCACACAAAATATTTTATAAATGAGGACAAGTTTTGGATCAACCTGAAGCCTAAGCGAAGGGTTGTCTCGAGCAGACTTTCTTAACCAAGAAACTGCCAAAGGTAATGACGGGAACACTGCACTGCAACTAAAGTTTCCATCTTGTGGATTGCAGTGAGATATATCATCATGGAGGAATTCAGGTGGTGGGAAATTTTCAACAGCTTCGCTCTTGACACTTTTGTTTAGCCCAATGTCTACAAAAGTATGTTATAACCAAAATTAAAGCAGAAGTCAATGGGTCTCTAGAATTTGAGACTTTTACAGGTGGTAAAATTGACGGGTCAGGTTACGGGTCAAGATAGGTTCACACTTTAACCCGTTTCCCTTATAGCTAAACTTTTTTTATTTATTGAGTTCAACCCGTTAGAGATAAAACAAAAACCATATTGACCCAATTATAAGTAAATGGGTCGAAATAGCACCTCTGAAAATTGTTTTTTTACAAACCTGTGCCATGAATAATTCTTTCCCACACCCTTTGGAGGTTGAACTGCCATGCTAGATCCTTTGAAGGGATGTTTAAAGGGATGTCTGAAGCACCAGAAGTAACCTTGCTGTAAGTCGAGATACTTGGGACGAAAATTGCTTTCGAAAAATCAGAACCTGCTCATGTTCATATCATTTACATAAAGATTTAGCAATATATATTGAAAGTTAAAAAATTTGTTGAATTTGTTAAATAGTAAAACGTATCATAGATATTAGTAATTATTGACTCAAAATAAAAACAAGTACCCGATGAAGCACATATATCTGCAAGTTTTGGAAGAATAATTTCCGGATCCCTCGTTTCCATGCAATTAAATAACAAAATCTGAAAGATAAAAAATGAGATACATATGAAGCTAACTTACTAGTTATTACAACTATGTTTTGTAATATTAAAATGTGATTTCATTCGGATTACCCTTTTCGATATTCTTTGATATTCTTTTTCATTTGATTGTTGAATGCAACCATTGGTGGAAACTTCTTCCATGTTTTCAACGTTAGATAATGATGACACTTGTCTATGAATCTTTTCACTGACCACATTAGAAAACCATTTGGCACAAGCATCCATGCTCTCCGGACTATGAGCTCCATCCAAGTAAAAAATCAACTCCCCGGAACCACTTTCATCCAAACAAGAGTCGTAAACTATTTGAGCCCTTCCAGAAAGATGTGCAGTCGAAAGACCCCTTATAAATGCCTCTGGTAAACTATCGTCTGCAATATCCTGAGTTGGCATTCAATAAAAAAAAGTGAAATTTATATGATGCATTAACAAGCAGATGTGGCAAAAGGGTTGGGCAATGGGTCAAAATGTGTGTCCGAACCACTTTATTTCCAAAATTAAAAAGTTCAAAATCTTACTAGATACTAAGGCTTCTTTTGTCCCACATTTATTGTCCACGTTACTATTTTAGTTTGTCCCAATAAAATTGCCTACTTCTTACTAGATATTGAGACTTAAAATTGTACTCTTAACAATGAATTTTTTCGGTTTGTGGACAATAAAAATATGAGGAATGGAGTAGATAACAAGTGTGTGACTTCTGACCCTTTTGACCGGTATCCATATGAGCAAACCTTTTTTTGTGGCCATTTAGACCCAATCAAAAGATAATCCGAAACGATTATGCATAAGTAAATGAAATAAAATAAGAATGAAAAGTTTAAAGGAAAACCATATGTGAGAACTCACATTTTGGAAGAGCTTTTCCCAGTTTCGTGTAGTTTTGAGCCAACTTTTACAAAGAGAAACAGCAAGGCCAGCATTCACACGCTGGTGATCGCCAGATAGACTTAGTTTCACCCCCTTCAACCTCTTGTAAGTAAGTGGTGCAACCACTTGCAACGGAACCTTCAATTGGCGTTAGAGAAATGTCAAGACAACACAAAATTGCAGACTCTAGACACAATAAATTAATAAGGATAAGAGTACCTCCAAATCATGGGCCCGCTGCTTAAGAACATCTGTTGCTTCAGGAAGTTGAGGTACGGAGAATGCAGGAACTTGAGGCTTCAAAGGATAAAGGATATTATGGTCATTTCAGACAGTAGTTTTCCAAATATTCGAACCAAATATCGAGTAATAAATGAAAAATTAATAAAAACTCATAACTAGAGTAGTTAGAGTGTACCTACTTCGTTGTACCTTAAATATCCCAGCTTTATGCAAAGCAATTTTTTCCAAAGTCTCTCCTACAGATCATTATAAATAACCTTTTGAATAACTATAAGTAAAATACATGTATAAAGACGGAAATGTGTGAAAAGAACTGACCTAAAATTTCTGTGTGATCAAAACCAAGAGAAGTGATGCCACAGACAATAGGGTTTTGGATCTGCAGAGTTTCAACAACATCCATAGTATAGGATCGAAATTGGTTTATTTATAAAACTACAATAATCCAAAAAACATCTCACTCACATCTGCGATATTTTCGAAAAACATTAAACAATGCACAATCTTCGGTAAGTCTTCAATTACAAAATAATCATGTAGTTAGTTTTCACCACTCGCTTAAATAAAAGGTGAGCTTACAGTCGATCTATGTGGAAATGGATAAATCTAGGTAGTAAATTTAAATCTTGCTTATTAAAGAGATTCAAGTTGATTGTTATTAAACTCTTAATATAATAGGTGTTTGTTGTCTATTAATCTCACGATCTGTCATGGCTATATTTCCACGGCAAGGGATTTTAGACCATTTTCTCCCAAAACTATATATCCAACAATGAGACAGGGGAAATAAGATAAATTAAAGATGCATTACCACATTTGTTGAATCATATTTCCCTCCAAGACCAACTTCAATAATAGCAACATCAACCTGTGACAATGAGATGCACGGTAAGTTCTCTTGCTAAAACGTATATTAAAGTTCATTTAATGATAAGTGATGTATAGCTCTACCTTTTCAGATACAAATATCTTCAACCCCAAAAGAGTCAAAAACTGAAAAAGTGGAGGCATTGGAAGGTCTTTTGTGACTTTATCCTGCCAATTTACATTGCTAAATATTTTATATATTTTATCACTAACAATTTGAAATCTAGCAACATCAACATGTGAATGGAAAGAGGTTATTTGTTATAACAAATTAATCGAATAAGATCAAAAGTACTAGATCTAGAAATGAAATAATACCTTAAATTGGTTCCAAATTCCCCAAAAATATAGTAAAAATTGCCCTTCGGATATATCCAGCCTGCATAGTTGTGTTCGGAAGAAAAACGTTAGGACGGGAAAATTACTATCCTTGATTTAACTTGGAAATGATCATGTAAAACATGTATATCAGTATATGCAAGACGGTAGGAGACTCATCTTTGCTTATACCCCTTCATCAAACTAGAGTCCACTTTCCATTTTGTTAATTTAAACTCAATAAGATATACATAGGAGGTTGTTCCCTTTCCAGGTGACCAGGGAGCGCAAGTCTTTCGACTCAGATATACGAGGGCCTAACCGGGGTATCCCCGTGACCGTTTCCGAACCCTTTCCCTGGCCACCCCAAGATATTACCTAAGGAAGTTCGAACCTGAGACCGTGATAACATAGATACTTTCAGATATTTCTGGTTTCAATGTTTTCTGTTGCAAATGATTTTTCTATTGTTTTATACAGTCATCCTTTCTCTATAACTAAAAACTTTCCAACTCGCAAACTTATGAATGTTAATTTAAATATTTAGATATCAAGAAACACTATAAAATTACCCCATAATATTGCAACATTTCTAATTTCGGCAATTCTTAATTACAATATTACTGACGGTAGTAATTGGGGTCACAAGACTTCCTTATGTGAAAACTAGAGGACCTTTAATATAGAGTAAAGATTTGATATTATTTAATGTGTATCATTAATACAGTATGATTTTAAAACAATGTAACACAGTTACATACATACCCATTGAGACGAAATCTTTCTTTCACGTCAATTAGATGGGGAGAAGTAAATAAGCCAGTTCTAAAACCACTCTCCCGTAAGATTGCTTCACAAAATGTGCATGTTGATCCCTACTTTATAAACTTCATCAGATATAAAACGAAAAAATAGCGTCCAAAACATATTGGATACTGGACTTCGGAATAAGAAACGAAAAACTATAATAAGTGACGATAATATGATTTGATTCAGAAAGATGAATGTGAGTACCTTTCCTTTAGTTCCAGCAACATGAATAATGTTAAGGTCAGCAATTTGTTCTTCAATGCCTAATATCTGAAACTCGAATTCATGATAATATTTTATAAGTACTTCACTTAAGATTTGGCAAATTAAGCATCAAATCTATGTTCATGTTTTTGTAATCGGGCCATCCAACGGGTGAAAACGAGTTCAGGTTGAAACAAGTCACGCTTTAGTACGGGGATGGATCGGGTTGGGTTGAACAGCTAGCACACTTTATGTACATTTTTATAGCTTTTTTAATAAATAAGTAATGCATTTTTTATGAAAACAAAAGAATAAAAATTATAATAATAATCGAAATCTTTATATAAATCCATTTTTGAGGTTGTATGCATCAAATAGACTACGGGTGACTTCAACCCATTTGACCCTTTAACTTATCAGCTAGATCTTTATTGACCCACTTCAGATCAAACATAATAACACAACCAAACTGACCCTCTCATATGTTGAAGATAAATTTACCTGAATATACATTGACATCCTCTCCAGTTTCGTGTATTTGAAATCTGTATTAGAATTCCCATCACGTTTTTTGCGTGTGATCAAAGATGAAAGTGCTTCCATGGCAGCTTCATAAGAAAAAGGCGAATGACAGTCTTGCACGCTGTCACTGGTTACACTGCTACTATTTACTGTCACCACCGTTTGAGAAGAAATGTTTGCATATTGTAAGCCTGAAATATGGTAATAGTGCAAAATTTTGTTCAGTTTCTTCATACTACGGGACAAAAAAATACATCATCATTTTGATAGCGCTTGCGTTATTCAACAATGATTTTTATAAAGAGCGATGTTTGGTTGTGCATTTTGAAAGTGATACCTTTGTGCCCCGTCTTCTCAAGCGAACGGAATGCTTTGAGGCCAGTGAGACCAAAATGCGAGGAATAACGATTTCCCCACGTTACTCCACTAACTTGCAAGAATCCCCTCCGACCATAAGACGCAACACCAAGTCTTCCTCGTGTCATATATGCGTTCGAATGTACAAGCATTATATTATAGACTGTTCCTACACCTTGAATAGCCGAAAAAATTATATCAGGAACTTAAGGGCATCAATTATATGAGTGATCTTTTATAAAGATTATTCGACTACCCAAATTCTCATTTATATTTCCAAAATCTATAATATAAGAATATTCAAATCCAAGATTGTTTTGTTGTTATTGGGAAAGAAATAAAGGGCAGGAATTGATAAATACATACTCACTTCGGGGAAGAAGAGAAGACAGGTTTTGTGGAAATGGGAGTCCCGCCATTACAGAAATGAAAGAAGTATATCAACAGATTGAATGGAATCTATCATGTCCGGGTAGTGCTCCCATTGATGTAGCCCACTCACCAAAGATTCCACTTCAAACCTTATAGTGTTCAAAAGATTTTTTTTTTTCAAGAAATAGAAAAAAAGAAAAAAAAGTAAAAGAAAAATAAAATTAAAAATGTTTTTAACCGGAGAGAAAAGAAAGGAAGTTAAAAGAAATTTTATTCCATTTTTTATATCTAAATATTCTTTCCAAAAATGAGAAGATTTGAAAATAAAATATGTTTTTAACATTTTTAAAAAACTTAATCTCTAAATTATCTTTAACCAAATATAGATCTCTTACATACATGTCTATTTTTTTTACTCGAAATTACAACCGAATCGAATCGAATTGTGATTTTTTTTTTTAAATAATTTATCATATATACTTGTTTTCTTTAATTAATTCATGTATTTTGTAATGCTCGTTTGTTCTTGTTAAGTTTTTTTTTAAGTGGTGTTTATAAAGTTCATCTATTGAATCTTTTAATGTAAATTAAACTTTAATATGAGTTTTTTTTTTTCTTTCTTTTCTCTCCAAATACCTCCAACTCGGAAACTCATTTTTGAAAAAATAATCTCCATTCTTCTCTCTTCTTTTCTGTTAAATTATTTTCTTTTAATTTCTCTTCTCCCCTCACTAAACTCGGGAACAAAGTGTTAAGGATTAACTAACGGGTTTATTAGTTTATATAATTTTTGATAAGTTTATAATTTGTGACAACCGTCAAAATTCAGGTACTTGTTCAATTATCATATCGGTTCGAAACGTTAGTTACTCTTTTATCGCGTTCGCTTTATCCTAGTTCGTAACTTTTGAGTCTGTACCTTGTCGGAACTAGTATCGGAATAACTTCCGGAATCAAATTTATAAGTCCTAATACCAAGAAAAACACCTATTGAACTTTCCTAAGTTCATAACTTATCATAATTAGGAACTTTCAATTAACAAAAAGGTCCAACGAAGCAATAACGCAAAAAAAAAACGAAAAATCGAATAAGGCTGAAAATCACCCGGTGCGCAGCACCTAGTGATGAGGTGCGCAGCACCTCGCGCCAGAATTCAAAATATTTACAGTTTTAGTCCCTGCCTCGTTTTTACACAACCACCACCCAAACCAACCAATCACACTCGAGCCAGACCATAATTACTGTCTTTTGACAGTCCCCAAACCCCCTATACCCCATTTTATTATTTCTTTTTTTCATTTTACCTTCATTTTTACAAAAGAAAAACACACACACACCCCATTCTCTCTCAACTTTCTCTCAAGAAATCCACTTGTTCCAGTGATTTCCAGTGACTTAAACACCATTTCAATCCATACAAACCGTTCTAATCAACTAGAGAAGCAAGGGGGGTGTCGTTTTTATCAAAAAGGACTAGTGTTGTAAAGATTTTTGGAGCGTAAATCCGACCAAAACTCATCATCCGAGCTTTTCCTTCGGTAGATTTCTTTATTTTTACTATCTTTATACAAATATTCAATTGCATGTAAGATCTAACGGTTGAAAATGTATTTTTACACAAATCTATGACTTTTTATGGTCAAAAACGTTTTTAACCGAAATAACCTTTAGATCCACGGATTTGTAACCAAAAATGTTTTATAAACTGTTAAAAAGATGTTTTAATAAGTTTAAACCGGTTGCATGTCGAAATCTATGGGTAAAAAGACGTTTTTAGCAAAGAAATCACAAAACGGTAAAGAACAGCAAGGAGGTGCGCAGCACCCCCTGACAGGTGCCGCGCACCGGGCTGCTGTTCTTCCCAAAAATTGTCGTTTTGTCCGTTTAAAACTTATGTTTACATTCTGGACTTTTTCTAACATTATTACGGGACTGAGATAAACCAAACTAATAATATTGGTGACTTATATTGGACTATTTGGACTATTTTGAGCTATAATATATATGATATTGTGTTTTAGGTGATTTGTGAGCGGAAGTGATGGTACAATTTTTGGGCATGAAATTTGGGCGCGGAAGCGCTGCCCAAATTTCCTCATAAATTGTAAATCACTTCAGCGAGCAAAAGCACTTAAGATAATAACCGAAAACGTTAAATCGGACTTTTGGACAAAAACGTGACAATTACCTTTTCGGACTATTTTAACTTCACTTAACCTTGACACTTAAAGTTTAATAAAATTTGGTCTATATTATTATATAAGAACATAATAATATAACAACTAATTAAATTATCTTGGTATTAATAGGCAATCCGTGATTCCCGGCTTTCATATTCCGACCGAGTTTCCAAGTTCTCGTTCTCTTCGCAATCCGTGAGTTACAACCCCTTGTTTTATATATTTTACATGAATTTTGGGGGAAACATAAGATTAATTGCATTTTAAAAACCTTATGAAACAAATTGCAATATATCGAACTTTGACTTTTGACTTATTAAACTTTGACTTTGAAACTTATAAACTATTTGACTTTTGGAACGTACTTGGACTTATTTGAACGACTATTTGAACTCTTATGCGTAAAATATTTTACTTTACTTAGACTTATTGGCTCGCTCTCTTTTGACTAAACTAATCATTGATGCTTGTATGCGTACCAACCCTTGATGGAACTATAACACGGTCTTAAGTGATGGACGTACGACTCTCTCGCTTTTAAAAATAAAGTTTACTTAGTGCCCGACTATTTTAGACTTAGACTTTCACACTATTAACTACTTAGCCGTATAGTAATTATGGGTATCGATACTTAGGAAAGAACCGTTCCTTGCTTAGATGGCAGTCTAAGTACATATTACTAAGTACTGATTAACTTCCCGTTTGAGAGGCGGGGAGTTGGGGCCGACACGGTTGGATAATCGGATTAGTGTGAACACTTAAGTTATAGATGCCAAGAGGTTGATACAAGAAAATCTAATTAGTTACTTACGCATAAACTTATAACTTTTTAGCGATTGATATACGCTTCTACTATTTGACTAAATTTGGTCTTTACAAACTTAGGGCACCAGTCCGCCCATTACTTGGACTTTAAAGTATGTAAACTTTAAGCGACTTTTCTCCGCTAATCTCCTTCTTGGAAACTTTTACTTTTATATACTTTACTTATATTTTTGTCGACTATTTAAACTGTAACTCACTCACTACTTTCGTAGTTGACACTTTATCTTATGTTTCAGGAAATTAGTGTAAGCATGATGTGCATGGCATGGACGGGTCGAGGCGGTCGTGTGAGAACCTCTTTGGGAAAAGACTTGGCCATTTGTTTTGGGAATTTTTAATGAAACTTTTTAATTGTATATCAATGTACTAAATTATCGTGTCTTGGTCGTTCGAATGGATTTGTAAACACTTTTACTTTTAATTAATGACTTGATTACCGTTATGTTTTATATGACCTGTGTAAAGATTTTCCAGCTCTTCACATTCCGTGTTTCCGCTTTAGCGGGGTGTGACAGACTTGGTATCAGAGCACATGTTATAGAGAAAAACGGTTTTAAAAATTTTTCAAAAGTTTTCGAAACCAAACTATAACCAAGGCTTTTCGGAAAATCAGTTATGGGTCTAAACTTTAGAGAATTAATTTCGTGATTTGCATGTTTATAATTTAACTACGCATGGCCTGATCACCCATGCCTAGTTCAAAATGGATTATGCAAAGACGGAACGTAATTACTATTGTTAACGGTTTTGAGTCAAAATTCCTGGTACTGTCTTTCCCCGATTCTCACGCGACTGACCCGTACATGCAATTCATTACACATTTCCTTTATCATTTCTTTGTGTCTTCTAGTACTCACGAAACTCATGGTTCACAGATTCGTCATGTCTCACTCGTCACGATCGCTTTCACCGTCACACTCCCAGTCTCGCTCCTTACCTAGAGCCGCGTCGCCTTCCGAGGGTCGTACCGCTTCAGAGAGCCAACGACACCAGACCACTGATCCTACGGAGGACACCTCCATGGCGATCTCGAGCAACATCGGGTCCAGCCCGAGGGATGTGCTACCACCCCCTCCACCGGTACCCGTTGCCGCCACACTCCACTACCGAGGCCCACGTACCAGGTTGACCGCGCGAGAGCAGGTTATCCTCCCGGGCCGTTTGCCGGATAGGATGGCTGCCCGCCAGGAGGGACCATCCCAGCCTATTCCATCGCATCTACCGTTTGGACACCCACCAGAGGTCCCACGGAACCCTAACATGGACCACTACTCTTGGGAGAGACAGTTCGAGCGCGAAGAGACGCAGCGCGCCAGAGACGCTGAGGTCGCGAGGCATAGGATGCCTCCTACCCTTCAACCTCTCCACCTGCTGCATTCCTCCATTTGCATCGCGAAGTGCGGGGATTGGTTCAGGAGACCCAGAACCAGCGACACCTCATCAGTGAGGTTACCGACTCCGCAGAACGGTTGTCGGAGCAGGCGTTGCGATTCATCGCATCGACCAGAGCTACGGCCCGCACTGTGCAGCGCCTTATTGGTATGTGCCTGGTGATGGGCACGTTGATCGTGGTTATGGCAGCAGAGATGTTTCTGGACAGGCGCCATTAGTTATTTCTTCATTGTATTGTACTTAGTGTGACAACCGTCTTATTTCCGGCGAAAACCGCATTCCCTATATTTGAGTTAACTATAATTTTTATCTTATCTTTACATGTCTCGTAAACTCGTGTACGTCGGAATCGAAATCGGAATCACAAATGTCACACCCCGCTAAAGCGGAAACACGGAATGTGAGAGCTGGAATATCATTACACGGTCGTGAGCAAATATAAACGAATTTAGTCATTTCAATTAAAAATTTAAATGGCTCAAGATACAACATTTCAAAAGGCAACCAAGTAGTTCACGATTTAACTTAAAGTACAAATACAAGTTTTTAAACAAAATTCCCAAATATATGAGGGTCTTTCCCAATAAGCGCCTCACGTGACCATATCGACCCTCCTTGCCATGCATTCCGAACGCTTACATTAATTTCCTGAAACATAAGATAAAGTGTCAACTACGAAACGTAGCGAGTGAGTTACAGTTTAAGGTTTGATGGAGTTTTCCAAAACTAGAAGTTACCAAAAATAGAAGTTACCAAAAATAGAAGTTACCAAAATTAGAAGTTACCAAAAATAGAAGTTACCAAAAATAGAAGTTACCAAAATAGAAGTTACCAAAATAGAAAGTTACCAAAATATATAAGTAGATGGTAAAAGTTTATACGTAAGCGAGTAAAGTGAATAAACTCGCATAGTAGTTATAGCGGAAACCAGGCGCTAAAATAATGAATAAGCGGAAACAGGCGCTAAAATAATGGTAAAGCGGAATCAGGCGCTAAAAATAAGTATATGCGTATGGGATATGTGTTTAACTTAACTAAAGGTACCTTGTATCAATCACTTGGCATAATATAAGTAGTAAGTATACACTAAACCGATTGTATGGTCCGAACTAGCCCAAAAACATTTAATAAAGATTCAAAGAGTGAGGTAGTAATATGTACTTGGGACGCTAACCCTGAGTAAGGAGTGACCCCTCCTAAGTATCGATACCCATATGACTAACGGCTATTGCTAATAGTGTATAAGAGAGAGAGATACAAAAACGGGCATTTGATTAAGGTTACTAAAACATTAAAGAGATCTTACGGGCTTATATATCCATCAAGGATTGGTTACTAACAAGCATCCTAGTTTAGTTATCCTGCTAAGGCATTAACACAAATACGCATGATAGTTTGTAAGATCCAAGTTAAAATGTTTCAAGATTCAAAGTTTAGAACAAGTTTCAATAAATACCGATGGTTTGCAAATAATGTTTGTAAGTTACAAAGCATGATCTTATGTTTCCCCCCAAATAATGTTTAAAAGTATAAAAAGCAAAACAAAGTGGGGTTGTAACTCACGGATTGCGGAGGGAATTGAACTCGGAGACGGTCGGAAAGGAGCCGGGAATCACGGAATGCCTAAGAATTACCAATATAATTCAAAAGTTAACTTCTTATTATGTTCTTTATACATATAAGAGATTATGTGACTTTTGTTTGTAAATAAGGATTAAGTCCAATATTGTTCCGAAAATTTGGTCCGAAGCGATTAACGTTGTGTTTAGTTCGAAGGTTTGTTGTTTTTGATTATCACGTCTTAGGTGCTTTTGCTTACTGAAGTGGCTTTATAATTTCTAGGGAAATTTGGGCAGCGCTTCCGCGCCCAAATTTCATGTCCAAAAATTACGCAACTACTTCCGCTCACAAATCACCTAAAACACAATAACATATATAATATAGTCCAAATAGTCCAATACCAATTACCAAGGTTATTAGTTTTATTTATCTCAGTCCACAAATGATAGGGTAAAAGTCCAGAATGCAAACGTGTTCTTAAAACGAGTTAAAACGTCGATTTTCGGGAGAACAGCAGCTTGGTGTTGCGCACCTGGGCACAGGTGTTGCGCACCTAGCTGCTGTCCATTTCCCGTTTTGTGTTTTTCTTGCTAAAAACGTTTTGTGACTTAAGGATTTCGACATGCAACCAGTAGGTACTTTATATTATGATGTTTTCACAGTTTCCAAACAACTTTTATCCACAAAATCATAGATCTAAGTATTATTTAGATAAAAATCGTTTTTGTATGGAAATAACATAAATCTTTACAAATACTCGTTTTTGTTGTTTAGATTGTACATGCAATTAGTAAGTATCTTTCAAAACATCATTTTAACAGTTTCTAAGGCATTTTTATTTGCAGATTCGTGGATTTAAGGGGTTTTTCGATTAAAAACGTTTTTGACAATAAGAGTCAAAGATTTGTATAAAAATTCATTTCCAACCTTTAGATCTTACATGCAATTGATTATTTATGTAAAAATAGTGAAAAGAAAGTAATCTACCGAAGGAAAAGCTTGGATGATGAGTTTTGGTCGGATTTGATCTTCAAAATTCTTTACAACGGTGGTCCTTTTTGAAATCTTTCGTTTCCTTTAACTTCTTTGGATGTTATGAACGATTTGTGTGGTTTAGAATGACTTTTAGTGGTATAATATCACTGGTGTTTCTGGTTTCAATGGGGTTTTTAGAGAGAGAATTGAGAGGAAAGGGGGTAGTGTGTGTTTTAGTGTGTGTAAAAATGATTTAGAAAATGAAAAATGAAATGGGAAATAGTAGAAATGATGTTAAATGAGTGTTGGAATACTGAAATGCAGTAATGACAGGTCTAGACTCGTTTTTGATTGGCCAATGTGGGTGGTGGTGGTGTAAAACGAGAAAAGGACTAAAAATGTAACATTTTTGAAATTCTGGAGCCAGGTGCTGCGCACCGGGCAATTTTTCAGCTTCTTGATTTTTTTCGTTTTTACGTTATTGCTTTGTTGGACCTTTTTGTTAATTGAAAATTCTTAAGTATGATTAGTTATGAACTTAGGGAAGTTCAATAAGTGATTTTCTTGGTATTAGGACTTATAATTTGATTCCGGGAGTTATTCCGACACTTGTTTCGATAAAATACGGATAAAGTAATTATGAACTAGAACAATACGAACACAAAAAGAGTAACGAAAGATTCGAACCGAGGAGTAACTGAAGGAATTTACTGAATTTTGGGACGGTTGTCACACGAGTGATCATGATAAAAGAGTAACTAGAGAATCGAACCGATAGAATAATCCGAACGAGTTCCTGATTTTTAGACGGTTGTCACATCATCCCCGGGTTGAAAGAAATTTCGTCCCGAAATTTGACTCGTCACATCAGGTGGATGTATCTTTGAACAATGAGAATACTTTTGACGCATCTGGTCTTCACGTTCCCACGTGAATTCGTGACCACGTCGGGAGTTCCAGCGAACTTTGACGATAGGAACACGGCTTTGCCGGGGTTGTTTGACCTCTCGGTCTACAACTTCAAGCGGTTTCATGATGAAATTGAGCCTGCTGTCGATTTGACCTCGTCGGGTGGGGTGAACGATGGTCTCATCGGATGGGCACCTTTTTCAAGTGTGAGACATGGAACACGTTATGAGCGTTGGGAAGAACAGGCGGGAGTTGGAGTTGATGAGCTACAGGATCAATGTGCTTGATGACGTCAGACGGTCCGGTGTACCTCGGGCTTAGCGTTTCGCGCTTCCCGAAGTGGGCTACCCCTTTCCATGGCGACACTTTGAGAAAAAAAAAAAAACTCGATTGCCGCCCTGGAACTTGAGGGATTTTCTTCGGTTATCGGCGAGAAGTAAGCGGACTTAGTTGAACGATCCACAATTACCCAAATTGTGTCGTTACCCTTTGCCGTCTTGGGTAACTTGGTAGTGAAATCCATCGGGTTTGCGTTCGAACTCCTTCCCATGATTGTGTAAGGTTTCTTCCTTTGATTCTCGCAATCGTAGTTACTCAGCAGCTCGATCCATCTCCTATGTCTTATGTGTGAGGCGTAGGCAATGACTTTGTCCTTCCGAGTGAGTTCGGTGAACGGCTTAGCGACTTTTGAGAAAGTCTCGTTGGACCTCCGATGGTAGCCGGCCAACCCTAGGAATTGACGGATTTCCGTAGGAGTCGTCGGGGCTTGCCATTTCTCGATCGCTTCTACCTTAGCCGGATCCACATGAATCCCTTCTTGGCTAACCACGTGACTAAGAAAGTGTACTTCTCGGAGCCATAACTCTTACTCAGAGAATTTGGCGTACAACTTCCGTTTTCGAAGGAGTCCTAAAATGAGTTTCAGATGTTCCGCGCGATCTTCCTCCCTTCTCGAGTAGATAATAATAATATCATCCATGAACACGATCACGAATTTGTCCAGGTAGGGTCTACCACTCGGTTCATTAAGTCCATGAACACCGCTGGTGCGTTGGTTTGGCCGAACGGCGTGACTAGAAATCCGTAGTGTCCGTAACGGGTATGAAGAGCGGTCTTTGGGATGTCGGCCTCACTGACACGAACCTGTTGGTAACCCGAGCGGTGGTCGATTTTCGAGAAGTAAGTTGCTCCCTGCAACTGATTGAAGAGGTCATCGATCCTCGGGAGTGGGTACCGGTTCTTGACGGTCAGTGCGTTGAATTCACGGTAATCGATGCACATACGAAAGGATTCGTCTTTCTTTTTAGCGATGAGCATAGGGGCTTCTCGCGGCGACGAACTAGGACGAACGAGACCATGATCGAAGGGTTCCTGAAGTTGTTTGGACAACTCTTGCAATTCTGGCGGGCTAGACGGTAAGGTGTCCTAGCGACCGGAGCTGCACCAGGAGCGAGATCAATCTGGAATTCTACTTGTCGGGGCGGAGGTAGCCCTGGCGAATCTTTGGAAAGGACGTTAGGGTGATCCTAGACCACGGGGTATCTTGAATACGGATCTCCTTGGGCTTACGTTCAACGACGTGAGCAAGGAATGCGTCACAGTCCTTATCAAGGCACTTACGCATTTTGATGGACGACACGAGTCGGAGTGAACGTCCGGGTTTGTCTCCTTGAACGATAAGGTTTCGGTGTCAGAAAGAGGAGTGTGAATGAGTTTGTCAAAACAGACGATCTCGGCTCTGGAACGGAAGGGCCGGTTCATCCTGACGCTGACATCGACGCCTTTCAGCTCGATAGGGATTAGTTTGATAGGGAAAGTTTTATCAGACTGGCACATGGAGCGTCCTATGATTATATCCCTTGCTTCGAACTCCTGACCGTTAGCGTATTCTATGGTGAGGCCATCCTTAAGAACCTTAGATCCTAAGTTAATGGGGGGGTCTAATTTCTAAGGATACAAGGCTCCTTCAAGTTCCCGAAGTGAATAGCTTAACGACAAATCAGGTTGTTTACTAGGGAGTTTACCTGCGGGGCCCGAGTCCTGCTTCGACTCTTTGGCGGTGATGGTGAGAGCACCGAAGGCTTCTGCTACTTGGGATACGGGACAGTTAACACTGGGGCGTCCGTTGCTCCCGGACTGAGGAGTGATCCACCTCCTTCCTTGATTCGGCGCATACTTGCGACAACGTCGGTAGAGGTGTCCGGTTTGGTGGCACAAGAAACATGAGGGGCATCCACCGAGGTGGTGTAGGTAACACTTGTCGCACTTGGGGTGCGATCCAGCGTATCCTTGGTGTCTGATAGCCGGTTTCTTGTTGCGGTGGTTCACTATTGGTTGGTAACTAGTCTTCCGTTTTCTTTCCTTCTTTCGAGGGACAGGGACTGGAGAGGAAAGGGGGCTATTGATTTGGGAGCCTCCTTCTTTCTCAAGCTTCACGGTGGCCGGGAGGGGAGGAGAGTTACCGACATTGATTTCTGGGTGAGAGGCGTAGGGGTTCACATCCCCGAAGATCCTTTCGTTAATTCCGGCGATTACCTGGGCGATCAAATCAGGTATTGCTGCGTTAAGCTGAGCCGTGACCTGATCGGCGAGGGTGCTGGCATTCAAGCGCGAGGGTGCCATGGTTCTACAACAGAAAAGAATCTCGGTTTAGTACGCACGAATTGAATATGGTATGCATACGATTCATTGAATAACTAGTAATTACGCAAGAGTAATGTAACAGAATAGGCAGTTTACGCACGACAAGATTTCAAGAGAATCACACGATTCGGATTCATAGGTAAGAAACGATCCACACGGTACAAGACTTACAAGACAAGTAGCAATAGATAATAATAAACGGAACTTCATTCATTATAAATAAAAAGAGTTGAGTACAGGATTCGAAATAGAAAAAGTATAGTACAATACAATAAGGGAAATAAGGAAAATGGCACGAAGCTGTATACACTGAAAATTACAACTCGGCCTCTAATACGATACAAAGGAAGGAAAGACTAATGGCGCCTCTCCATGAACATCTTGGCCATCATGACCAACATCAAGGTGCCCATCACAAGGCACACACCGATAAGGTGCTGCACCGTCCGAGCCGTGGTCCTAGTCGATGCGATGACCCGCATTGACTGCTCGGACAACTGGCGAGCAGCGTCGGTGACCTCGCCAATCATATGGCCCTGCTGTCGGGCCTCCTGGGCGAGTTCCCTAACCTCGCGGTGAAGATGGAGGAAAGCGGCCGGTGGGGGAGGTTGCGGCATCTGCTGCCTTGCTGCTTCGGCTTCGCGGGCGCGCTGCATCTCTTCTCGTTGGAACTGACGTTCCCACGAGTAATGGTCCATTATCGAGGTGTGTGGGGCCTCGGGAATCGGGTGATGGTAGGGGTTAAGAGGTGTTGGGGGCCTGTAGGGGACACCCTGCTGAGCTGCCATCCTGTCTGGCAGTCGGCCCGGAAGGATTACCTGTTTACGTGCCGTTGTGACGACATGTGGTCCACGTCGCTATGGTGGCGCGGCGTCGGGTACCGGTAGAGGTGGTGGTTGCACCGCCCTCGGGCTGGACCCGATGCTGCTGGACACAGCCATGGAGGTATCCTCCGTAGGGTCCGTGGTTTGGTGACGGAGGCTTTCCGAGGCGGTATGGCCCTCGGAAGGCTCATGCGATGACGCGGCTCTCTGCTGGGATTGGGACCGGGAACGCGAGGGAGATCGTGAGCGTGATGACTGAGACATGACGGATCTGCGACGCAAAGAGTTTCGTAAGCACCAGAATAAGATAATGTTTAAAGGAAATATGTAAGGAATGCAGGTAAAGGTCGATCACGTGAGGTTGAGAATAATAAGACCGGGAATTTTGTTTTGACTCAAAATCGTTTATCTTTAGAAATTACGTTTTGTCCTTGCATAAGTCATTTTGAACTAGGCAGGGGTGATCAGGCCATGCGTAGTTAAAAACAGTCATGCAATCGCAAAATTAATTCACTAAAGTTTTGAACCCATAATGATTTTCCAAAAAGCCTTGGTTATAGTTTGGTTTCAAAAACTTTTTAGAAATTTCCAAAACCGTTTTCACTACAACCTGTGCTCTGATACCAAGTCTGTAACACCCCGCTAAAGCGGAAACACGGAATGTGAGAGCTGGAATATCATTACACGGTCGTGAGCAAATATAAACGAATTTAGTCATTTCAATTAAAAATTTAAATGGCTCAAGATACAACATTTCAAAAAGCAAACAAGTAGTTCACGATTTAACTTAAAGTACAAATACAAGTTTTTAAACAAAATTCCCAAATATATGAGGGTCTTTCCCAATAAGCGCCTCACGTGACCATATCGACCCTCCTTGCCATGCATTCCGAACGCTTACATTAATTTCCTGAAACATAAGATAAAGTGTCAACTACGAAACGTAGCGAGTGAGTTACAGTTTAAGGTTTGATGGAGTTTTCCAAAAATAGAAGTTACCAAAAATAGAAGTTACCAAAATTAGAAGTTACCAAAAATAGAAGTTACCAAAATTAGAAGTTACCAAAAATAGAAGTTACCAAAAATAGAAGTTACCAAAATAGAAGTTACCAAAATAGAAAGTTACCAAAATATATAAGTAGATGGTAAAAGTTTATACGTAAGCGAGTAAAGTGAATAAACTCGCATAGTAGTTATAGCGGAAACCAGGCGCTAAAATAATGAATAAGCGGAAACATGCGCTAAAATAATGGTAAAGCGGAATCAGGCGCTAAAAATAAGTATATGCGTATGGGATATGTGTTTAACTTAACTAAAGGTACCTTGTATCAATCACTTGGCATAATATAAGTAGTAAGTATACACTAAACCGATTGTATGGTCCGAACTAGCCCAAAAACATTTAATAAAGTGATTCAAAGAGTGAGGTAGTAATATGTACTTGGGACGCTAACCCTGAGTAAGGAGTGACCCCTCCTAAGTATCGATACCCATATGACTAACGGCTATTGCTAATAGTGTATAAGAGAGAGAGATACAAAAACGGGCATTTGATTAAGGTTACTAAAACATTAAAGAGATCTTACGGGCTTATATATCCATCAAGGATTGGTTACTAACAAGCATCCTAGTTTAGTTATCCTGCTAAGGCATTAACACAAATACGCATGATAGTTTGTAAGATCCAAGTTAAAATGTTTCAAGATTCAAAGTTTAGAACAAGTTTCAATAAATACCGATGGTTTGCAAATAATGTTTGTAAGTTACAAAGCATGATCTTATGTTTCCCCCAAATAATGTTTAAAAGTATAAAAAGCAAAACAAAGTGGGGTTGTAACTCACGGATTGCGGAGGGAATTGAACTCGGAGACGGTCGGAAAGGAGCCGGGAATCACGGAATGCCTAAGAATTACCAATATAATTCAAAAGTTAACTTCTTATTATGTTCTTTATACATATAAGAGATTATGTGACTTTTGTTTGTAAATAAGGATTAAGTCCAATATTGTTCCGAAAATTTGGTCCGAAGCGATTAACGTTGTGTTTAGTTCGAAGGTTTGTTGTTTTTGATTATCACGTCTTAGGTGCTTTTGCTTACTGAAGTGGCTTTATAAATTCTAGGGAAATTTGGGCAGCGCTTCCGCGCCCAAATTTCATGTCCAAAAATTACGCAACTACTTCCGCTCACAAATCACCTAAAACACAATAACATATATAATATAGTCCAAATAGTCCAATACCAATTACCAAGGTTATTAGTTTTATTTATCTCAGTCCACAAATGATAGGGTAAAAGTCCAGAATGCAAACGTGTTCTTAAAACGAGTTAAAACCTCGATTTTCGGGAGAACAGCAGCTCGGTGCTGCGCACCTGGGCACAGGTGCTGCGCACCTAGCTGCTGTCCATTTCCCGTTTTGTGTTTTTCTTGCTAAAAACGTTTTGTGACTTAAGGATTTCGACATGCAACCAGTAGGTACTTTATATTATGATGTTTTCACAGTTTCCAAACCAGTTTTATCCACAAAATCATAGATCTAAGTATTATTTAGATAAAAATCGTTTTTGTATGGAAATAACATAAATCTTTACAAATACTCGTTTTTGTTGTTTAGATTGTACATGCAATTAGTAAGTATCTTTCAAAACATCATTTTAACAGTTTCTAAGGCATTTTTATTTGCAGATTCGTGGATTTAAGGGGTTTTTCGATTAAAAACGTTTTTGACAATAAGAGTCAAAGATTTGTATAAAAATTCATTTCCAACCGTTAGATCTTACATGCAATTGATTATTTATGTAAAAATAGTGAAAAGAAAGTAATCTACCGGAGGAAAAGCTTGGATGATGAGTTTTGGTCGGATTTGATCTTCAAAATTCTTTACAACGGTGGTCCTTTTTGAAATCTTTCGTTTCCTTTAACTTCTTTGGATGTTATGAACGATTTGTGTGGTTTAGAATGACTTTTAGTGGTATAATATCACTGGTGTTTCTGGTTTCAATGGGGTTTTTAGAGAGAGAATTGAGAGGAAAGGGGGTAGTGTGTGTTTTAGTGTGTGTAAAAATGATTTAGAAAATGAAAAATGAAATGGGAAATAGTAGAAATGATGTTAAATGAGTGTTGGAATACTGAAATGCAGTAATGACAGGTCTAGACTCGTTTTTGATTGGCCAATGTGGGTGGTGGTGGTGTAAAACGAGAAAAGGACTAAAAATGTAACATTTTTGAAATTCTGGAGCCAGGTGCTGCGCACCTCTTGATGAGGTGCTGCGCACCGGGCAATTTTTCAGCTTCTTGATTTTTTTCGTTTTTACGTTATTGCTTCGTTGGACCTTTTTGTTAATTGAAAATTCTTAAGTATGATTAGTTATGAACTTAGGGAAGTTCAATAAGTGATTTTCTTGGTATTAGGACTTATAATTTGATTCCGGGAGTTATTCCGACACTTGTTTCGATAAAATACGGATAAAGTAATTATGAACTAGAACAATACGAACACAAAAAGAGTAATGAAAGATTCGAACCGAGGAGTAACTGAAGGAATTTACTGAATTTTGGGACGGTTGTCACACGAGTGATCATGATAAAAGAGTAACTAGAGAATCGAACCGATAGAATAATCCGAGCGAGTTCCTGATTTTTAGACGGTTGTCACACAAAATGAATCCTAATACTAAGAAAATACTTAGTGAACTTGTCTAAGTTCCCATTTAAAATAACCGGAAACTTTCAACTAACGAAACACTTAACAACGAAAACTAAACAAAAACGAAATAGCTGAAAAATCAGCCTCTTGCGCCGTAAGAGGTGATGACTGCGGCGCAAGACAGCTCCAGAAATTCAAAATTTTTGTTGTTGCTAGTGCTTGGTGACTCATCCTAAACCGACCCAAATGGCCAACACCTGTAAAAACAGGTGTCAAGCACCCCTTTAATCCAGAAAAGTCACTTGGTATCATCACCCCTTTGTCACTTTCATTTGCACACGTCTAAACACACACATACACCTATGCTCTCAACTCTCACATACAAACACCTATAACTCTTTCAAAAACAATCCTTCTAAGGCATAATCTAACTAATTCAAGGACATCTTCATACATTCATCACCATCATTTCATCATTTCAAGTAAAAATCTTGTTCTTGAACTTATCTTTCATATTCACTCAAGTTTTTACATAAATCATCAAATCTATATATGTTTTATAACTAAAATGATGAAAGCATATCAAAAAGTCCATTGCATGCGATTTTTATTGGTAAAAATGGAAGTTTATAAAATGGAAAATCTGGAAATTCCATTAAAATAAATTAAAGTTATGTTTTTCAACTTAAGATTTCGATTTATGACTCTAACCGAAGAAATCGACAGAATCTGTTCCATGCATGTAAAAAATTACGAAATTTTGACCAAAGATGTAAACTGTAAAATGTAGCTTACTGTCAAAAATTGGGAACCTAACTCCTATTTTTCGATTTATTATGAATTTTACAGTATTTAATCTGATTTAATCTTGAATTTCGAGAAAACATACCAAACGAATTTATCAGCTTACTAAAATTTGACATAGTCTAGAATCTATCAAAATATGATTTTACATATTTTACTGGAATTTTTGGAATTAATCTACTATTATTTACTGTTTTTACGGTTAAAACGCGTTAAATACGTAAACGACTCTAACTTCTTCAAAAACTGTCGGATTGAGATGAATCCAGTTCATATGACTTCGTATTACAGAATGTGATTTTATGTTATTTTTATAAAATATTGGAACAACAGAATCTGACAGTTTCATATTCGGTATAATTTAGGTTCACGCGATTCCGATTCCTATTCCGGTCACTCCATGCACACTCCTAGTACTACTCTCTCGCTTTATCGTAAGTCATTGTGATTCATTAGATTCATTTCACATATTCGAGTTCAGTTTGTAAAGCGGGAAAGTGATTTGTTATTTTGGACATTCTTTATATAGCGCGGAAGCTCTGCCGGATTTTAGTCAGAACCGACCCACCTCCGTCCGAGCTATCTTTTCACCGCCTCATTTTTCACGTGAGTTACAACCCCACTTTATTTACTGTTTTCAAATAATTTTTGGGGGAAACATGATATCTAAACGAACTTTGGAACTATTATGAACTCTTGGAATGTTTTATTACTATTGAACTCTTACTGAACCTTTTGTGGAACTTACATGTGAAAACAGTTTTAATTGCCCGTTTGGCATACCAAAACTAAATGGTTTGCCACCCTTTTTCGGCTAAATGGTTTGCCACCCTTAATCGGCTTTTTGGTTCAAATCTGTTATATATTTATTACTTTTGCCACCGTCGGCACCGTATTTAATTTATTTAATGCCACTCTCGGCACTCGTGGAACTTTGATTGATCATATAACTATCGTGACTCTTGAGGGATATAACTAACCATAAGTGACTACTATCAGTTTTAAAAATAACATTAGTGCCTAATTTTCGTAACACACTATTAGCTTTGTTAAGCCGTTTAGTAATTATGGGTATCGATACTTAGGAAATAACCGTTCCTTGCTTAGGCGGCAGCTTAAGTACATATTACTCGATCAGAAATGACTCCCCGTAAGTAGTCGGGGTAAGGGGCCTCACGGTTGGTAATTCGGTTTAGTGTGAACACTTAAGTTATATTATGCCAAGTAGTCGTTATACATGAATTCAATCAATTGTTTACTTTCATTGCGCGTATATGGATATACGATCTCCGCAACTACCTTTTGAGCAACTTTTATGGATCGAACTATCTTTTGAACCACTTTTATGAATCGAAACTATTCTTTAAGTATTGCTCTACTTATCAAAACTATTAAGTATTGATATACTTAACTTAAACCTTTTTAGTCGAGGACTAGAAAACTGTAACTCACTCACTACTTTATTGTAGTTGACACTTTATCTCATGTTTTCAGGAAACCGAATGTAAGACACGAAGTGCACACTGTGGATGGGTCAGGCATGTCACGTGAAATTAAGAATTGGGAAAAGACCTATTTTATCATTTTGGGAATTTGTTAAACTCTTAATTATGTACTTTTGTTATGCAACTCGTTAAATACTTGGTTATTTCATCTTGTAAACTCAAATTTTCTATCTTAATGACTTGGAACCGTATGTTTTTAAATTATAACTCGTGTAATGATATCTTTGCTCTTCACATTCCGTGTTTCCGCTTTAGCGGGGTGTGACAGACTTGGTATCAGAGCACTGGTTATAGCGAAAACGGTTTTAAGAATTTTTTAAAATTTTTGAAACCAAACTATAACCAAGGCTTTTTCAGAAAAATCATTTCACGAGCTTTCGAACTTTAGTAGATTAATTCCGCAGTCGCATGGTTTGCTTTTAACTAGGCGTAACTTGATCAACTATGCCTAGTTCAAAATAAATTTTTGCGAGAACGGAAAGTAATTGCTATTGTCAAACGGTCTTCGAGTCGAAAAATTCCCGGTCTTATCCATTCCCGATTCTCACGTGACTGACCCATACATGCATTTTCGTTTACATCTGTGACAACCGTCTGAAAATCAGGAACTCGTTCGGTTATTCTATCGGCGAAATTCTCTAGTTATTCCTTCATTATGTTCACTCGTGTGACAATCGTCCCAAGTTCGGGAAATCCTTCAGTTACTCCTTCGGTTCGAATCTTTTGTTACTCTTTTGTGTTCATGTTGCTCTAATCTCGTAATTACTTTATCCGTATTTTATCGAATCAAGTGTCGGAATAATCTCCGGAATTAAATTATAAGTCTTAATACCAATAAAATCACTCTATGAACTTTCCTAAGTTCATAACTAATCATACTTAAGAACTTTCAATTAACAAAAAGGTCCAACGAAGCAATAACGCAAAAACGAAAATTTCGGATTGACCAAAAATGGCCCGGTGCGCCGCACCTCTCGCCAGTTTTCAAAAATATTACAAATTTGGTCCCTGCCTCGTTTTTACACCAACACCACCCTATTTGGCCAACCACAATCGGGCCTTTACTGCCCCTTACTGTCCCAAGGCCAGAACCAATCCCCCTTTTCATTTTCTTTTCATTTTCTTTTCATTTTTACTCTCATTTTAAACAAAACATAAAAACACCCACATACTCTTTTCTCTCTAAAAACCCCCAAGAACACCTTCATTCCCAGTGATATTTCACCACTAAAAAGCATTTCCAATCCATACAAATCGTCCCTTTCATCAAGTTAAGCCAAGGGTGTTGTTTATATCAAAAAGGACCTCGGTTGTAAAGATTTTTGAAGATCAAATCCGACCAAAACTCATCATCCAAGCTATTCCTTCGGTAGATTACTTTCTTTTCACTTTTTATACATAAATAATCAATTGCATGTAAGATCTAACGGTTAAAAATGAGTTTTTATACAAATCTTTGACTTTTATGGTCAAAAACGTTTTTAATCGAAAAACCCTTTAGATCTACAAATCTGTGAATAAAAATATTTTAGAAACTGTTGAAATGAAGTTTGGAAGATAATAACCAGTTGCATGTTCAATCTAAACAATAAAAACGAGTATTTGTAAAGATTTATGTCATTTGTGTACAAAAACGATTTTTATCTAAATAATACTTAGATCTATGATTTTGTGGTTAAAAGTTGTTTAGAATCTGTGAAAACACTATTTTATAAAGTACCTACTGGTTGCATGTCGAAACCCTTAAGTCACAAAACGTTTTTAGCAAGAAAAAACACAAAACGGGAAACGGACAGCAGCTAGGTGCGCCGCACCTGTGACCAGGTGCGCAGCACCGAGCTGCTGTTCACCCGAAAATCGTCGTTTTCACTCGTTTCAAGTTTACGTGGCATTCTGGACTTTTACCCTAGTTACTGCGGACTGAGTTAAATAATATTTACAACATTGGTGAATTACTTTGGACTATTTTGGACTATATTATATGTAATATTGTGTTTTAGGTGATTTGTGAACGGAAGTGGCGGTGTAATTTTTGGACATGAAATTTGGGCGCGGAAGCGCTGCCCAAATTTCCCTAAAAATTATGAAGCCACTTCAGTAAGCAAAAGCACTTAAGATGTAATAATCAAAAACAATAAACTTTCAAACTAAACACAACGTTAATCGCTTCGGACCAAATTTTCGGAACAATATTGGACTTAACCTCTTATTTACAAACAAAAGTTACACAATATCTTCTACACATACCACACTTAATGAGAAGTTAACTTTTGAATTATATTGGTAATTCTTAGGCATTCCGTGATTCCCGGCTCATTTCCGACCGACGCCGAGTTCCATTCTCTTCGCAAACCGTGAGTTACATCCCCACTATGTTTTACTTTTAATACATTCAACATTATTTGGGGGAAGCATAAGATCATGTTTTGTAACTTATAAACAACTTGCGATACTTAAACTTTGGTTTATCAAAACTTTGACATTGAAACGTCTACTTAATCGCTTATGCGTAAAACATTTCTCTCTCTATTTATACTATTGTTTATCTCTTTAATTCAACTATTTATTGAATCTCGTTCTAAACTTGGAATCTTTGAAGCATTTTAACTTGAATCTTACAAACTATCATGCGTATTTGTGTTAATGCCTTAGCAGGATAACTAAACTAGGATGCTTGTTAGTAACCAATACTTGATGGATATATAAGCCCGTAAGATCTCTTGAATGTTTTTAAATATACTTACTTGAATGCCCGTTTTTAGATCTCTCTCTCTTATACACTATTAGCATTAGCCGTTAGTCATATGGGTATCGATACTTAGGAGGGGTCACTCCTTACTCAGGGTTAGCGTCCCAAGTACATATTACTACCTCACTCATTGAATTACTTACTTAAATGTTTTTGGGCTGCCATCTCGACCATACAATCGGTTTAGTGTATACTTACTACTTATATTATGCCAAGTGATTGAAATACAAGGTACCTTTAGTTAAGTTATAACACATATCCCATACGCATATACTTTATTTTAGCGACTGAATCCGCTTAACACTTTATTTTAGCGACTGAATCCGCTTAACACTTTATTTTAGCGACTGAATCCGCTTAACACATTATTTTAGCGACTGAATCCGCTTAAACATTATTTTTAGCGCCTGGTTTTCGCTATCATTACTATGCGAGTTTATTAAATTATTATTTATTCACTTTACTCGCTCGCTTATAAACTTTTTACCATCTATTCCTATTTTTGGAAACTCTCTATTTTTGGTAACTTTCTTTTCTGGTAGCTTACTATTTTGGAAATTCTATCAACTCTAAATTGTAACTCACTCACTACGTTTCGTAGTTGACACTTTATCTTATGTTTCAGGAAATTAATGTAAGCTTTGGGAATGCATGGCAAGGAGGGTCGTTATGGTCACGAGAGGCGCTTAATGGGAAAGACCTTCATATTTTGGGAATTTTTTTTTAAAACTTGTATTTGTACTTTAAGCGTGAATACTTGGTCCTTTTTGGAAATGTTGTATCTTTAACCTTTTAAATTTGCAATTGAAATGACTTGAATCGTTTATATTTGCTTATGACCGTGTAATGATATTCCAGCTCTCACATCCCGTGTTTCCGCTTTAGCGGGGTGTGACAACATCTTTCCTTATTTTCCTGTACTCACGTAACCTCTTATTCGCAGATCCCGAACAT
>CAJVGC010000001.1:22248813-22311531 GCA_910822075.1 Senecio squalidus | reverse complement strand
AAAGATTCATGAGAAGAACTACTACGACCCATGATTTAGAATTAGGCGCAGTGGTTTTTGCTTTAAAGATTTGGCGCCATTATCTGTACGGAATACTAAGTGTACTGTGTTTACGGATCATAAAGTCGTTTACAGCACATCTTTGATCAAAAGAGTTGAATATGAGGCAACGCCGATGGGTGGAATTGCTTTGATTGCGAAATTCGTTATCATCCGGAAAGGCGAATGTAGTAGCCGACGCGTTAAGTCGCAAGGAATCGGTTAAGCCGGTGAGAGTTCGCGCTATGATGGTTTCTATTCAGTCGAGTTTGAAGACTCGATTATTCAGGTCGCAGGAGGGCTCTCACCGAGGATTGTTTGAAGGATGAAGGATTATTTAGTTTGGCACGTCAGTTGGAGCCGAAAGACGACGGGGTAATTGTATTTCTTGGATCGTATGGGTTCCCGTCGGTCTTAGGCAGTTAGTGGATATTAGATGAGGGTCCAAGTCTAATTATTCTGTTCATCCCGGAGCGGATAAGATGTACCATGACTGAAGGATTTTTACTGGTGGCCTGGTATGAAGAGGGCGATTGCCGAGTATGTGGGCAAGTGTTTGACCTGCTCTAAGGTTAAGGCTCGAATCAGAAGCCTTCTGGCCTTCTTCAGCAGCCGGAAATCCACAATGGAAGGGAAAACATTACGATGGATTTTGTGACGAAGCTTCCTAGGTCTTCGGGAGGTTATGATACTATTTGGGTCATAGTTGATCGGCTGACTAAGGCAGCGCATTTTCTGCCTATTCGAGAATATTACCGAATAGAGAAGTTGTTAGGTTATATATGATGAGATCGTGGCCAGGCATGGAATTCCTGTATCTGTTATTTCGGATCGCGACGCGCGTTTTACTTCGAGATTCTGGCAGACGCTACAGCGAGCTTTAGGCACGAGATTAGATATGAGTACGGCTTATCACCCTCAGACCGATGGACGAGTGAGGCACGATTCAGACGTTGGAGGATATGTACGCGCGGGTGTTTTAGATTTGGCGGGAGTTGGGATAGACATTTACCGTTGGTCGAGTTTCGTACAACAATAGTTACCACTCCAGTATTAATTGCGCGCCTTTGAAGCTCTTTACGGTAGTAAGTGTAGGTCTCCACTCTGTTGGGCTGAGATTGGTGATAGTCAGATTACGGGTCCCGAGTTGATCCAGGAGACGACTGATAGATCTTTAGGATTAAGGATCGTCGGTAGCCGCGAGAGATCGCCAGAAGAAGTATGCATTTGCGTCGTAGCCTTTGGGAATTCAAGGTCGGCGATTTTAGTATAATTAAAGGTTTCTCCCTGGAAGGGGCTGTTTCGTTTGAAGAAGCGCAACAAGCTAAGTCCACGTTTTACAGGTCCTTTAAGATTTTGGTCGCGTGTTGGACCAGTAGCTTACCGTATTGAGTTGCCACCGTGGAAGTTGAGCGGGTGTGCATAATGTATTCCCTGTCTCGCATCTCAAGAAGTGTCTTGCTGATGAGTCGTGATTGTACCTTTGGAGAAACTCCGTTTAGATGAATCGCTTCACGTATAGAGGAGCCGGGTAGAAATCGTTGACCGTGAGGTTAAGCGCCTCGGAGGAGTAGAATTCCTATTGTTAAGGTTCAGAGGAACTCTAGTTGGAGCTGAGTTTACGTGGGAACGGGAGGACGAAATGCAGCGGAATTTTCTTCTAGCTATGCTCATTAGTAATTTCGAGGACGAAATTCTTTAACTGGGGGAGGCTGTGACGTCCCGTCAATTTGAGGTACTTGAATTACCGTCATTATTTATATTTTATTCGCAATTGATTTCGACCCTTGTATTTCGCTTTGTTTTGCTCACGATTTACTGTTATTGAGTATCGGGTTTTCTGTTTTTGCTGATTGTCCCTCGAGACGTAATAATATTATTTTATCTAAGTGCAATTAGTTAGTATCCTCATAATTATAAGTTAGGAAGTTTATGCCAATTTGTCGGTTATCGTATTCTTTATCCTCGAGTTATCGCACTTTTGCTCTGTTTACTCCTTTGCCGAAATCGTGCGAATCTCGAAATCGAAATGTGAAATATAATATTAAATGAACCTAATATAAAGTAAATCATAGTATGAACTTTCCTAAGTTCATCGCAAAAGAATCGGGAAACTTTCGGCCGAACGAAACTCCTAACGATCGCGTAAACGAAAAATTCTGGATTTGGCCGGTGCTAAGCACCTACCTTGGAGGTGCGCAGCACCTACCTTGCTGGACAAGATTTTGTCTTTTTGTGTGAGTCATTTTTGCATGTATTTTGTTGGGCACTTCTCCCAAACGTGTAAGACCTGAATAAGGCAGAGAAAACTCATTTGGGGTGCCTAAACCCACCTCACAACTCATTTCTATCATTACACAAACACACACACAACCCCATTTCTCTCTCATTTTTCATCATTTTCTTTGCTTTTCTCTCATCTCTCTCTCTCAAACTCAACCATTTCCAGAAACTTTGAAATTAAAAACAACCATTTGAAGAGTGATTCAAGTCCAAAATCATCAAAGAAACAAGTTCCTTTGATCTCCATCAACTATTGGTAAAGTTTTCTTAAGACTTTCTTCATTTTCCTTCACTTTTCTCTTCTTTGGTTAGAGAAATCTAACACCAACTATATTTCTTTTTCTTTCCAAGCTCTTGCTTTCCATTCTACACATCTTTTAGTTCTTGGAAGAAATTTCCTTGATCTTGGTAAGTAATCTTTTACCGAAAATCTCTCCTAAAACGTTATTGGTCATCTTGCATGTTAAGATCTAGACTAATGGTGGTTTTATTTTGTGTTTTGGAGCTGTGATTTTCCCATCATCTCACCACCAAAAGTTACTTTCGGGTTTATCTCCTCAAGCTTAAGATCTTGCGGTTGTATTTCGGTAAAATCGACATTTTTCCCATATTCATCTTCTTATGTATTCCGTTATTATTTTCCTTGTATATTTCGGTTTTTAGCCTTGAAAATGGTTAGGAATAATATATTAGACCAACACTTATGAATATTTTGGTTATGGACAAAGATTTGGACTAAAATACATAAAGATTTAATTATTACCGAAATTAACATATTGTATGTATTAGTATGTAAAATGATATATTTACATATATGTAACACTTGGTAAATATATTTGGAACATAATGTAAGTTGTTAACAGTAAGCGTTTTAACCAAACCGGATTTCGACAAATCGTTAAAATTCAAGATTTGGGAAATGCACTAGGTGCGCAGCACCCCATGCCTGGTGCGGCGCACCGGGCTGTTTTTCTTCAAAAATTCAGCACTTGTTGTTTCGTTGTTTAACCGTCTTGACGTTTTGGCTCCGTAAATTGTCGTTTTAAAGCCTCCGTTTTCATGTTACATTCCTAACAACTCTAAAACACTTATATAAACATACTAAATACATAAAAGTAACATATTTCGAGAAAATATCGTCTTTGGACTCAAAGACGCCAACGCAATCAAAAATGCCAAATACTTATTTAAAATGGACGTATTACCTACATTCAATAAATAAACATTTACTACAAATAGCGATCGTAATCTAAAGCCGTCAACTATTATTCTTGCGATGAAATTTTATTAAAAACATTTATATAAAGACATTTTACATTATATTTTGATAACTAAAAGTCATTATAAACTATATTGGTGAAAAGTAAAGACATACAAACTAATAGATTTTCGCGACAACTTCGATTGTCTTTCAAATTATCTATGTTTCAACTTAAAATAGTTGTCTTTAATTTTTCAAAACCAACATCTTTGACATTTGACTTTCATAAGTCAACATCCTTGACATTTGACTTTTATAAGTCAACATTTTTGACATTTGACTTTTCTAAGTCAACTTATTTAACATATGACTTTTACAAAGTCAACAACTTTAACCTTGGTCAATCTAATAAAACCTTGGCATTCAATATTCCTTTCGAATCGAAGAAATCATTCGTTTCCAACGACATTGTGGACGTGAAAGGCCGATATCTCGCCACTCGCCCTTTTTGACGCGGAACATCGTCTCCCGAATACGTCGTCTTGATTTAAATTATCAATTGTTGGAATGTTTTATTAAACTTAATCTTAACCGACAAGGCTAAACCGAACTATACTTATAGAGATACTGAGACTATATTATTTACTGTTTTAGGGCACTTAGACGGTGGAATTGTGGTTACCCGAGATTTGCCGAAGTTGTTTTGTGAGTTATTCGTAGCCCTTGTCTTAAATACTTTTGGGCTGTAAAGCGTATTATAAACTGTCTGTATATTTTTAAACTGTCTGCATAAATGCGGAAACATTACTGATTATCTTGTTTACCAGTGAATATGGTCTGCCTTAGTTTTAAGCGTTTAAGCCATGGTGGCTCCCCTCTAATACACTCGTTAAGCTTTTGCCCGTGGTTCATATGTATAGATCTGTATTGGGTTATGTACCTAACCCACATTCCTCTGTAGGCTGCTACTACGAGCGGATGTTATGACCTTAATATTAAACTGTATGATTAAACTGTTTGCCTTTGGTTTAACGCACCTTAGGATAGGGGATTAAACTGATTGGTTCAGGATCGAGATGTATGACTACTTAGGCATAGTACCTTTCACTAATGGATGAATACAAGATATATGATTTTGAACTTACATTGTTTACTGAAATTATCGGTGGGTCACTTTTTACTTAAAAATTGAGAATAATTCACCAACATGTTTTTGATGTCGTTTTAACGCTTTGCAGGAAATTAAGGATTTCCATTGATCATGCCATAGTTTATTTTCGGATCGCTTGCTTTTGGGAAATTTGAATTTGAACTCTTTATTGTAATTTCCATGACGATCCTTTTGTTGATTTCTTTTGAAATTGTATTTGTACTAGGCGTCTTACCGCCCTTGACTTATTGATGTATTTTGTAACATTTGGCATGATCTATTTAATTTGATGTTTTGTTTATCGGTTATATTGTTGTAATCTTGACTTTGATATTATAACTGGAACGCTCCGTGTTTCCGCTTCCAAGCGGGGTGTGACAAATTTCTTAGATGATGTTAAACCTGTAGTTCAAAGACAGAGAAGGCTTAATCCTAATATGAAAGATGTAGTTAAGAAAGAGATTGTCAAACTTCTTGATGCGGGAATTATTTATCCCATATCTGACAGTCCTTGGGTGAGTCCGGTACATTGTGTACCGAAGAGTGACCAATGAAAAGAATGAGTTAGTTCCCACTAGGAAAGTGACAGGATGGCGTGTGTGTATAGATTATAGGAAATTGAATGATGCAACACGTAAAGACCACTTCTCGTTACCCTTTATGGACCAAATGCTTGAAAGATTGGCCGGAAACGAATACTTTTGCTTTTTAGATGGATTTTCCGGTTATTTTCAAATTCCCATTGACCCTGAAGACCAAGAAAAAACCACATTTACATGCCCATTTGGTACTTATGCCTATCGTAGGATGCCTTTCGGTTTATGTAATGCTCCTGCTACATTTCAGAGATGTATGTTGGCTATTTTTCAGGATATGATTGAAACTTCCATGGAAGTTTTCATGTATGATTTTTCTGTTTTTGGGAATTCATTTGATTCTTGTTTGATTAACCTAGATAAAATGTTGGAAAGGTGCGAAGCTGCGCATCTTGTGCTAAACTGGGAAAAATGTCATTTTATGGTTAAAGAGGGGATTGTGTTAGGAAGTTTAGGTATGGAAGTAGACAAAGCTAAGATTGATGTTATAGCTAAGTTGCCTCCACCGACCAATGTTAAATCTGTTAGGAGTTTCCTTGGACATGCGGGTTTTTACCGTAGGTTTATTAAGGATTTTTCTAAGATCACTCGTCTCATGACTAGGCTTTTGGAGAAGGATGTTCCTTTCGAATTTAATCAGGATTGTTTAAATTCTTTTGATATTCTTAAGGATAGACTTACCCATTCACCTATTATGGTTTCACCTAATTGGAATCTACCTTTTGAACTAATGTGTGATGCTAGTGATTTTGCTTTAGGTGCTGTGTTAGGACAACGGGAAGGAAATCATTTTCAACCCATTTACTTTGCTAGTAAAACACTCAATAGCGCCCAACAGAATTACACCACCACAGAGAAAGAGTTGTTAGCAGTAGTCTTTGTTTTTGATAAGTTTCGTCCTTATTTAGTGTTAAGCAAGACTATAGTGTTTACTGATCATTCAGCCCTTAGGTATTTGTTTTCTAAACAGGATGCTAAGCCTAGACTCATTCGTTGGATTCTTCTTTTGCAAGAATTTGACATAGAGATTAAGGATAAGAAGGGAGTTGAAAACTTAGCTGCTGACCATTTAAGTCGATTAGAAAATCCAGAACTTGAGGAAGTTAGGGAAACTGATATAGGAGATACTTTTCCCGAGAAGCACTTGTTTAGGATAGATGATGATTCGGATGTACTTGATGATCCGTGGTATGCAGACATAGCTAATTATATTGTTGCAGGTGTTATGCGAAAAGGTTTGACACATCAACAAAGGAAGAAATTCTTTTCTGATGTGAAGAACTATTTTTGGGATAAACCGTATTTTTTTAGAATGTGTGCAGATGGGATGATCCGCAGGTGTGTAGCTGGAGAGGAAACACGGAGAATTTTGGATGAATGTCACCATGGACCGACTGGTGGACATTATGGACCATCGACGACGGGGAAAAAAGTGTTTGATGCAGGATTTTATTGGTCGACAATATTCAAGGAAGCACAAACATTGGTCCAAACTTGTGATGCCTGTCAACGTCAAGGTAACCTCTCGAAACGGGATGAAATGCCTCAACAAGGTATCCAGGTATGTGAGGTATTTGACATATGGGGTATTGATTTTATGGGACCTTTTCCTCCTTCCCATAAATATCTTTATATCTTGGTCGCTGTTGATTATGTGTCAAAATGGGTGGAGGCAAAGGCTTTACCAACGAATAACGCTAATGTGGTAATTGATTTTCTTAAAAAACTATTTAGTAGGTTTGGTGTTCCTAAGGCCTTAATCAGTGACCGTGGAAGTCATTTCGCGAATCACCAACTTGCTAAGGTGCTTAAGAAGTATGGGGTCACTCATAGATTCTCTACTTCTTATCACCCGCAAACAAGTGGCCAAGTGGAAAACACAAACCGTGCTTTAAAAAGAATTTTAGAGAAAACGGTTAATAACAATCCTAAGGTTTGGGCTAAAAAGTTAGATGATGCTTTATGGGCATTCAGGACTGCATATAAAACACCGATTGGTACTACACCATATCGGTTACTTTATGGAAAAACTTGCCATTTACCTTTAGAGATTGAACACAAAGCGTACTGGGCTTTTCAAATTTGCAACTTGGATTTGATCTTAGCAGGTGAAAAGAGATTTTTGCAGTTGCATGAGTTGGATGAGATGAGGTTGCAAGCTTACGATAATTCAAGACTTTACAAGGAAAGGACGAAAGCTTGGCACGATAGACATATCACACCTAGAGAGTTCAAAGCAGGCGACAAGGTGTTTATGTTTGAGATGAAATACAAGTTTAAGGCACCAAAGCTCAAGGCAAAATGGAAAGGTCCATATATTGTGAGGCAAGCTTATGCTTCAGGGTATGCGGAGCTGTGGAGCGGGAATGGTGAAACTTTTATTGTAAACGGGTTCAGGTTGAAGTTATATCATGAGGAAGACGAGGAGCATGTGGAGTTAGCCGAGGATGGCTTTTATGCCATTGACAAGTAAGAAACGGGAACACGAGTCCAGCTAAGGACTCTACTGATAAATTTAGCGCTTGCGGGAGGCAACCCGAGGTAACTTGTATATTTTTCTTTTTATTTTGGAAGTACACGTGTCACGATTAAGGTACGTTTCCGTTTTATAGTTTTGTTTTCTTGTTTAGCATTTGTTTTCATTCAAAAAAAAAAAAAAAAAAAAAAAATGTGCCAGCGGGTTGGGACGCCCGTCTCCTATTTGGGGACCCCCGTTCCAAAAGTTGCACGAAAAAAACAAGCGTACTGGAACCCCCGTTCCAAAACTAGAACTCCCGTCACACCCGCGGGACGCCCGTTCTTAAGCTAGGACGCCCGTCCCTTAAGAGGGACGCCCGTTACACGGGCTGGGCCAGCTAGGTCTGTTCCTTTGCTGTTTGCTGCACTTTATTATTCCCAAATTTTTTCCTACTCTTCTTCCAAACCGAAAGCTACCACACACATACGAATTTCAGCTTCTTCTTTTCAATTTTTTGCATATCAATTCAAGGTTAGTTTCTATTGTTTTTAATTATTCAATGCTTTGATTCTATATTGATTTGTTGCATGATTATTGCTTTAGAAACCAATTAATTAGGGATTTTTACTTATGAACCCTAGGTTTAGATTTTGAAATTGAATCGGGGGTTTTGTGTGTATTGATGTTCTATGAGTTTAGGAAGTAAAGGGAAGGCTAGATAAGTGATTTTAACAATTAAATTGCATTGTTGCTTGAAAATTTTTACCCTAAGTTTGCACTAGTATGGGGGGGGTTGAAATTTTTTTAAATTTGATTGTTAATGGTTAATTTGATACTATGATTTCGTCTAATTTGCTTGCTTAAATTGATTATGTTAAACTTAAAAATTTTAAACATAGTTTGAAATTTTATTTTAGTATTTTCGGCAATTAAAATGGCGATATTATAATCATTTATTTGGTATTATGATGGGAAAATAGGACGGGAATGAAGTTTTAATGTAGAGTTTGTTGTTTAACATTTGTATTATTTTTGTATATGTGACTTTGTTTTGTAGATTAGTCGACCACGTGTAAGCAAGAAACCACGAGGCAGCCGAAATGTGCCACCAGAGGAGGCAACTGAGCGAAACCCCATGGATATACCCGAGAAGTATCAGCCAAAAATTTCCTTGGACGCGCTTCGACAAAAGAGGATATTTGGACATCGGACGTTAGATTGGGAGATTGTTGAGAAGTTAGGTTACAAGAGTCAGTTAGAGGATCTTCTAACCGCTGACTGGAAGCGATTTTTTGCAATCAGGTGTCGGGTTTATCAGGGATTAGTGGAAGAATTTTATTGCAGTTTTCGTTTGAATACAGCTATGGGTTCTACCACCGAGACGGTGATGACATTTCGACTGGGCGGACGGACATTTACAATGTCTTATGCTGAGTTTGGTGTGGCCATGGGTATTTATACAGCGGAGGAGGTTTTGGGAGTAGATTTTACTCAGGGTTTAGCGACGTGGCCTGTTGGGATGAACGCTGGGTTGTTTTGGCGAGAGCATCATATTAGTACCGAGTATTAAACAGGCAGCCATGGTAAACCCGATGCACCGGATACTGTTTCGGGCGATTGTTGAGTCCATTTCGGCCAGAGCAAATTGCCCGAATAATTATACCCAGCAGGATCTATTTTTTCTCTACTGTATTCTAGCTCGACGTCCGTGCAACCTTGCCAGATGTTTGGCACTTTATTTATAAGAGAGGGCGTATGGTAAGGGAGAGGGGGCAGTGTGTGGTGGCGCTTTTATATGCCATTTAGCTTTTAAGTTAGGGGTGGCTAATAGGGAGGTTTTGGATAATACCATTGGTTCAGTGGCTGGGGTGCGTACGTTGGGTGTTGCCGCATTGAAGAATATTTCATTGCTTGATCTAGATGGAAACTTGATTGGTAGTAGGCCTGATATGTCTGGTTTTGCTGGGTCAGATTCGGAGGCAGATGATGAGCCGAGTGATCCATATTCTATGGAGGCTCTATCTCGACAGTTGACTGCGATGCATACATCACAACAACAGATGTATGAGTCTCAACAGAGATTCCAGGAGTACTATTATGAGGATCAGAGGATGATGGGGTCTCAGCTGGCTCGTGTGACTTATCAGCAGGAGCGTTATCAGCCCTATATGGATCAGTGGGCGCAGCGCGAGGCTCAGAGTATGGGTCAGGTTCTTCCGGCCTATGCTCCACCGGATATCTTCATTCCAGCACATCGTCAGGGCGGGTTTTACTATCCCCCTCAGTCTCAGCAGCAGCCTCCGCATCAGAGTGGTCCTAGTAACCCGATGCAGTTTGGTACGTATTCCGGAGGGGGTGGGGAACCATCTATTTTCCCTTCCCCCGATCCCATGGACGATTAGCGGATTTGGTGGGATGTCGGCAAGGCTGGCGCCTGGGCATCGAGAGGGAGTTGGTGGTCGTTACAGATAAACACTTTTTTCTTATTTCTTAGTTTATTTTTTGATTTTATTTATTTATTTGTGCTAGCTAATGTTAACGTACCTTGTCTTATTTGTCTGTTTTGTTTTTCCTTTGTTTTGAATCGTCTTGTACAATGAGGGCATTGTCCAACTCTAGTATGGGGGGGTTGAGGAAAAACATCCGTTGTGTTTAGTTTAGTCAGTGTATTGTATTTAAAAAAAAAAAAAAAAAAAAAAATATGATGACATGTCTTGAGAATTTTTAATCTGTTGCATAACGTAGCACATTTTATACCCTACTCAAAGAAAAGTGAGATTTTGAGCCTTGAAAGCATTCATTTTAAATGCTACTTTTTCTTTTGTATGAGTGTGCCGATGGTTGATGACTTTAGAACTTGACATAGTCATACGTTTCGAGACCACAGATGAGCATTGCATTAGGGTAACCTAGTGTAATTTGGTACAACTTTAGGGGCAATTTAGGAATAAACCATTTGATTTAGCCTATTCGTTTCTTGCTAAATAATTATAGCTTGATCACATTGGTTAGCTAATTTTCATGTAACCCTTTTGTAACACTTACTTTTAGTGTTAGATACTCTAGTTAACCACTTTGCGCCTAACTTATTCGTTTCAATTAAATCCACTAAATATTTTGTACATTAGCCTTTTCTTTTCATTTTTAGATGAGTCCGAAGATAGTTTTGAGATTGCTATTGATTGTATACATGAAGATTGAAGTTAGAAGTGTTAAGGCATTGAAATTATCGAATATCGTTAGCCTTTGTATCATATATTTATTTGTTAGTGAAAAAAAAAACAAAAAGTAGAAGTAGTTGTATTATGAGTTATGTAATTCGGAAGAAGTTGAAGTTATATGGAGCAATTGGTTCATTAGCGTTTAGGAGTTCGGATTCATTCTAAGTTTAGATGTATACTACGTTTATTTGTATATTTTTACTTATTTACCCATTTAACCTCTATATATTTATTCACATGCCTTTACCTGTACATTACATCCCGAATAAAAGTCCCCGTTTAGTTGTACCTAAACTCTAGTGGTGGAGAAACGATACTTTTGTCAAGCCTATGATAGAAAACTCACCATGACTGAGCAATTGAGCGGATTTACAGAATATTTTACATACCCTTTAGACTAGTTCGAGAGATTTGTGTGAATTACTCCCAATAATTCGTGAGGTGTTTGGTTATGCTTTTTAAATCATGGTTTGGTAATTAAATTGAATTGAACTGGATTTGCTTGAGGGCAAGCGAAGGTTAAGTATGGGGGGATTTGATATCGCATATTTTAGTCATATTATTATATGCGATATTTGTCTTTTTAAAGTTTAATTCATAACGGATTGTGGGAATTTCGGGCAATTTTGGTACTAAAATGTTATACAGGTATTAGCCGAAGTTCTGGAGAGGAAGTGACATAATTGGAGCGGAAAGTGAAGAAAACGGGTCAATGTTGTAGTCCCGTTATATGTTGAGAATATAAGCAATTGGTCACGAAAGAGGAAGCAGAAACGAGCAGCAAACGAAGAAAGCTGGAAAGCAGGGGGGCGACGCCCGTCCCAGGGGGAGGGACGCCCGTCCCGCGAGGTCTGGAGCTGTAGCTGCTGTTCGTTTACGTTTAATAAAAGAGTTTTAGGGTTTTAATTTATGATCATCATTATCATTACTTAGTATTGGAGTATTGAAACCCTAGCTTTGGACCACGAATTTTTGGAGCATTTTGGTATTGTTAGATTCATTAATTTCGTTGTTTAAGCATTCGGATCATTGGTACTTTAATCCTTTTCGTTACTACTTTTAATATAAAGATGTTTCATTCAATTCAATTGTGTTGCGTTTTTATTATTATGAGTAGCTAAATTTCTTAACGTTCGCTTGGATGATGTGATCAATTATGTAGGTTATTGTTTAATTACGTATATGTTGAACTGGATTTTATGTTTAATCGAAAAACCAATTGTAATCAGTTTTTAAATATTGTTGAATCTTTTATATAAACTGTTAGTAATTCATCATAGGTATTCGAGAGGAACTTGTGACATTACAAAATAGTTTATGAAATAACTAATCGGTCTATAATTAGTTTAAAGACATTAGTATTTGAGAGGAACTAGTATTAAAGATTTAAACAATAAAAACGTGATTGTGGTTGTTAGTTAACTGGATTAAGAGAGATCGGTTTAGTTAATTAAGAAGCCATTCGAGAGGAAGTTTTATAAGATTAAATCATAAAATCGGCTTAGGTACTTATTGCTTAGTTGTCAAACGTAGAAATTATACACGAGAGTGGTAACTATACATGAGACAGTTAAAGTTTTAATGGGAAACGAGAGTTCAAGTTAAATACCTTTTAAGTAGTTCAACATTGTCAGTAATTAAGTGATAACCGTAGTAATTGTGATCAAGTCCAAGTGAATGTATTTTTCATCAATTGTTTACAAACCAAAATCTTTTCAGCGATTCATCTGAATCATTTAGTTTCTTAAATTTAGTAGTTTAAGCACCGTGACAATTCGGTCACAAAAACCCAATTTTGTTTTATTAATTATTAATTATATTTCAACCATCAGTCCCTGCGAACGAACCTGATTTACCTAAAACTATACTATACTTGATTAGGTCCACTGCCTAAGATTGTGTAGTCGAGTCGTAAGTATTTCTTGTTTTTAAAATATACTCGATTTCGCACATCACCCACCTTACCCCCCACGCTTCAAGTGATACTAGAAAACAAAAATTTCCGCTTTCCCTGAAACATTTCATACTTAGTTACACCTCTTACCATATTATGACCTACTAATGGAAAGGCTTCTTCTTTGGCTTGTTTTTTGGTCAGTCATGGTTGGAATCCTCCTTCACCAGCTTCTTGTTCTATTGGAAGAAGAAGTGAAACTCTAATATTTTCTTCCGTGATTGAGAGTGTTGCACCTCCGTCGTTGTAGGTTCCAGTAATAGTTGTTCTATCATCATTCACTCTACATATATACCACCATTCACACATCATTGGTGGATATAAAGTTGTTTCTTCAAAGTATGCTCCATGAAGTGGATGAGATATCATGAACTAGCAGATCTGTTATCTTTGACTTGAACGCGAAGTGAAAATTCAAAGGCCATTACGCTGTTGTTCTAGTATGATCACATTCGCTACCCTATTGTTATCTTTGACTTGAACGCGAAGTGAAAATTCAACACCAACTACCATGTTATTCGTGACGTGAACCATATTGTTGTCTGCCATTGGTGATTGCTATATAATTTATAGAGGGTTAAGAAAGCAAAGAATTTTTTTTTAGGTTAAATTTAAATTTATTTGAACTTGAACTAAAGGAGCAAATTTTAAGAAACTAAGTTACACAATTTATAGAAATAGTCCCCAGATTAAGAAACAAATCATTTTCTACCCCTAAACTTTTGTCAATTTGAACAAATATTCACGATGTAGAGTCAGTTTCAAATTTTTACATTTATGGTCCTTAAGATTCCAAAAGTATGTAGGAAAATGTAATTAGTTTTTGATCTGAACATAAAGTCAGATTGAACCGTTTGAGCACCCAGTTAAACTGAAATTTTGAGACTTTGTTAAATTAAGCATTTAACATTCCTAACTCCCCTAACAAATTAAAAAAAACTTGTCCTCACTTAGAGGCTTAGTAAAAATATTTGCAAGTTGATCATTTGTTTCCAAAAACTCCAGTCCGACTTTTCCTTTTTCAACACAGTTTCTCATGAAATGATGTCGGATTTCAATGTGTTTGGTTCTTGAGTGAAAGATTTGGTTTTCTATAATTCGAATGGCACTTTTGTTAAATAAATTTTCCTTTGATTTTAATATCAAAGTTTGCAAGTTGATGTTGCATCCATAGCAACTGAGCACAACAAATTCCTGTCCCAACATACTCAACTTCAGTAGTGGAAGTTACAACTGAATTTTGTTTCTTGCTTGACCAACTGACCAATTTTCCTCCCAAGAGCTAACATCCACCTGATGTACTTTTCTATCTAGTTTAAAACCTACATAATCTGCATCTATTAAACCAATTAGATCAAATCCAGATTCTTTATGATACCATAGTCCAAGATTTGGAGTACGCTTAAGATATATGAATATTCTTTTTACAGCTTTTAAATGAGATTCTTTTAGGTTAGCTTGATATCTTGCACATAAGTAGGTTGAAAACATAATATTAAGTCTGCTTGCTGTTAAGTATAACAAAGACTTAATCATTCCTCTGTAAGTTGTTTGACAGACTGAGTTGCCATATTTGTCCTTATGCAATTTATCAGAGGTACTCATGGGGGTTTTCATTTCCGAGAATGATTAAAATGAAAATTTCTTTAACAAACCATGAATGAACTTACTTTGATTTATAAAGTACCATCTGACTTTTGATCCACTTGTAAACCAAGAAAAATATGAGTTCACCCATCATGCTCTTTTTGTAATGACTTGACATTAGGTTTAAAAACCATGTACATAACTTGTCATTTGTGGATCCAAATATAATGTCATCAACATATATCTGAACTAGAATGACCTGGCCTTGTTATTTCTTTATAAAAAAGTGTTTTATCTATGAAACCTCTTTTAAATTTGTTTTGGAGAAGAAATTTTGACAAAGTCTCATACCAGGCTCTTGGAGCTTATTTGAGACCATATAAATCTTTGTTTAGTTTGTAAACATGATCACGAAAGTTGGGGTAAACAAAACCTGGAGGTTGCTTTATACTTCTTCTTGAAGGTCTCAATTCAGTAAAGCACTATTGACATCCATTTAATATACCATGAAGTCCTTAAAGGCAACATAGGCAAGGAACAATCTGATTGCTTCTATTCTTGCCACAGGTGCAAATGTTTCATCATAGTCTATTCCTTCTTCTTGTCTATATCCTTGTGCCACCAGTCTTGCTTTGTTCCTTTTCACCACACCATCTTGATCCATTTTATTTCTAAAGATCCACTTAAGACCAATGATTGTCTTGTTAAGTGGACGTGTAACTTTCTTCCAGACATTGTTTTTGATAAACTCAACCAGTTCTTCTTGCATTCCTTCTACCCAATCTTCTTTGGTTCCATCAAACTTAAGAAGTTGGTATAAAAGCAAAAATTGGTTGTAGTAAGCCTGTTTCTGGTCTTAACACCTTCAGTTAATGAGCCACTGATATTAGTCAATGGATGATCTTTAACATTCTTCAAATTACTTGGGCCAGACTGATTTACAGTTGATTGGTTATCAATTTGAACTTCATCAGTATGTGCTTCATCAGTTTGACCATTATCAGTTTGAGTTTCTTCAGTCTGATCATCCTTTGTCTCTTCAACTATTTTGCTAGGAAACTCATCTTCTTCACTTTCAAAGTCTTGATCCTAATATTTATGATCTTCCATATCATCAGTCTAAGTGGGATCAGATTCATAGAAGGTAGTCAGTAAATCATCACATAGCTTATTAATTGACTCAATGTCAAACTGAGTAGTCAGTTCATCATTGTCAGACTGAGTAGTATCATCATTGATTGTTTCTTCTACCATATTGCTTCGTTCATTGTAGACGCTGAAAGCCTTAGAGAAGCTTGAGTATTTACCAAATAGTTCTTCATCAGATTTTGGTGCCATCTTACAAAGTTGGTCCCTTTGATTTTAAAATATATTACCCACTTTCAAAGATGTGAAAATAGTGAATGACTGGGAATTTGTTGTGATACATTTCACAAGCAGTCTTCCCATGTTTGCTTTACAATGATTGATCTATTTTGAGTTAAATAATCGGTATTCAAAGATTCAGCCGAAAAATGATCTCGATTTTGCCATAACAAAGCATAGTTCTTGCAGCTTCAATCAATGTTTTGTTTTTTCTTTCTGCAACTCCGTTTTTTCGTGGAGTTCTAACAGCTGCAAAGTTTGGAATTATTCCCCTTTTATCACAGAAACTGATTAAAGTGAATTTCTAAACTGAATCTCATAGTCACTTCTCATTTGTTTGACCAGAGTGTTCTTCTGCCTTTGTTCTCTTGTTATTAGATTGATGATTTCTTCATAAGCATCACTTTTTGTTCTCAATAAAATCACCCAAGTGAATCTAGTGAACTCATCAACTATCACTAGAGTGTATTTCTTTCCACCTTGACTTTCAACAGCAAAAGGCCTAAAAAGATCCATATGCAACATGTACAGAGGTTCATCAATTGAGTGCATCATCTTGGAAGGAAACCGCACCTTAGTTTTTTTTACCCAGAACATAAGATGAGCACACTTTGTCCTCTGAGTAGGTCATTTCAGGAAGTCCTCTGACCAATCTATTCTTTGACAAAGTATTTATGTTCTTGAAGTTCAAATGTGAGAGTCTTCTATGCCACAACCAATTTAGTTCTTCCTTGGTTTCAGTGAACAAGCAAGTCCCAGCTTCATCATTTGCAATACTCAGATCTAAGGAGAACACATAGTTTTCTTTTTTTGCCAATAACAAAGGTTTGGCTTTGGAATTGTAGATGATTCCAGTTTGTTTTCCTAATCTTACTTTATTGTCTTTGTCAGTTATTTGACTCACACCGAGTAAGTTATGTTGCAGACCTTCAACATATGCCACTCTCTTGAAGGTTACTGGTCCAACATGAATCTTTCCATATCCTCTGGTTATAGAAATCCCATTATCAATATATCTTACTTGAGGTCCTTCTTCTTCCTTGTAGTCTGACAGATGGGACTTGCATCCAATCATGTGCCATGATGCTCCACTATCGAAGTACCATTTTGTGGAGTCTTGCACAGATAAACAAAGTGAGTTAGTTCATTTTGGGAACCCACTTTTGAGTGGGTTCTTTTGAGGACTTTGCAGTTTTCTCAAGTTCTGAGTAAGAGACCCTTTTCCACCCAGATTTAGGATTATCATAATTCCATTTATTAATCTCTTTCATACAATTCATGGAATAATGACCTATGACTCCACAGTATTTACAAGGTTCATTTTTAAGGTTAGGTTTAACCTTTTGAGACTTTGGAACTGTCTTTTCTTGTACACATGATGATTTCTTTTGCGGAGACATATTGGGTGAATTTTATCGAAGTCCAGTCTGAGTGCGTTCCTTACAAAACACAAATTCATAGCCCCTTTCACCACAATTATAACAAGTTCTTTTAGGAGGATTCCTTGGTCTGACCTTGTTTGGAGATTTATTACTAACTAAAGTTTTAACAATGTTTGTTAGTTGCAGTAATTGACTTCCTAACTGATCTATAGTTTTATTCTCCTTATTTGACACTTAATTTTTGAAACTGACTTGAGGTTGTGGTGTTCCCTTGTTGGATTTGACCTTTGGTTTATTCAATGTGGTTGGTCTGACCTCGCTCTCTGAATTTGATCAGACTGACATTTACTGCAAGGGTCAGTTTGAGCGTTTTCTTTTGAAGATTCACATTTATTAGACTCTATTGAAAGAACAGGTTTTAGAAAAGCATTTGAGATCTTTGTTTTGTTTCCAACTGTGTATTTAAAAGTGTTTGGAAGGATTTCATGTTTAAAGATTATTTTTTTACTTTCTTCTTTCTCCTCTTCTTCAGTCATATGTTTCTTACGATTGAAGTGTTCACCTAGGACATCTTGAACTTGTTTGGGGACCTTCCTACTTAAAGAATCTTCATTTCCATGATTTACAAATGCCTTTATAATGTTGAGTTTCTTCTCTCAGTTTCTAATTCTCTTTTTCTAAATCATTGTAAGCTTTAGTCTGAGCAACCAAAGTTACCTTACAACTTTCAGTTTCAAAATTTTCATCAGTTTTATCTTGAATGATTTTATTAAGATCTATTAGTTTTTCCTTAAGTTGAGAAATTTCTTCTAAAGCTGTTTTAAAATCAAGATAAATAAACTCAAACATTTTTAGCTTTTATTCATCAGTGTATGATTGAAAGTTATGTACCTTGTAGAACATAGACTTCTCCCAGTTTGAACTGGAGCTTAGTCTCTTAGCTTCTTTAAGATCTTTGTCAAGTTGTGAAGCTGATGATTCAGATTTAGTTTTATCCTCGGTGAATGCCATTAAGTATTGATCCACAACTTCCTCATCATCATCTGATGAAAGTTCTTTATCCAACCATTCTTCAGCAAAGAAAGCATTCTGCTCACATTGAGATCTTTGACCTCTTGATTTGTTCCCATTCTTGTATTTCAAGTACTTCTTCTTGTACCTTTGAACTCTTTCAGAAACTCATCCATGTGATTAGTCTGAGCATTGTTTACTTTGCAGTCAGCTGCAATGTGTCCAAACTCACCATATTTGAAGCATTTAGCCTTCTTTGGGTCGAAAGGTTTCTTTCTTGTCTAACCAACCTGCTGTTCAAGTTTCATTGTCAATAATGCAAATTGATTTTTCAATTTCTTTACTTCAGACAGACTATCATCTGAGTCTGAGTTTGAGTTTGAGTTTGATTCAGATTCATCAGAGACAGTTTTAGCTTTTGAGAATATCTCTTTGTTCCTTCGACTTGTAGAAACTAATGTAGCCTCGAGATCCCTTGATGTTCTTATCAAATTGATTTTCTTCTTCTCTTGAGTTTCTTCATAATTTAGAAGAATACCAAATAATCTAGGTAATTGGTATGTAGACAATTTCTCACTTACCACCAAGGAAGTGATAACAGATTCAAATCTGTTTAGAAGAATATCAATAAACTTCTTGCATACTTCATCATTTGTTTTATTAACATTAAGAGCTGACAAATCATTTAGAAGAATCTGGAATCTTGTGTGTATGTCTACAAGTGACTCCTTTTCTTTTCTCCTTGACAACTTGAACACCTTCATACGAAACAATAAGGGTGTCCCAAATCTCTTTTGTAGTTTTGCATCCTACATCTTTGAAAATATATGTTCAGACACAGCATTATCCAAGAATACTTCTTGCTCGTGGATCTAGATTGAACAGTTTCCTATCTAGATCAATCCATTGTAATTTGTTGGTTTGGACCCATTTTGCACGTTGAATTACCCTATCTCCTTCTTTCACTTCTGGAATTTGTTTACCAGGAATGAGAGGACCTTCAGTAATTGTCCTCATCATTTCATTATGCAACCCAAATAGATGCCACTCAGCCTTAAGTTTCCAGTGAGCAAAATTGTCCAGTAAAGATAGATATACCTTTACCAGCCATTGTGGGTGTTTGATTTTGAGAAAAAGAAGACATGTATAGTTTTTGAGATATCACTGTTTGATCGTTAAGATTTATGAATATTAATAATCAAATCTTATTTGCTCTGATACTAATTGTTAGGTCTTAGTAAGATCCCAATAACTAGGTATTCAGTTTATTAGCTTAATCGTTTATAGATTGAATCAATATGGCAAATTAGTATTCAAATGTTAATATCACTTATGATTAACACACAATTCTTGTTTAGATTATTGCGGAATTATAAAACTTAACAAGAATATGAATAACACCTAGTTGATTAAATAACGTAATCAAAAGCACCAAATACAAGGCTTCAAGATCTCTACAATACACTAAGTATAGAGATCTTGATAAGATCGAATCTAAACAATTCTTCCTAAAGAGATAAAAGATATTCCTAACAAACAACCTAATTTTTTGGTGCAAGTTTCTCTCCGAGTCTGACTTTTAGTCAGACTCATGTCACTCAGACTGAAAGTAACTTGGAATAATTTTGTCACGCAGACTCAAAATTATTCAGTCCCAGAGTTTAACTAACAGATTCATAACTTGGGTTAAGTTATTGATTTTCCCAACATATAGCCTCAGGGCAACATCTAGGATTCCAAATGTCTCCCAACATGAAATGAGAAACCCTAAAAAAAATTTATAAAATATGTTTAAAATCCTTTACACCGTAAAGACTAACATCTTTACGGCGTAAAAACTTAAAGCCAGATATTCCTCAAAAACCAAAGTTGTAGCTCTCGACGACGCGGTTTTTCTCAAATTTAAATCACCTCAAATGGAGTTCGTATGAAGAAGTTATGGCCAAAAATGGTGACGGTGCGTCAAACTCATTCTCACAAATGATTGTCACTATCACTTTCGCAAAAAACGAATAAATATCTTCAAGACCATTTCTAGTATACATATACCCGATCCTTCACCATTAACTTTTATATCACATACTTTCGTTGACTAAATACTTGAGCTCTACGTTGTATACTCATTCATTCTATACGACTTTTATAAATGAAGTTTCGAGTCGTTAGAATTATTTTTTATCCATCTTTTTTATGTAATTTATATCGTTACAATTAGCTAGTAAATGGTTTTAGTAAATTATTTTAAGCTTATTTTCTTATTATCTTTTTCTACCACTACTACTACTACTACTACTATTATTATTTAAAAATAAATACGTGAGAAAAAGTAATTGGATTTTTTTAACAATAGGAAAACATCAAAAATTTACTTAGAAAAAATGAAAAACTAAGAAGATAAAAATCTCAAGATTTGAATATTAGTTAAAAGTAACTTTTTTTACATCTCAAAGAAATACTATATTTAAAATATAATAAAAGAGGGGCCTTAAATGACATATGACGAATTAAGGTCCCTTGGACGAGTTAACTTATTTGATGGCAGCTGTTAGATCATATTGATGATCTCATCAAAGATTTTTCATTTTATACCTCTTACAATACATAATACATTCTCTCTTTCATTTTATCTTTACTAAAATAAAAAACATAACTATAATTTACTTATAGAATCGTTCAATTTGGACTATAATTTAACTTATTATTATTCTAAAATATCCTAATACAAAATATCAAAACATGTGTATAAACGTAAAAGTGTATATGTTATTATAACTATAAACAACATTTGTATAATCGCAAAACTATATATATATTATTGTACATATAACATTATTTATTTATAATAAATTAAAATCTACATAAACATAAAATTTACGATTCAATTTTTTTTTCGCGTTATCACGGGACAATAATCTAGTTAAACCTAAAAGAGGGTAAACATATTTTCTTAAAATAAGGGTAAAATTATTAAACGTCAATTTAATGTCCGATTTTTGTTTTATAAACATTAATAAGTAATACGTGGTTTAAGAGAAATAATTAATTTAGACAATATTTTAAGGATTAAAAGATATAATTTTGATCATTAATTTCATTTTAATCTAATGGTTAAGTTTAAAATCAAAATATACTTTTATTTTGTTTTTAAAAATTAAATTATCTCACAAATCATTAATTGTTAGACAATTACGCAAATTTTGTTCGTCTTGTTTTTATCTTTAATTAAAACAATGTTGTTATATATTTTCGACGACTTTTTTTTATGTGTATTAAAATTGTTACGCTAAATTACATGTGATATTAGCACAGATACGTAAAGTTTTATAAAAGAGAATTAATATAAAACGTATAAATTACCTAAATTTAGAAGGAAAAAAAATCGAATTGTGACGATTTTATTTTCTTTATATCTTTGACATAACGTGATAGTACTAGAATCACATGTGATAATACTAAAATGACATGTGATTGTGCTGGAAATCATATATGATATTACTACGTATGTAAAGTTTTAAAATCTCGTAAGACAATAAAACACGTGAATTTAACTCTAAATAGAACGTTTAAAACAAAACAATATTATACGCTCTATATGGACCCGCATAAAAGTTTGAAAATTTACGCCTTTTTATTTTTTCGTTTATGGCCAAATGTTGAAATTTGTAAGTTAATATCACATGTGATTTTTCATATTAAATGTGAAATTTTAAAACGTAGATACGTTATATAGATATATATATATATATATATATATATATATATATATATATATATATATATATATATATATATATATATAGAGGTGGGTTCATTTAGGAACCACTAAATATTTAGGAACCATTAGGAACCAATATTCACCAGTGTATATATATGATATTCACAAGTGTATATAAAGCATATGTATATATATATATATATATATATATATATATATATATACACTGGTGAATATTATATGTATATACACTGGTGAATATTATATGTATATACACTGGTGAATATCATATTAAATATACACTGGTGAATATCATATATATACCCTGGTGAATATTGGTTCCTAATGGTTCCTAAATATTTACATGGTTCTTAAATGAAACCAACTCTATATATAGAGTTGGTTTCATTTAAGAACCATGTAAATATTTAGGAACCATTAGGAACCAATATTCACCAGTGTATATATATGATATTCACCAGTGTATATTTAATATGATATTCACCAGTGTATATACATATAATATTCACCAGTGTATATATACATATAATATTCACCAGTGTATATATATATATATACATATGCTTTATATACACTGGTGAATATCATATATATACACTGGTGAATATTGGTTCCCAATGGTTCTAAATATTTAGTGGTTCCTAAATGAACCCACCTCTATATATATATATATATATATATATATATATATATATATATATATATATATATATATATTCATCTGGAATAAAAAGAAAATACAAAAAATTACATGTTACACTACTAATATCATATGTGATAAAAATGTGATTTTATAATATAAAATTTCAAAACTTATAAAAAAAACTTGAAAAAAAGTTCCGTGGAAAGTATGAATAAAGTGGGTGCTATAGAAAGAAAACTTAATGCTCGTTGTAATGGTGTTATTTATTGGTTTTTTATATTAATAATTTTTGAGATAATTAATTTTTAAATAAGATTAGATTAAAGTAGGTCTTTGAAATGGAAAACTATGATTGGTTCATTTGATCTGAAGTTTTTTGTACAAAAATATTTTTCCTCATACGATGGACGAAATATTCACGTGTGTAAGTACTTGAGGAAGCAAAGTAATGTCTGTCGCACAACTCTTTTGTTGCGGTACAAACGCGGTTTGTACGCCCCTTTTTTTCTTTTCCTTTTTTCTCATGGAGAGATAAACTTTTTACTTTATTTTTATTTTGTTTAATTACCGTCAACATTTGTGTTACTATTTGTTGTGTTAGTAGTAAAAACTTGAACACATTTGTGTTGCTATTTATGTGGTTATGAAGGGAGAAATAGAACAAATAAATAATAATAACAATAAAAGAAATTAACCGCGGTGGAAAATGGCTATATTTGAAAAAAAAAAAGGTTACTTTTTTAATAATCTAACCATTAAAGAAAAATCTATCTTAAAAAGATAAACCAAGCCCATAAAGGATATGGCGGCAACCTTCACCACCGCTCTCGATGGCCACAACCAGCTCGACAACGACAACCTTATCGTATGCTCTTATATAGTTACATAATATTTATCCCTCTTATGAATTATACAAAGACTTTAGAGTTAAATGCGAAGTTTTTCAGCATATAAATACTAGTTGGTCAACAAGCGGAAAAAGGAGTATTTGTGCCGAGGATTTCATTATGCTCTTCAAAAGTGAGAGGTTTTTGTTCAAGCTGAAATAGGAAATAACTTTATGTTTGAATTAGTCTTTGCTATGACAATAATAGGCTCATGGAAAATGGTTATTTACTAGAATCAATAGTCTCATAGACAACTCTGTGGGTGTTTTCATAAAGAATTTCGCATAACAATGCAAACGTATTTATAAAGGATGCCAAAAATTGGATTGAAAATGTATACTTTAAATGTAGTAGATCGAGAATTTATTCATGACTAGTAAAGTAAACAAGTGTGTAGTTATCTAATATCGTAATTTAAGTTTTGTTATGCAATGCCAAATATTCTTGGACCAAATAATATATATTACTCGACTTTTATAATTTATAAAGTAATTTTAAAACATTTCACAAGGTGCTGTTCTTTTGAACTAAAGGTTTTTCCTCTGAATCTGAATACCAGCTCTGAATAATCAGAGGTGGTCCAAAACTCTGAATCTGAATCAATATACTATGTTCTTTTTTCCTTCGTAACATCTGTTTTACTATATTAGTACTAAACTGTTTCATTTATAAAACGTCTTAAATAAAAACATTCATAAAATGTTCAAACATAGTGGCAACATTTTTCAAATAAAGATAATATTCAAACAACATTTTCAACATTTTTGCATTAATTGTGCCGCAAGTTGATCTCGGCAATTGATCATATATTGTTGATCTGTTGTATTTCCATGTGGTTGAAGCTCGTCCTCATCATACTCGTCTCCATCTTGTACATTCTCGTTAGCATGTACTTCACCTCGATCATATTCGGAGAAAAAATCATCACTTAATCCTTCTTTTCGTATAAAAATATGAATAGCAAAGCATGCAATAGTAATATCTCTTTGTTTCACCAAAGAATACGGAGTCATTCTCTTCAAGATGGGAAAACGTGCTTTCAAAACACCAAAAGCACGCTCAATCACGTTTCTAAGTTTAGCGTGAGCGTGATTGAACAAATTAATAAACTAATTGTCTAACATCAATTTCAAGATATAAAAATAATTAACAAAAGAAAATTTCACATAAAAGTCAATGTAATAGTAGGAGTTTATAGGCAATCGAAAACAAATACATATTAAAAAAAAATTATATCACCTAAATCCAACAAACAATAATCAATATCAATTTATATAACGAAATCAAGTGACAAACCATTGAAAAAAAATCAAAAATTATTTGAATTTAAGGATGGAAAACTTAACGGTGAAGAGAAAGAGGTAATCAGAGGTAAAAAGAGGTTTTTCATGTAGGGTTGAATCAGAGGTAAAAAGAGGTTTTTGTCTCTAGTTGAAAAAAAAAAAAGAGGTTTTTGTCTCTGGTTGAAAAAAAAAAAGAACAACAAATTTTTTAAAACCTCTGAAAGACTTTTTTTTGAAAAAAGAAAAGCACCTAAAACTTATTTTTAGAATTAAAAATCATCCCCACCATAAAATCATATGTGCCCCCGTTTTATAAACTTCATTCTCACACAAACCGATATTCTACTATAAAACATAAATAAAATGAGAATTATGTACACATATACACAAAGTAGAAGTGTTATGCTAAAGAACCATTGTTGGCATTGTGTTTAATACTTGGTTATTTGAAAAGGATAATAATATTGTGATTTAGTTATTTGTGATGTATTGCTATTAAAATTAAACCTAAAATTGTATTTTAAACACATATAATTAATTGATAACCGTCTGTACGCAGTGAAAGTTATTATTAAAGAGTGGCATTACATTTTAAACGCAACTCATTTAATACTTTTTATCTATAACTCTATAAAGATTAAATATGTTTTATTAAAAAGAAACGAAATTGGATTAGTGCTATGAATTACTCTTAAAAATCATAACAAATCTTTACTTATTTAGTATTAAGAGTCCATGAATGGCCAAATACTATTAGTGAGTTCATTCACCCGATTCGTTTTTATAACTACTAAAAACAATGTGTTTCGAGCTGTCATCCAACATGCTTTTGTCATTCGTTTTTTTCTAAATCCACCAGTGTACGTAATGTTATAAAAAGAAAACTTTGCCAAAATATTTAACCATCTATATTGTGGGAGGTACAACGTGTGGGTGTGGATCAAAAGTAGAAAAGTTTATAAATTGTGAATTCATGATAAACGGTCGTTATATGTAGCTTATGGGGTGTTTGTTTCGGCTTATATAGTGAGATTATGAACTTATGTAAATTTTGATACGAATAACGTCGGTTTCCCCAATTTTATTGCAACTATTTGTTTGTTCCTCGAAATCTGCACACAAAAACACACATTATTGATTGATTAGGTAAACAAGGAAGGTTTTAATTTTTTTTAATTCATTTTGATTGCATTTCTTATAAAGTGGTAATCTAGTTTCAAGTAGTATGTTAAATATAAATGGAATAATAGTTTATTAGAGTTAGGGAAATGGAAAACTAGTTAACTGAAACTGGTAGGATTCGTTAGCGTGTTTGTGTTTTTGTCTATTTGTCGTTTACGAAAGGTGATTTGCTTACGAAAACACGAATGTTTATTACATATGAATGGTGTACGTGTATCTGCCTCCCTGAGGATGTTTATGTCAATAAGTTCTATAAGAAGCATCCTGAATCATTGCATCAAGATCCTATCAACTACTTATTTGTTTTACCATTTTTCTTTTTAACTGCGATTCTCTATCTGGATGGTTTCTTGATTTGAAAGATTCAACCAATTTAACCCGTTTGCTTTCAAGCTTATTTATTTTACTTGGTTGACCCGAAGAGATAAAACATAATCCAAATTGACCCATTTATAACTGAATAGGACGACATTGTCACCTTTAGAATGTAGTAGCAACTTCTAGTAGCTTTTACGTAAAAATTCATTCATATTACATCTATCTTTACACACAGAGTATCGGCTACAGGAAAAGGCAAAAAAGAAAGCATACAAACGGTTGAAAGAAATTGAAAAATTGAGAGGAACCAGACCCCCTCCAAACCCATATCCTAGTGCCGCAAAGATGTACAAGCTGAAGAAAAGAAATATGTTCAAGACCGTTTCTTTAATCCTAGAATTCTAGAAGTTGTCGACAAACTAAAGGAGCAACAAGCTACTGAGATGTAGGATAGAGGCAGAGCCGGTGGAATGTAATCTCAGATTCTCGTGCTACTCCATATTTTATGTTATGAAATAAGGTATATTCATTATATCCAACTTTGTGTTCCGAGGACCTATTTCCGGAATCTTTTGTTTTTGTCATCTCTGTATGTTACGGCGAATTATTTGTTTGTGAAATTGTTTTCTTAGCCCTGCATTGTTCATACTTTTGGTAAAGATATTTAAAGGATTTAAATTCCTTTTCTTTATGGTGTTGATGCCCTAAATGAAATAATAAATCGAACACTTTCATGCTGCCATGTCTTTCATGCTGAATGTTTGGACCAACAACACATGAAGGTGACCCATCTGTGTGAAAACAAGCTCACCTGAACAACGGATTTAATCAAAATTGAGAAACGGGTTCTAACGAGGATGTGCTCAGTGGGGAAATTGCGTTGAAGGGATAGTGAGTGCACAATCACGTAATGCTAAGTTGCTTCTTAAACGAAATCGGATTAAAAATAGTCTTTCTTTCAGCTAACCACAATTGGGTGGTGGTTATGTGGTCGGTTGTTCAAAGTCAGCATCGAGTTTGAGAAAGAAGTCATAAACTGGTAAGTTATGTGTATATATAGTTGTAAGCGCAAAAATTTGTTGTGTGAAACTAGTGGTTTTGATTATTAACTTATAGCAAGTGCCCCAAATTGGTCATGTTGGGTACAACTTTCCTTTTTTGTGTGGTATGTAAAATATCATAACTAATTGTTGACTTTCGGAAGTCGAGGTCTGTAGGTTCTGTTAGCGATGCCGTTGCAAACAGTAATATAAGTACCCATAATTCTATAGCGCGCAATGGTAACTTGATAAAGCTGAAGGACACTCTAGTGTGTGAGTATATATCAAAAGAGCTTAAGTTTGGACTTATATAGAAGAGATAAACCTGTTTTTCATAAGCCTTCTTTTCATTGCTTACTGAATTATTTTAAGGGCCTTAGGCTTATTTTGACAAGACGGTCATTTTGGCTCACAAATCCCTAGTTCGCAACGTCATTTTAGTCTTTTTATTGTGGCCAATGTCAAAATTGTTGCAACTATAACAATATATGATAAAATTTTATTAGTTAAAGTGCATTATTTTCAACCAAACTTAGAACGGAATACGTAATTTACTCGTTAAATTATGAATAAGCTTATCCAAACAATCTAAATGCGTCCCATGCCCATCCTTTTTGAAGTTGGAGGTTGACGGACTAAGGTTATATTCTCATAAAAGTACACAATAGCGGTGACAGGACAAACTACGGTTAACCTCCCTTCCAATATTTGAATATACAATTGCCACAAAAATCTGCATAATGCCATACATGCATATACCTCAAAATTATATCCAAAATTCAGAGAATTTCAAATCAAAAAATGGAACAAGCTAACGAAATTGGAGCCAATATCTACACCTCTAACTTTAACCAAGACACACCACCAACAACCATGCCACCAACATACCCCATTGCAACCCGTGGTAATAGGACAAAGTGGGTCATGGCTGACGGGTACAGAAAACGCTCTGAAAGACTTCAATGCTCGTAAACTCACCCCTAACTAGAACCCTATTTACATTTGATATGGTGCTTCTTTTCGTCTACGGGAAAGACGAATGTACCACTGTAATGTAGAAATTAACAATAGGGTTTTGTGGAAAAATATTTGTATTTCATCACTTTAAAACGATTACATAGGACACCTATTTATAGGAAAATAATAACCCAACGGGCCCAAGTCCACATACGGACTTGGGCTTACATTTGTTTTTGGGTTCCTATGTCTAACATTTCCCTCAAGTTAAGTAGTGGGATTTCCAATGCTTAACTTGTCAAGACAGTGAGCGAAGATCTTTCCGGTAACCGCCTTTGAAAGGATATCTGCAAGCTGATCTTTTGATGAAACAAACGGAAGCTCGATAATCTCATCTTCAAGTTTTTCTTTGATGAAGTGTCTATCAACTTCAACGTGTTTGGTGCGATCATGTTGAACTGGATTTCCTGAGATCTGTATAGCTGCTTTGTTGTCACACATGATCTTACTGGCTTCTTCTGAGGGATACCCAATTTCTGGCAAAAGTTTTCGCAGCCATAGGACTTCAGCTAATCCTCGTGCTATTCCTCGGAATTCAGCTTCAGCACTTGAGAGGGCGACAACTTTTTGCTTTTTACTCCTCCATGTAACAAGATTTCCACCCATTAGGGTAAAATACCCTGATGTAGACCTCCTATTACCTTTGTCGCCTACCCAGTCAGCATCGGTATAAGCCTCAATCTTCAGATGCCCATTTGCTTTGAATAGAACACCGTGTCCAGGAGTTCCCTTAAGATACCTGATAATCCGTAAAGCTGCTTCCATGTGCTGGACTTGAGGTTGGTGCATGAATTGACTTATAACCCCCACAGTGTATGCAATGTCTGGCCGAGTATGAGCTAAGTAAATTAATAACGCCGCCACGTTGGATAATAACGCTCAATAACGCCCCACCTCCACTCCGGTGGGGGCATTATCGAAGGAAAATTGGCCACGGCGTGAGCAGAAACACGCCGTGGTGAGGGGAGAAAAGCAGCAGCAACGGTCGAATTGTAGGCAACGGTCAAGAGAAAAGGAAGCAACGGGCAAAATCAAACCAAAACCAAAACAATCCTCTATAAAAACCAACCCATTTTTATAAAAATAACCACAAACAATCTCTCTTTCTCTCTCAATTTTTATAACATTCTCTCAATTCTCTCAAATGGATCCCAACAACAACAACAATCAAAACAACCCCAACCAATAGTTCAACAATCAAAACAACCCCAACCAATGGTTCAACCCTAACCTCAACCAATATCAAAACCCAAACCAATATCCACAATTTCAAAACCCCAACCAATATCAACACCCAAACCAATTTCAAAACTTTAACCAACTTCCAAACCCTAACCAATATCCACACTTTTACCAACAAACTCCACCACCACAACGACCATCCCAAGACCCGCTATACCAAGGAGGGTCGTTCCAACAATTGCTTAACCTCAACCATTTTCCACAAGTGCCTCCATTTGACGTTGACCGTAACCGCGGATTGGTCGATTCCGAAGACGATGACGTTGTTCCGGAAACTCAACCGGAAATTATGCCGACCCGTGGGAAGAGGCGACATAAGAAGAAAGAAACCGAATCGCAAAGAGGCAAAACCGAATAGAAGAGGTGGACCGAACGGGAGGAGGTGGCACTTGCTTCAGCATGGTCGTCGACATCCGAGGACCCCATTTTGGGAAATGATCAACATTCACCACTTTATTGGGCAAGTGTTCGCGAAAAATTCTTCCACAAGATGCGTCAAGATGATCCCGACATATGTAGTATTTTTTTTTATTGTAGTATTTTTTTTTTTAATAAATTGTAGTATGTTTTTTTTAAATAAATTGTAGTGTGTTTTTTTTTATTTTTAATAAAAATACAACTTTTTAAATAAAAATATATAATAAAAATACAAAATAAACTCAATCACTCCACATCATCATCACTTACACACAACCACTCCACCCATTTTTATCACTCCACATCATCACACTCTCTTTCCTACAAATCACCTCTATCACTCCAAATCATCATCACTTATCACTTACCACTCCGCATAGTCTAAGTACCCATAATTCTATAGCGCGCAATGGTAACTTGATAAAGCTGAAGGACACTCTAGTGTGTGAGTATATATCAAAACAACTTAAGTTTGGACTTATATAGAAGAGATAAACCTGTTTCTCATAAGCCTTCTTTTCATTGCTTACTGAATTATTTTAAGGGCCTTAGGCTTATTTTGACAAGACGGTCATTTTGGCTCACAAATTCCTAGTTCGCAACGTCATTTTAGTCTTTTTATTGTGGCCAATGTCAAAATTTTTGCAACTATAACAATATATGATAAAATTTTATTAGTTAAAGTGCATTATTTTCAACCAAACTTAGAACGGAATACATAATTTACTCGTTAAATTATGAATAAGCTTATCCAAACAATCTAAATGCGTCCCATGCCCATCCTTTTTGAAGTTGGAGGTTGACGGACTAAGGTTATATTCTCATAAAAGTACAGAATAGCGGTGACAGGACAAACGACGGTTAACCTCCCTTCCAATATTTGAATATACAATTGCCACAAAAATCTGCATAATGCCATACATGCATATACCTCAAAATTATATCCAAAATTCAGAGAATTTCAAATCCAAAAATGGAACAAGCTAACGAAATTGGAACCAATATCTACACCTCTAACTTTAACCAAGACACACCACCAACAACCATGCCACCAACATACCCCATTGCAACCCGTGGTAATAGGACAAAGTGGGTCATGGCTGACGGGTACAGAAAACGCTCTGAAAGACTTCAATGCTCGTAAACTCACCCCTAACTAGAACCCTATTTACATTTGATATGGTGCTTCTTTTCGTCTACGGGAAAGACGAAGGTACCACTGTAATGTAGAAATTAACAATAGGGTTTTGTGGAAAAATATTTGTATTTCATCACTTTAAAACGATTACATAGGACACCTATTTATAGGAAAATAATAACCTAACGGGCCCAAGTCCACATACGGACTTGGGCTTACATTTGTTTTTGGGTTCCTATGTCTAACATTTCCCTCAAGTTAAGTAGTGGGATTTCCAATGCTTAACTTGTCAAGACAGTGAGCGAAGATCTTTCCGGTAACCGCCTTTGTAAGGATATCTGCAAGCTGATCTTTGGATGAAACAAACGGAAGCTCGATAATCTCATCTTCAAGTTTTTCTTTGATGAAGTGTCTATCAACTTCAACGTGTTTGGTGCGATCATGTTGAACTGGATTTTCTGAGATCTGTATAGCTGCTTTGTTGTCACACATGATCTTACTGGCTTCTTCTGAGGGATACCCAATTTCTGACAAAAGTTTTCGCAGCCATAGGACTTCAGCTAATCCTCGTGCTATTCCTCGGAATTCAGCTTCAGCACTTGAGAGGGCGACAACTTTTTGCTTTTTACTCCTACATGTAACAAGATTTCCACCCATTAGGGTAAAATACCCTGATGTAGACCTCCAATTACCTTTGTCGTCTACCCAGTCAGCATCGGTATAAGCCTCAATCTTCAGATGCCCATTTTCTTTGAATAGAACACCGTGTCCAGGAGTTCCCTTAAGATACCTGATAATCCGTAAAGCTGCTTCCATGTGCTGGACTTGAGGTTGGTGCATGAATTGACTTATAACCCCCACGGTGTATGCAATGTCTGGCCGAGTATGAGCTAAGTAAATCAACTTTCCCACCGTTCTCTGATATCTTTCTTTATCTGCCAGTTCAGCTTCATCTTCCATGAAAAGTTTTTGGTTGGATATCATGGGAGTGTCTGTAGGTTTGCAATCTAGCATTCTCGTCTCTGCTAACAAATCAAAAACATATTTTTGCTGGCAAATGAAGATCCCTAATTTTGATCTTAGAACTTCAATTCCGAAAAAATATTTGAGTCTTCTCAGATCTTTCATTTCAAATTCTTTGAAAAGATTAGATTTCAATTTTGTCATTTCCTCTGAATCATCCCCTGTAAAGATCATGTCATCAACGTAGATTATTAAACAGGTTATGAGTTTACCTCTCCGTTTCAAGAAGAGAGTCTGATCGGAATTGCTTTGGTTATAGCCATATTTCTTCATAACTGTGGTAAACCGACCAAACCACGCTCGTGGAGACTGCTTCAAACCATACAAAGATTTCTTTAGTCGGCAAACTTTCCTGGCCTCGGAACTATCATGAATTCCAGGTGGGGCTTCCATGTAGATTTCTTCTTTCAATTCTCCATGTAGGAAGGCATTCTTGACATCAAACTGGTGCAGTGGCCAATCCTTGTTTGCTGCAACTGAGAATAGAACTCTAATAGTATCAATCTTGGCTACCGGTGAGAAGGTCTCACAGTAGTCAATCCCATAAGTTTGAGTATACCCCTTTGCGACTAATCGAGCTTTATACCTTTCGATTGATCCATCGGGTTTATACTTGATAGTGAATACCCACCGACATTTAACGGGTTTCTTTCCTGGAGGCAGTTCACATTCTTCCCATGTTTCACTTCTTTTCAGGGCTTCAAGTTTAGTACCAATTGCTTCCTTCCATTCTTTATATTTAAGTGCTTCTTCGACACTTGTTGGTATTTTTTCAGAACAGATGGCGTCTGCGAAGGATCTGGCTTTTGGAACTAAATTCCTCCTTGCGATATTTGCAACTGGATATCTTGACCCTTTTGAACTTCTTTCAGGTGAGTATATGTTAGGCGGAATTCCCCTAGTTGATCTAGGAGGGAGATCGTACCGAGCTGGTTCAGTCACACTCGGAGTTTCTACCTCAACCTGTTGTTCATCATTACACAAATCAGAGTTATTGGGAATATCTGGAGATTCAGAACCACTTACCTCGGATATCAGTTGAGGAGGATCATTATTGGTGGCATTGGTATTGTCATCAGAATTTTCAGGATTATCAGTTGGAGTAGGAGTATCAGTATCAGAATCTTCAGGATTATCAGTTGAATTAGGAGTATCAGTAGGAGAGTCATGCACAGGTGGTGCCCAACTTATCCATCTTAATGCGTCATTGTCATTTTCCCCCTGGCCATGAAGATGGGTATGATAAAAGAACTCCGTTTCGATAAAGTCACAGTTCATTGTGGTGAACATGTGACGTCTACTGGGGCTGTAGCACCGATACCCGTGTTGATTGACACCATACCCCAAAAACACACATTTCTCTGCACATGGATCAAGTTTTGAACGCTCTATTTTTGGTATATGAACAAAAACAGAACATCCAAACACTCGAGGCCCGAGGGTTAGAGTTGATGGCAATTTATGGAAATGTGAAAATGTTTGGAGAGGAGTTTTGAGTGCTAGGGCTCGGGTTGGAAGTCGATTAACAAGATACGTTGAAGTGACAGGGGCTTCTGGCCAAAAAGACTTTGGAACTTTGGATTCAATCATAATAGCCCGTGTGATTTCCAATAAAAAACGATTTTTTCGTTCTGAAACCCCATTTTGTTCAGGCGTGTGAGCACACGAAGTTTGATGGATAATTCCTCGTGTTTGACAGAAGGTTTTCATGGAGGTGTTACAAAATTCCCCCCCATTATCTGACCTGAGAATTTGGATTTCACTTTTGAATTTGGTTTTGACCATATTACAAAAGAATGTGAACTTCGTAAAAACTTCAGACTTATTTTTTAAAAGATAAGTCCAAGTCATTCGAGTACAATCATCTATAAATGTCAGAAAATAGCAGAAATTTTGTCCTCCTTCAATTTTAGCGGGACCCCAAACATCAGAATGAATTAACAAAAAAGATGAATCAACTCTAGTATCATTTGTTTTAAACGTATGTCTATGACTTTTTGCCAAAATACAAGTGTCACAATGAAAATCTTTATTTTTAGGAAATAAATGCGGAAATAACTGACGTAAATAACCAGTGGACGGATGTCCCAATCGTCGATGCCATAACCATTCTTTCCTATCGTTTGAACCATGAGTCAACATAACTCAGCCTTGCTGAGTGACTTTATCTACGTAATATAATCCTTGTCTCTCAGTACCACGCCCAATGATCCTTCCCGTCCTGATATCCTGCAAAATACAAAAAGTGGGGTGCATTAATACCACACAGTTTAATTCTTTCGTAACATGACTAACGGATAATAGCTTGTGTGATAATGATGGCACATAAAGGCATCTCGAGAGTCGTAATTCTTTCGATATTTCAATGGTTCCCCCTTCTTTAACTAGGAGAGTTTCCCCGTTAGCTGTGTGAATTCGTGGTTTGTCAACTTTCGAGTTTGACGTTAAATCGGTTATATCAAACGTCATTGTGTCAGTGGCACCACAATCAAAAATCCATGAATTACACTTGGCGTTTTTGGTGGCAACATTAACTTCTCCAGATCGGGAAGAAACGTTCTCCTCTTCGAAATCATGCACGTTTAACATTAACTTCTTTCCTCCGCCGTTAATCTCTCTGCTGCATATGACGGTGGCAGCTTTTCCAGTCTTGGAGGTTTTGTGGTTATCACTCCACCATGCTGGATATCCAACGATCCTAAAGCATTGTTCTTTGGTGTGTTTCGACATACCACACTCTTCACACTCGAGCTTCCTCTTATCCACCTTTGATTGAGTTCGAAAAAACGGCTTGTCTGACCGATGATTCTTGAAAGGAGGTTTTGGGTTTTGAAATTGGTATCGAGCTCCGTTACGAAGCAAATTTATTTGTTGTACGGCGAAGTTATTGTTTTCGTTGTCAGCCATAGTGGTTTAAATGGTTTAAATTGTTTAAATTGTGATTTGGAAACTTGTTTGGCCCAAATTATTTAATTAGATAAACGAGGCCCAAGTCCACAACATTGTTTATTGGGCCCTATTCTAATTTGGGCCTAAACTGTGTACTGGTCTAATGAACTCCCTTCTGATCGAATAGAAGCAATTGGAATAAAGCAGAAGCAGTTCGCGTGGTAGCAGGAAGCAGTTCGTGTGGTAGCAATTCGAATAAAGCAATTCGTGTGGGTGTAATCAGTTCGTGTGGGTGTTCGAATGGTTAGATTGTCATTCAAATTCTTTTTTTAATCGAAAGCTTTTCTAATCTAAAGCTTGTCTAATCGGATACTTTTCCAATCAAATACTTTTCTAATCGAATGCTTGTGTTCGTGTAGGAGCGGCTTTAGGTCGAATGGTCCTATTCGAATAGAAAGGAAATCCAGTCGAACGACGTTGTCCGAAGGTATTAATTTTCTATTCGAAGCTAGTTGTTCATGTAGGATAATTAACTAGTCGAATGGCTAGTCTGCTAGTCGAAGCCCTTGAATTTCTGGTCGAACAGGCAAGTCGAGTATGATGTTTTACTAGTCGAATGGCTAGTTCATTTGGGTTGGTTTCCTAGTCGAATAGACTAGTTCGAACAGGAACGTAACCTGCTTTCATACCATGTAGAAATTAACAATAGGGTTTTGTGGAAGAATATTTGTATTTCATCATTTTAAAACGATTAAATTGGACACCTATTTATAGGAAAATAATAACCTAACGGGCCCAAGTCCACATACGAACTTGGGCTTACATTTGTTTTTGGGTTCCTATGTCTAACATGTAACCATCCTCATGATCATCGTCCTTCTATGCTTTTTAGTTCATTTTACTGATGGTTTTTCGCGGAGCCGATGGAAAAACTTTTGGACTATCTTTAAGGGTAAACCAATTTTTTTTTAGTGTAAAACATCACTCCAACTATATTTTATATCTAGAGAAAAATCTTAAGTATTGAATAGTAATATTTTATATATATCAGTCTATCAAGTCAAGTCAAGATATAGAATAAATAGATAGATTAGGTGAAAGATATTTACTTTCTCCTTGAGTTTTATTTAAGTATGTTTGCAATTTTAAAAAAATACGAATTGGCATTTGATAAACCAACTAAAACGTTTATAGCCTAACGATATTTTAGCTGATCTGCTAACTAAAAGCTTATAAATTGGTGTCTTATTAAAAATAAATATATGAATTAATATAGCGTGTTTGTAATGTTTGACTTTGAAATGTATCTTCTTTTAATATTTTTATAAACAGAATTTCTCTTAAGAAAACAAAATGATTATGACTAAAGACTTGTCTGATTTTCGTGTATATAAGTTTTATTATAAAGAAAATGATTTTTAAATAAAAGTCAAAGAAAATAAACTTTATTGGTAAATAATATCTTAAAAATATTGATAAAAGTTTAGGCCAAAAATCTTGGTATTTACTATTTAAGATATAAAAGGTGTACCAATTATCCTCCCATTTAAATTAGATAGAAACATTGCTATTTGTGCAACATAATATCTTTTAGTGTTTTGGCATTTTTTATTTTAGTCCCTCGACTTTAAAGACTTAGCGGTTTCCCCCCCTCAACTTTAAAAACTTTAACGCTTTTTCACCCTCAACTTTAAAAACTTTAACGCTTTTTCACCCTCAACTTTAAAAAATTTAACGCTTTTTCACCCTAAACTTTAAACGACTTTTAGGTTTTCCTGTCTGCACTTTACCAAACTTTAACACACTCTCAAAAAAGAACATATGCTTTAAAGAAAAGTTAGGATGAACTATTAATTTCGGTTCATAAAACATCAATACATAAAACTAGGGTGAGCAGAAATCATAAACCCGAAACGAACCGAAAATGACCGAAAGAAAAAACCGAAAAAGCCAAAATCTGTGGTTCAGTTTTTTATTTTTGTAAAACCGAAATAATCGGTTCGGCTTTGGTTTCACTCCAAAAACCGAACCTGAAAAACCGAACCAACCCTTCAAAATATACCATTTAAATTAACACTATTTATAAGTATATATTCTGATTATATTTGTTTTTAACGTCAAAATTATAATTAATAGTAAGACAGAATGTTTATTGTTTATTATTTGTAAATTATTAAAGCGAAATTAACTTGTTTGTAAAGAAAAATGAATAAGATTATGTTTACCGAGTCAAAGAGGACAAAATCCAAATAAATATCAAAAATCGAACCGCCCCAAATTTAATTCGGAAATCCAAAGACGAAACTAATATATAACCGAACGAAATGATTCCTAATTTTTAGAAACCAAAATTTTTCGACTCGGTTTTGATTCTATATAAAAATCAAACTAAATCGAACCTCGCCAACGCCTGCATAAAAGACACTCATGTTCTCATTTTTTTTATTTTTTTATTTTAAGGTTTATGTATAAGAAAAATTTAAAGAGGTTAAAACATGTTTTAACTTTTAACATACTCCTACATTAAATCTAACACATCAATTCAAACATTCATTATACTTATGCTAATCTTTAACTCATTGCATTCTAGTTAGTTCGGGGGGTTTGTTTCGACTTATGGCTTAAGCTTATATAAAATTTAAAACCTCATTCACTTGGATTTTTTTTTCTTCCTTTTTATGTTGATAAGTGCACAAGTCTAGAAAAATGAGTTTTTCAAATTTTATACAATTCCATGAGCCCAAGTCATAAGCCGAAACGAGCACCCCTAGCAGTGATAAAATATGTGTTTACATGTGAATCAAGGTAAATGTGTTCGTAAATACAATTATCGATAAGCATATGAAAAGTATTCGACTTTAAACCGAAATCTAGAATATATATTTAACGTTAAAATAGTTTATTATATTTAACTTTTATAATATGTATGATAGATCAATCAAAACCTTTTAAAGAAATGACATTACACATAATATGATAACTTATATAGTTGTCATATAAACACAAATATATACAATAACAGTGAAAAAATCAATTAAAACCTATAATTTTATTGACACCAAAAGACCTCATCTTGGCCTTTCATCTATTTTAATCTAATGGCTAAGATTAAAACCAAAACTCATTTTTCTTTTATTTTTTTAAATTAAATTATCTCACAAACCGTTAATCGTTAGACGAAACAAAATATACCGTTGAGATCGTCTCGTTTTTATCTTTAATTAGAGCAGTGGTGTTATATACTTTCGACGACTTTTTTTTTTTTTTTTTTTTTATGGGTATTGAAATTATAACGATAATATCATATATGATATTTACATCATTACGTAAAATTGTATAAAAGAGAATTACTATAAAATGTATAAACTATGTAAATTTAGAAAAAAAATCGAATTTTAACTAGTTTTATTTTTTCTCGTTTTTTTACATAAAATGTGATATACTAAAATCACATATGATACTACTATATCATATGTGATATTACTGTAAATCATATATGATATGAATATAAATCATATGTGATATATATTAAAATCGCATATGATAATATTATATCATATGTGATATTACTGTAAATCATATATGATATGAATATAAATCATATGTGATATATACTAAAATCACATATGATAATACTATATCATATGTGATATTAGTGTAAATCATATATGATATGAATATAAATCATATGTGATATATACTAAAATCATATATGATAATATAATATCATATATGATATTATTGTAAATCATATATGATATAAATATAAATCATATATGATATTATGTATGTAAAAATTTTAAAACTTAAAAGACAATAACATACATGATTTTAACTCTAAATATAATTTTTAATACACAACAATGTTATACAATGTATAACCTATATAGACCCAGAAAAAAGTTCGAATTTTGACGACTTTTATTTTTTCGTTTATGACCAAATGTTGAAATTCGTAAGACAATATCACATATGATTTGAACACTAAATACGAGTTTCGAAACATAGATTTGTTATATTACATACATTCAACTACAATCAAAAAGAAAAACAAAAAAATAATATGTCAAACTACTGTTATCATATATGATAAAACATTGATTTATAATATAAAATTTCAAAACCCGTAAAAAAATCCGAAAATAAATTTTGTCTAAAGTATATCGAGTGTTATGATTGGGTCTTTTGTCTCAAATGTTTTCAAAGTAAAGTTGAGATAAGAATCTGGATGAAGATTATGGGCCGTAGAATCTATATCTACATCGTTGAGTAACAATGATGAAACTGCAATCATTGATCACATAGTGACAAAGTTTTCAAAAATCCATGGAAGAAGATGGAGCCATACGAAATCAATATTTAGTCGAGAAAAATCTAGAAGGCCAACACCAAAAAACACATGTTAAATAAGTTGAGATAACTCATTTATATATTTGGAGTCCTAGCTAGTTCCATTATTCATATGAACAAAACTTACTAGAAAAATTGATAACTAGCTAGTATCATCATGGCAATTTTTCTATCCTTAGAAACTATTCTCTTTTCTATGTTATCATTCATCACTTTGATGATTTTTATTCGTATTATAAGGATTTCATTTCAAGCCAAGACCAAAAGAAACTTACCACCATCTCCACGGAGACTTCCAATCATCGGAAATCTCCACCAACTAGGAACAAACCCTAATCTGTCTCTCCAAACATTGTCCCATAAATATGGTCCAATCATGCTACTTCATTTTGGTAGTGTACCGACGCTTGTAGCTTCGTCTTCTGAGGTAGCCCAAGAAATCATGAAAACTCATGATATATCATTCTCTAGTCGACCAAGTTTACGTATTGCCGACTTACTATTGTATGGCTCTAAGGACATAGGGTTTTCACCTTATGGGGAATATTGGAGGCAATTGAAAAGCATTGCTGTACTTCATCTTTTAAGTTCTACTCGAGTTAAGTCTTTTCGACAAGTAAGAGAAAAAGAAATCTCTGGTATGATTGACATGCTTGGTGAACGTTGTGGTTCTTTGGTTGATATGGGTTCATTACTTTCTTTACTTTCAAATAACATAACCTGTAAGGTAGCTCTTGGGAGAACATATGATGATGTAAAGCTTGTCGATTTATTAAGCAAATTTGTTACGTTGTTTAGCGATTTTTGTGTGGGTACTTTTATTCCATGGTTGTCATGGATAGATAGGCTAAGTGGTTTAGAGGGGAGGGCAAAAAAAGTTGCTAAAGAATTTGATGAGTTTCTTGAAGGGGTAATTGAAGACCATGTAAATGAGAAAACAGGAGAATGTGCTGAAAGTGGTGATTCAGAAGACTTAGTTGACATCTTACTAGATATCCAAAGAAACAACACAACCGGAATTACCCTTCACAAAGACAGCATTAAAACTGTCATCTTGGTATGAATTCCCCGGTCTTCGTTTTCATATTAAATAGCTATGAATTATGATTTAAATTTACAAACTAGCATATTAGTTAATTTACAAATTAGTGGTGGATGGGAAATTCTCCCATATTTAATTTGATGTTCTTGATACTAATACTAAGGTTTGTGAGCGAGAACCATCATAAGACAAATCGGTTTTGGTTTGCAAATCATGTGGTTCAACTGATATATAAGCATAAGAAACTATCTATCAATCATTTTCAATTAGTTAATCCAATCGTTTGTAATTGAATAGTAATTGATCTATCATTATGTTATACATATATTTATATTCACATATACAACATATATTCATGTATAAAAGATTGTCTCTCTGACAGGATATGTTTGTTGCTGGAACTGAAACTACATCTACAAGTCTAGAATGGACAATTAGCGAGCTAGTTAAACACCCAAGAATAATGAAAAAGTTGCAACACGAAGTAACAGAAATAGCCCAAGGAAGATCGATGATTCGTGAGGAGGAGTTGGAGAAAATGCAGTACCTTAAAGCTGTCATAAAAGAGTCATTACGATTGCATCCTCCACTCCCAGTTCTTCTTCCTCGAAAATCAACCGAAGATATTAAATTAATGGGGTATGATATTCCATCGGGCACACAAGTCATTATCAATGCTTCAGTAATAGGAAGAGATCCCTCCAAATGGGAGGAAGCAAATGAGTTTAGACCAGAGAGGTTTCTGAATAACTCCATTGACTATAAAGGGTTTAATTTTGAGTGGCTTCCGTTTGGTGCGGGTAGGAGAGGATGCCCTGGTATTCAATTTAGTGTAGCTGTCATGGAACTTGCATTAGCAAATATCATCTACAAGTTTGATTTGGCATTGCCAAGTGGACTTGAATGCGCAGATTTGGACATGAACGAAATATTTGGCATTACCCTCCATAGGAAGTCCTCTTTAGAGGTTATACCCACTCCTCGATGTAGTAGTTGATCTACTTATGCATAACTATATGATGTTTGATATGTGTTGGAAAAATTTATCACTGGAGGTGAATTAAGATCGATAGGAACAAATAATTCGTTTAATTATTTGTATTAATTCAAAATAATGGACATTATGATAATTGAATATCCTTTAGTGTGAGAATTATGATCGTTTTTCAATCGACCCTCATTCCTTAGTCTATAAATTGAGAGTTTCTCTCTCTCATTAGACACATATATATAAAAACAATAGAACTATTACCCTCTTATTCATGCTTGTTTGTTTTCGCGGTCTAGTGTTTTGTAATAGAGTAAAGGCACAAAATGGTTTACCTAGATAATTCGTCTGTTGAACCGATACTTCACCATTTTTCTTCGATTATGTTTTACTGAGTTTCACGTACAAAGGTAATGGTATTAAATTTATGTATTGTTTGTTTCTTGATATTATTATAACTTATATCCATTTCATTTAGATGCATTATATCTAACAATCTTAAGACGGATTTCGGAAGCTAGAAGAGATAGAAATCTTGATCAAATCAATATGTTCAAAGTTGCAGTTCCTAATGACACGATTTTAATTATGATTTGAAGTTAGTCATGATATTGTATTAAATGTACACTATAAATTCATAATAGGGTATTGGGATCAAACTCTTTTTAGCAAAGTTTGGTGGCTTGGACTCTAAATTATAAACATCAAGATTGTGAACTTATTGTCAAAACCGACTAGTAACGGGAGTCGTATATTAAAACAATGAATTTGGAGCCAAAATGTTTTATGGAAGTTGATAAGATATTAAAAAGAAATAATTCTGAAAAATCTTATATAAAATAGATGAATCATTATTTGTTTACAACAATATTTTATGGGATATTGTCGGAATCCGTATGTCGGACCTCTATTTGAATCATAAGTCATATTAATGGCGGAATCACTAATATGCTTATGTATGGTGAAGAAACACGAATATAATCAAAAGATTGATATTATAAAGCTCACGTAATGTTTTACAACTACGAATAATACCAATTCAATCGATTACAACACTTGAGACCTTCAAACAAAAAGTTACATTGAATAATCAATTAGCAACGTAACTCTTGCTCTCTCGGGATTCGTGACGACTACATTTATGATCCCAATGTGAGGTATTTATAAGCAGCCATAAATACCTAACTAGTTACGCTGCGAAACTCTTAAGTCGAAACTCTTGGGAAGGAGTTACGCTAGTGTAACTGTTTACGGTGTGACTCTTTCATAAACGCAACAAACGCTTTACAACTCGATCTAAATACATTTCTAACTACACGACACGTTCTACTTGAAGTACAAGTTACAATCAATAACGGTTATGCTCCAACAAACTCCCCATTTGATGTAGCTTGTACTTTCGACGAATATTCTTTAAAATTTTGATGTCGTGAGATCGAGAGTTGTTTCTTTAACTTCATTCTTCAAGAAGTCTTGATCTTAAAGTACTTTGTTTCTTTTCACAAAGTATATTCTGGTCTTCGAAGTTGTAGCCAACTTGACTTGAATATCTTGATTACCGAGTCTTCATCTTCTAATACTTCACCAATGGATTCAAAAACCTCTATAAGGATTATAGAGGCTCTGATACCACTTGTTGGAACCCGTATGTCGGACCTTTATTTAAATCCTAAGTCCTATTAATGGCGTACTTACTAATATGCTTATGTATGGTGAAGAAACACGTATATAACCAAAAGATTGATATTATAAAGCTCACATAATGTTTTACAACTACGAATAATACCAATACAATCGATTACAACGTTGAGACCTTCAAACAAACTGTTACGTTGAATAACCAACTAGCAACGTAACTCTTTTTCTATCGGGATTCGTGACAGCTACATTTATGATCCCAATGTGAGGTATTTATAGGCAACCATACATACCTTATTAGTTACGCTGTGAAACTCTTAAGTCGGTTAAGAGTTTCGCAACGAAACTCTTGGGAAGGAGTTACGTTGCGTAATTGAACAATTAAGCTAGCGTAACTGTTTGTAGTGTAACTCTTTCATAAACGCAACAAACGTTTTACAACTCGATCTAAACACATTTCTAACTACACGACACGTCCTACTTGAAGTATAAGCTACAATCAATAACGATTATGCTCCAACAGATATATTACTTCGAGACTTGAGTAGTTGTGCGAAAGGAGTCCTTATAATAGTAAACGAAACTATTCTAAGACAAAATTCTTTTATTGATTTTGATAATATAACAAACTTCTTTTCTAGAAAGTTTAAACTGATTCATTAATGGGTGAATCTTTTAATCGTTGTGGTTATTGGGTTGGAACAATACGTTGTTGGAGAGATTGTTACCACACTTGAGTGGTGGTGAAAAAATGAGTCGTTTTTATAATCTATAATATATACTAAAAGAGATGTATTAAAAGTCACATGGCGCAGTCTAGACCATTAGATGTGTTTGAAGATTAAATTTAGACATTTAGATCAAAATAATGATGTCATATGACATTATTATTAGCTATTTTCATTTTAGCCCTTTTGTAAATTCAATTTTGACCCTTTAACTTTAATATAATAATCCAATTCATTTATTTGTGTGACAACATTATTGTAAATCTACAATATATTCAATATATTAAACTTTTTTTCATAAAAATTATTCATTAAAAATCGGTTTTTTGTACTTTTTAATATGAGACTAGGTTTCTATGAAGTTAAAAAAAAAAAGAAGCCGATCTTTAAGTAAAAACATATAACTGCGAAGAACAAAAGAAAGACATATAAAATTCAAACTTATTACCAAAAGACCGTTATATAATACATTTTTCAATTTCTACTCTACGTTCTAAGCTTTTTTATATCTTTACATATAAAATAAGAAATAACTTTTTTTATAAGTCATAGTTTACACACAAAAAATGTATTATTTGTTAACCCATATCAATAAAAATTTATAGGTGAAGTTGAAGTCAACCACATGGATATAAACCAGATTACATTATATTTAATAACACACATTTTATATATTTTTTAATTAAAGAAACATGCATATAAACGAAACGTCATAATATCTGACAATATATTTCATGTTGTCTTACACGGTTAATGATTTTCTTTATAGATAACGTTCTCTTTATTTTGTTATTTATGAATTTAAAAGTGTACCTGAAAAGCACATACATATAAAAGAAACAACAAATATTTGACATCACAACTTAGTTATTTTCTATTTGCTATAATTGTATTATATTTGATAGAGTTTTCTACATAAACGAATTTATAAATGAACTTTAAAAAACACGTATTTAAAAACAAAACGACAAATATTTTTCTCGAATCATGTTATTTCCTATTTGCTATAATTTGATTATATTCGATAGAGTTCTCTACATATTCGAATTTGAAAGTGAAAATAAATAATACGTACATATAAATGAAAAGATATATATTTGGCATCACAACTTATATTGTCTTACATTATTAATGATATACAAAAGTTCAATATTATTATCTATGTATACGCGGAAAATTAACTAGTAAACTAATATATTTGAGCTCATTTTAATGAGATATAAAAAAAATCTGGATAGTTTTATAGTAAATAACCGTTCGTTTGAAATAATATGTTGTTGTACACATTGTTACCACTTACCACACTTGAGTAGTCGTGTTAAAAACTCGTCGCTTTGATAGTAAACGAATACATATTAAGCCATAGTTTTTTCTTGAATTTAATAAGATAGAAAACTTGTTCCCTGGAAAGTTTTATCGAAAATGGATGAACCGTGTGAAATTTGTGATTATTTTGTTCAACAATATATTGTTGTATAGACTTGCGTATATCGTTTATGTAATAAACGAATGAATCAGGAGCCCAAACTTTTAATGGAGTTTATAACAAATAAAATGTCAATTTAAAAGTTTAAGTTTACAAGGAGAGTACCGTTTGATAATAGTAATTATTTTGTACACAATTCAATGTTGTGGATTTCTTTTTACTACCGAATATTAATGGACAGCTAGTCTTTCACTTAGTAAATAAACTAGATTATTGTCTCCCGATAGTACGAAAAAAGATAAAAACTTGAATCGTAAACTTTATGTTTCTATAGATGTTAAGCTATTATGAAAAGACAATATTATACATATAATAACATATATACCTTTACATTTATACACATGTTGTTTATAGTTATAATAACATATACACCTTTACGTTTTCACACATGTTTTGATATTTTTTATTAGGAGATTTTACACCTTTACATTTATACAAATTTTGATATTTTTTTTATTAAAAATAATTATAAGGTAAATCATAGTCTAAATTGAGTGATTTTATAAATAAATTAGAATTTTGTTTTTATTTTAGTGGATATGAGAATTAAATTAAGAATGTAATTATTTACTGTAAGAGGATTTGAAATAAAATAATATTTGATAACATCATCAATTTGATATAACGGTTAAAATAAAATAAATTAACTCATCTAAGGGTCCTTACTTTGCTATATGACATTTAAGACCTCCTTTTTATTATATATTAAAGATGATTTAATTCTCAGATTTTTGCATTAGTTAGTTAAGATACTTAGCTCTCATTTCTAGTAATTTTAAACTTAATCGGAACCGCTTGAGTTCATTATTTAATTTGGTACAAAGATATTATGTTGGACATATTTGATGTCACGGCAGACTAGTTGCGGTAAAACTAGTTTTTCACATAGTAAACTATTGATTTTTAATCCATATTTTTTTGTAAAAACTATTTAATACACCATATGGATAATAGATAACAGATAACGGTTTATTCCAAATTTTAGTATTTACGATAAGAATGAAAAAAGAAAAGTTATACCAATTTGGTTAAAAAACTCTACATAAAGTTTGAGTTTTGATAATTACAGTTTCGGAGGAGGGGAAGGGGAGATGTAGAATATGTACTCTATAAATATAGAAAAGATCCTGAAAATAAAGGATATAGATGCCTAATTAATAAAAACATGTCATAATTTTTTAAAGATATCCAGATGAATTGTTGTAATCAATTTCCATGAGGTGTAGGCCAAGATCTTTTGACATAGTAAAGTCCAAGTTCTTATTGACTAAGACTTAAAAGAGGTTCTTTAGCTAGAGTTTCTGGATTTGGAATACCTATTCCCACTACTATAAAAAAGGAAAATTTGGTTCGAATAGATTTTATCCACCGGAATTAGCATCGGTGGATTTCATCGGAAAAAACTTGTAAATCTCGTATAGCCGACATTGGCAATGTCGACTATTGCCTACTCAGCTGCCACGTCGGAAAAAAAGCAACCCCCACGCCCATTCACGCGCTCCCTTTCCACGTCACACTTCCACTAAGCAAAAGTCGGCATTGGGAATGCTGATTTTTGACTTTTTTCTGCGCCTTCACATGGTTGCCGACACCACCTTTATTACCATCCAATCAGAACGTGCCACGTGTATAAACCGGCTTTGGCAAAGCCGGTTCTTGACTCTCTTAAATTCTCATGCAGCGAACACAAAATTCCCACACACAAACACAAACGATTACACACACACAAAAACGCAAAATCACACCAAAAGTCCGGCAATTTTAACCTAAAAACACAAAAATGGCGCAATTTGGACCAACCGCAACCCCCCGAGACAGAAGTTTGCTGTTTTTATAAGACGGTGAGCACCATCGTTCTGCCCGTCTATTTAACGGTTCGCAAGATGCTACCGTTCATATAAAAGATAGACGCTGTGATTCCGGATTTTGGGACCTCACCGGCGATATTCCGGAGCGTGTGAGGAACTGAATAGCTAGCGCTGGGTTCGACGGTGTATTACGCACCGGTTACCATAAAATCGACCACGCTCTGATTACGGCTTTGGTTGAAAGGTGGTGTCCCGAGACGCACACATTCCATTTTCCCACCGCTGAAGGACAGTTACGTTGCAGGACGTACAAGTTCTTTGGGGTTTGCCTGTAGACGGACCGGTGGTTTCCGGAGTTTGGAAGTGTAAAGGCGTGGATCAGTGGGTGAGTGATTGTTATGGCTATCTTGGGTTTAGGCCAGATAAGAGTGAAGTTACTGCTGGTAGAATAACAATGCAGACTCTAGTCGAGGAAATCGTACTCCCTCTGGTTGCAACAGGCAAAGAGCTAGATGTTATATTTTGGATCTTTTGGGTGGGCACATGTTCAGTGATGCAAGGTCGTGTGATGTGCCGCTTAATTTTCTTAAAAACATAGATGACCTAACTGAAGGTGGTCGACTTAGCTGGGGCTCCGCAGTGTTGGCCTATTTGTACCGACAACTGTGTACTGCTGCGGAGAAGCCGTATGTAAAAGGTATTCATGGCCCGTTGATTTTGCTTCAGCTTTGGGCCTGGGAGAGAATACCTCTTATTACGCCCCGTATGATCCTACGGGTGGGTGTACCACATATTTACCCAAACTGCGTTGATAGTAAGTAATATTTTTATCTCTGCACTACATTTTTATTATATTTTTCATTATGATTAATTTAGATTATGATTATTAGAATTAAAATTTAAAATTGTTATTATATTTATTATTTTTATTATATTTATTATTTTTATATATTTATTATTTTTATTATATAATTTTAATTATGATTATTATATTTATTATTTTTATTAAATTTTTACGATTATTATTTTGTATAGTAGGTGGCATCGCCAGTTTTGTACCCTTAGTCACACAGCCACACCGCTCATGTGCTGGTTGCATACCGTGCCACTTTCACCGCCTTGGAAGATGGCCAGTTTATTTGGTGTCCTTATACCGCTGTACTGGGGGACCTTGTGTATGATTGCCGGAGAGACAGCGGGTTATAGGCATACAGTGGATGGCTTGTCTGGTGGTGTGTGGCGGAACCTCATGTACCGAACCGAGTATGCAAGCACTTTGCATTCGGGCAAGGGGATCCTGAAAGTTTGTATATATTTTCAGTTGCACAACACAAGAGGAACCACGAGGTTAAGTTTAGCGGGGGACGAGGTACAAACTGGGTGGAGAAGAAAGATGCTGAGATAGTGTGTTGGAATGATAGACACAACTGTGTCTATCATTTTAATGGACCAGCGGGGGGGGGGGGGGGGGGGGGGGGGGGGGGGGGGGGGGTGTTCATTTTCAAAACAAAAAAACTAACCAAATTTTTGGCATTTTGTACATAGCATAAAACACAACAAAAAAACCAGAAATAATAATCTAACTTTTACAAACTCTAAAACAATAACATATTAACAAAACATAATTTGAAAATTTTCATAAAAATCATCAAATTACATACATAATTAACCCTAAACACTAACACTTAACCATTTTCAAAACAAATAAAAAAAACCTAAACTCCAAAACCGCCTAACAATACCAGAAACCGCCTTAGAAAACCGCCAATAATTTAATCAAAAGTCGGCATTCCCAATGCCGGCTATTGACACGTCGGATAAAGTGCACTCGTGACTGGACAAGAAGTAAGTGGAAATCCTACGTGGTAGGTGATTTGGCAAGAGCCGGCATTGCCAATGCCGGCTATACGAGAATTACAAGTTTTTTCCGGTGAAATCCACCGGCGCTAATTCCGGTGGAGAAAAATCTATTCCGACCAAATTTTCTATAAAAAAGAGGCTTTTGAAATGGTCTAAAACGTCTTTATGATGGTTTTTAAACCGCATTAAAAACACCATTCCAATAAAATAAAATCTTTTTTAACATCGATTTTAAAACCGATCTAAATAATATTATTTGAAATAGTTATATAAGAAACAATTCTAAAAAGTACTTACAAATATAAATTGATTTGGAACGGTTATAAAAAACCATTCTAAAATTTACTTTCAAATAAAAATTATATTATTATTGATTAATCATTTTAAAACGGTTATTTAAGAAATCGTTCTAAAAAGAGAATCTTATTTTAGCACGTTTTAATAAATAATTGTTTCAAAAAAGAATAAAGCAGACGATTAAAATGTATTTAGGTTTTTCACACACATTCGCTTGATAACTATTAAAATGTATTTAGGTTGTTCATACATCATTTGGTTAATACAACTGCTAAAATGTATTTACGTTGTTCACACATTATCTGCTTAATATAACTATATGTGTTGACATATATTTATCAAAAACATTAAATAAATATAGAGTTTTCTTATAAAAAGAAAAAATTTCAAAATAATCAATTTTTATCCCTCAAACTTAAACTTAAAGCAAAAAATTAGGATGAATAAGTAATTCCGGTTCATAAAACATTGATACATAAAACACATACTCCTAGATTTTGGTGTCACTTTTTTGAGGTTTATGTATAAGATCATTTTAAATATGTTTGAACTATTAACGCCCAACTTTAACAAACTCATACATTAACTATAACAAAGCACTTCAAACATTCATTTATATACTTACTCAAATATTTAACACATTGCATTCAAAAGAATCTTAAAATTTGCTTCCTTTTCATCTAAAAATCTAAAAATCTAGTTAGTTTAGTGGTGATAACATAGGACATGTGAATCAAGTTAAAACGTGTCGGTCAATACAATTAATTATAATAAATAGTTAAAACAAGTAGTTTGACTCACAATATTGATAAGAATCTAGAATTTCTATCTATATCGTTGCATAGCAATGATGAAATTGCAATCACTGATCACATGGTGCAAAGTTTTCTAAAATCCATGGATCCACCGCCAAGAATCACATGTCATTTATATATTTCGAGTCCTAGCTAGTTTCATGATACATATACACAAAAATTCCATAGAAAATATGAAAACTAGTATCATCATTCCATCCTTAGAAACTATTATCTTTTCTATGTTTTCATTCATCGTTTTGATAACGAATTCATTTCAAGCCAAGACCAAGAGTAACTTACTACCATCGCCACGGAGACTTCAAATCATCGGAAATCTCCACCAACTAGAATTAAACCCTAATAAGTCGCTCCAAACATTGTCCCATACATATGGTCCAATCATGCTATTACATTTTGGTAGTGTACCGACGCTTGTAGCTTCGTCTAGTGAAGTAGCCCAAGAAATCATGAAAACCCATGATATATCATTCTCTAGTCGACCACATTTACGTATCGCCGACCTTCTAGTGTATGGCTCTAAGAACATAGCATTTTCTCCTTACGGTGAATATCGGAGGCAATTGAAAAGCATTTCAGTACTACATCTTCTATGCAATACGCGAGTTAGGTCTTTTCGTCAAGTAAGAGAAAAAGAAATATCTCATTTGATTGACATGCTTGGAGAAAGTTGTGGTACTTTGGTCGACATGTACAACAGGGTTTACGCTACACAGAAACAGCATCAAAGCTGTCATCTTGGTAAGACTTTCTCATCTTCCTCTTTATGTCGAATTGCTATGAATTATGATTAAACCTTACTAATTAGCATAAATATAACTACTTTTAACATATGCGCGAAAACAAATTCTATTACGAAAAAATATGATATATAGAAATTGAGGAAAATTGTATATGATTTCAAATATTTTTCGTTTCTTTTATGTAGACATGTTTTAAGCTTCATCTTTAAAATCATTCAGGTAAGAAGTTTATCAAAAATAATACAATAATAACATATTTAAATATTTAGATAAAATGGTGTCTAAGAAGTCAATGAAATACTTTCATTCTAAATTTTAAAGGTTCGACATTTGAGTGTCTTTTATTATTAAACTTTATCAATGTCATGTTGGTGACAATAAGTCTTAAATGAATTTTATATTAAATTTTTCTTTATTCAAAAGTTGGAGTTTTAGGAGTCAAATTAAGAAGTTTCAAAATATGGTTTTAGTCTTTATAAGTTTAATATATGTAATGCGGTGACAATATCAAATATGTAGAACCCGTGCTTGTTGACCTCAAGGACAAGTGGTAGTAGAAGTTACTAATTATACGTTTATATATCAAAAATCATTTGATCACCGTTGAGAACAATTCCTACCGTCATAGATAACACCACCATATTTCACAACTTAGTAATACTAAGGTAGCTAATGTAAATATTATTTTTTTTATACTTAATATTTAAAGTATTAAAGTTATTCATGAGAATATTATTGAAATAATGTTTGCATTTATGTTGTCTATTAACCAGTTAATCATCCTTTAAACCGTTACCTTTACAAAAAATAATATATCTAATAATTTGTAAGTTTTATATTATAAGATATAGATTAGTCTTATTGAAATAAACGATCGAGATCTCATCTCCTCAAACTTGATTTCTTAGAATCAAAATAGGCTAAATGCATTATATAATGGTATAGATAAGGTGTGTCTTTTTGCATAGTAAAGTTCTTATATATACTCGTGCAATATATAATCATTTATTTGCATATGGTTGGCATTAATTTCATTTTATAAATTTCCTATTGTTAAAAAATATGGAAAATTTTATATGTTTCTACTTTTTCAGAAAGAAAAAACAAAATAAAAAATTGTTTTTCTTTCGATTGTTATTTTTACAAATACAATATTATATTACAAAAGATTAGAAGAAAACCGAGTCAAATATCGAAATTTAATTGTCTTTTTTCTCATAGTTATATATCGAAAATAATACAAGTATAAATATAAAAAAAAACTGAGAGATCACAGAGTTTCCATCTCCTAAGTTTTGAAAGCTAGTCATTTGAGTGTTTTTGGTTGTTATACTTTATCAAAATTTAGATTTTAGATCTTTTTTTTTTTTTTTTTTTGTTATGTCGGTGGCATTATGTTACAATTTATTTTGTTTTATTTATAATCATTTGAACTAATATTTAAATATAATAAACTATGTTATGAAATATTATATATAAATTTAAATTTAATCTAAAAATTAATTTAATACTCCACATTTTATAATATAATAAATTGATTTGTTTGAATATATGATATAATTGAAGTGTTAAGATTATATTTAAAATATAAAGCTTAAAATAAAAATAATTTATGATAACATCATATAATATTATTATTTTAATCTAAAAATTTTAAGTTAATCTTAAAAATAATTTAATAGTTATTTTTATTCACATATTTTAATATATATTATGGATGAAGAGGATGAGCTCTTAAATCATGATTCACAATTATTGGTAGTTTCTTCTCTGACCCATAAATGATAAGCCTAAATTTGACATATAATGAACAATGAGTTTTAGTCCAATAAATTTAAGATTTACATACTCTATTATCAATGAATAAAAATTTAGTTTTTATATCTTTGTTTAGTATTGTGTTTATTTGAAGGCTTTTTCTCCCCTACAATATTGATTACTTATTCTAATACTGATAGAAAAAGAATTGACTGATAACAAAAATTTATAATATCTATATCTATCTTTACTTAATAGAAAAATAAGTTGACAAAATAATTGAACTAAAATATTATAAAATCGTTTTCAATAGAATATTTTTATTTTTGTTTGGGACAACTTTTATGAAAGTAAATAAAGATGACGAATTATTTGATCTAGATCTCTCTTCACGTATTTCATCTAAAGTTATTTTAGAACTAATTTAATAGTCCATATTTTATAATATAATAAAATTGATTTGTTTGAATACATAATAAATTGAAGTGTTAAGATTATATTTAAATTATAAAAGTTACAATAAAAATAATTTATGATAATATCATATAATATTATTATTTTAATATAAAAATTTATATTTAATTTTAAAACTAATTTAATAGTTATAATGTAGTTTTTGATTTACATATTTTAATATATATTATGGATGGGTGAGGATGAGTTTTGAAATCATGATTTTCAATTATTGGTTGTTTCTTTTCTATATGACGACCCATAGATGATAAGTCTAAATTTGACATGATCTATGAGTTTGAGTCCAATAAATTTAGGGTTTACACACTCTATTATCAATAAATAAAAATTTAGTTTTTATATCTTTGTTTAGTATTGTCTTTATTTGAAGCCTTTTTCTTCTCTAAAATATTGATTATTTATTCTAATACTAATAGAAAACAATTGAGTGATAACAAAATTCAAAATATCTATATCTATCTATACTTAATATAAAAATAAGTTGACAAAATAATTGAACTAAAATATTATAAAATCGTTTTCAGGAGAATATTTTTATTTTTATTTGGGACAACTTTTATGAAAGTAAATAAAGATAACGAATTATTAGATCTAGCTCTCCCTTCGTATACTTAATTTACACTTAATTTACAGTTAATCTTAAAACTAATTTAATAGTCCACATTTTATAATATAATAAAATTGATTTGTTTTAATATATAATAAAATTGAAGTGTTAAGATTATATTTAAAATATAAAGGTTAAAAAAGAAATAATTTATGATAAAATCATATAACAATATTATTTTAATTTAAAATTTTAAAGTTAATCTTAAAACTAATTTAATAGTTATGTAGTGTGACATTCGCGAATTTCACGGTATTATTCTATCGACTCGTATTCGCTTTATTTATTTATGTTCGTGTTTTGACCCTATTGTATTTCTTTTATGATTTATCGTATTCGTATTTTATGAGTATCGTATTTGTATTTTATGCGTATTTGCGTTTATCGGGTATATAGTATGTGATTCGAATCTTTATGTCGGGAACGTATAGTCTTAAGTGCCTTTAGTATAAGTCTAGTATGCTCTTATGATAAGTTTAGGGGAATTATGCCTTAATTATATGATTAAGATTAACGTTTAAAAAGTATTTCATGTTTAGTCCCTTCAGAAATTTTATTACGAAACTACTCCTATGGGATTTTTCTATTACAAGACTAGTCCTAAAAGAATCCTACCAACATTTTTGTCTCATTAGGAACCAGATTTTGTCTTATCTATATCAACTTTTTGTCTCTATCCTCACTTTCACCTACACACTCTCTCTCTCACTTTCTCTCTCAAGAAAACACATACAAACCTCCACCTTCTCTCTAACTTTTCCGGCGATCCAACCGTCGAAATTCAAATCCGACACCGGATTATTGTTCACCATCATCACCTCTATCTATCCTCCGAAATTCGTTACGATCGGGTAAGTATTTCTCCATTTTGGTTCTAAACTTTGTTATTTTGATTTAAACCCGAAAATACCACTTCTCACCGTCAAAACTTAGATTTTATTGAGGATTATTGTTCCTAATCATATTCTGGACATAGGGTTCCAATTTGGGGTCATTTAGACTTTTAGAACACTCAGAAATCGAATCCCGAATGTATTTTTCGTAAAAACCCAGTTACATGCACGTAACTGTACTTACATGCACGTAACTGATCAGATAACACTTACACTCACGTAACAAACACCCCCCCTCACGTAATTGCCAGTTACGTGACCTACAAGTCACGTAACTCTGGCCTATGTCACGTAACTCCCACCTGTTTACATAACTAGTCCTTTTGACGCGTAATTGTTCACGTAATTAGTCCTTTTGTCACGTAATTAGTCCCTTATGCACGTAATTGCCTTCTAAATTCACGTAATTGAAGTCTAAGTCACGTAAGTGACTTGAAAGTCACGTAAGTGACTTGAAAGTCACGTAATTGACTCATTATTCACGTAACTATGATCCTTATGTTCCGTAACTTCTTGTTTTGTCCCGTAACTCTTGTATAACACGTAACTTGATACTTACGTGACTTGTAGTGCACGTAAGTATGAGAATCACGTATCTAGTCTGTTGACTTTCCGAAACACTTGTTATTCCGTTATATTGATATTCCTATTGGTCATTTCAAAACCCGTATAAAACGTTAATCGTTAAGGCATAACCCTACTAGACTTAGAGATACTTAGACATGTTTTATTTACGTGATGTATAGGGCACTTAGATGTTGAAGCTTGACGGTATTGTAGTATATTGCTTTGCTATACAGTGAGTTATTCGTTGCCCTTTTTACCCTTTTTACATTTTTGGGCATGATTAGCGTTAAACAAAGGTATTTTATGGTATGTATGTATTATGGGATGTATATATATGGATATGAATGCTTTAGATGATCTCACCCAAACTTGTACCGCCTTTGTGGTAGTACAAGGCCCCGTATACACACCTGTTAGTTTTTGACCGCCGGTTCGTATATATAGCGCTATATGGGTCTAACAAGCCCTCATTGTTAACACGATATTTGATGATGGCGTGCCCTGTCCGTGTTAGCAATGTTATGACCGATTATTTAGAGGCAACCTAGTTTGAGACACTAGGTGGGGTTAGTTGCCAGTATTGTTAAGGGTCAGGTGTATCGTATGTTCCTAGAGCTGATATTCTATCTAGTATGGTATTTATATTATGGTATGATTATGATATTTTATGAAATGAGTATGATATTTTATGAAATGATTATGGTATTTTATGGTCTAAGTATGAGTATTTTATCAAAAGGTTTTGTAAACCTCACGTATATTTTGAAACATCATTTTCAAAAGACTTATCTTCAAATCATAGTATTTTTGGGTCAAAACGTATTGAAACTCTTATCCTATTATGTTTTTATTTACTATTGCGAATAATTCACCAACTTTATGTTGACGTCGTATTTTAACGCTTTTCAGGGATTTGAGGTTACTCTATTTTGATGCTATGCTTGCTTGGCTACTTGGGACTTTTGCTTGGAATTTATTTTGTTATTGTAATTCCTTAGTTTCCCAAACTCTGTAGCCGTATTTTGATATTATTCGGGTGACTGTAATAAGTATTCTATTCCAACTCTTTTATCTATGTTGATTATGTATGGATTACTTATGTTTGATGTAACCTTTGAATCTCTGATACCGTATACACTGTACACCTCGGTTCCGCCATTTAATGCGGGGTGTGACAGAAGTTGGTATCAGAGCCAGTGGTTATAGAGAACTAAGTGACCTTAGGCTTTTGGACCTATCTGATTTACTCTATGTGCGCATTTCCTTCTTTTGTGGGCCTGTATGTTATTTATATGCTATGTGTGCTTTTATTTTGCTTTTTATGTTTTGAGGCCTGCTCGTTTTAGTCGCACATACAGTTTATCATTCTGATTTATTCCGTTTGATATTCGTAGAAGATGCCGCCTAAGAGGACTTCTACTAGAGCTACTAGAGCTACTCCTGCCGTCACTGCTACGAGAAGGTCGGCAAGGCGAGGTCGCGCCAGTGTAAGAGTGGGTGCTACGCCTCAGAATACCACTGCTGTCCCCAATGCTACTTCTGCTACTCCGAACATCAGTCAGTTGATTGCGGAGCAGATCGCAGCAGCTATACCAGTGATTGTGGCACAGCTTAAGGAGACACCAGTACAAGATGCTGACTTAGGGTTTGAAGAACCTGTGATGCAAGATATTGGAGCAGAAGGTATGGCGTCTGGGCGCGATGGTTCCGATGTGGGAAGAGCAGTGCACGTAGGAGTCGGTGGACCAAGTATTGTGATTGAAGATCCACCCCGAGGCTGTTCGTATAAGGCCTTTCTGGACTGCAAACCTACTGAGTTTAGGGGTACTGAAGATGCAGTTGCCACCCTACAATGGTTTGAGAAGATGGAGTCCGTATTTGATGTATCGGGATGTGCTGAGGAGAGCCGAGTTAAGTATGCTACATATCTGTTCCAGGGTAAAGCCCTCACTTGGTGGAACTCTGTGAAGAAAGTTCAAGGTCGAGCTGCTGTTACCTTGATGACATGGGAAAATTTGAAGGTTATGATGAAGAAAGAGTATGTGCCGTCATCTGAGACGCAAAGATTAGAGAACGAGTTGTGGAACTTAACTATGCAAGGTGCTGATTATCGTGGGTATGTAAATCGCTTCTACGATCTATGTGTTTTGGCTCCTCGTGTGGTTCGCACTGAGAATGAGAGGATTGAACGCTTTACTCATGGGTTGCCCCAAACTATGCGAGATCACATATCCGGGTACTCTTCAGAGTGCGGTCGATATTGCTGGTCGGCTGACCGCAAGTGCGATCCGTGCTGGTACTCTACAGCCGGTGGTGAACCGAAGAGATTCTGGTCGATCTGACAGAAGAAATGTGGGTAATTCGAGGAAGAGAAGCCGTAGTCAAGATCAGAGACCTCAACATCCTCAGGTGTATGCGTTGACAGGTGTTGGAACTGGTTATCAGGGCGTGCGCCCTAAGTGTGACACTTGTGGTAGTGCTCATGCGGCAAATGTAGCGTGTTGGGTTTGTAAACGCTGCAAGAGGTTAGGACACACTGAGCAATATTGTAAAAGATCTGTTGGAGCATGTTATGAATGTGGAGAAATGGGTCACCGCCGTCAGCAGTGTCCCAAGCTTGCATCATCTACTTCCCTTCCTACTCCTGGTGCTGGTACTAATACTAGAGGGAATCCTGCTAAGAGCCGAGCTTTCGCTATGGAATCTGCTGAAGCTCATCAGGATCCTACCGTAGTCACTGGTACATTTCTTGTTGACGATTATCCTGCTTTTATATTGTTTGATTCGGGTGCCGATAGAAGCTTTATTTCTAGTGACTTTCGCCCCTTAGTAAACCGTGCTTCTAGTCCCTTAGAGCCTGCCTATGAAGTAGAAATAGCTGATGGTAGATGTGCCTGTGTTAGAGAAGTTATTCGTGATATTCCCCTCGTATTAGCCGATATTCCTTTTTCCATCGACCTTATTCCTATGAAACTCGGTAGTTTCGACGTCGTAGTCGGTATGGATTGGTTAGCGAAGCATAAAGGCGAGATAGTCTGTTATGAGAAGCTTATTCGTATTCAGAAGCCGGATGGAGATCAGTTGATTGTTCACGGAGACAAGGCCGGGAAACGCCTTAAAGTTATTTCTTGTTTGAAAGTTCGCGAGTACGTCCGTCAGGGTTGTTCTTTATATCTTGCTCACTTGGTGAAGAAAGACTCTGCGATAAAGATTGATGGTGTACCGGTTGTTCGCGAGTATTCTGACGTCTTTCCTGAAGACTTACCTGGAGTCCCTCCCCAGAGACAAACCGATTTTCGTATTGATCTTATTCCTGGAGTTGCACCTGTTGCTAAAGCTCCGTATCGTTTGGCTCCTTCCGAGATGCTCGAGTTGTCGAAACAAATTCAGGAACTGGTTGATAAGGGTTTTATCCGTCCTAGTTTCTCCCCGTGGGGTGCTCCTGTTCTCTTTGTTAAGAAGAAGGATGGCTCCATGCGTTTATGTATTGATTATCGGGAGTTAAACAAGTTGACTGTGAAGAACCGTTATCCCCTTCCTCGTATTGATGACTTATTCGATCAACTTCAAGGTTCTTGCTATTTCTCTAAGATCGATCTTCGCTCTGGTTATCATCAGTTGAGAGTTCAAGAAGATGATATACCTAAGACCGCTTTTCGTACTCGGTATGGACATTATGAGTTCATGGTGATGCCGTTTGGTATGACAAACGCCCCTGCAGCATTCATGGAACTAATGACCGTATCTGGACAAATTCGTTATCGTATTCATCGACGACATTCTTATTTATTCCCGAAGTCGCAAGGAACATGAAGAGCATTTGCGTCTTGTTCTAGAAGTGCTTCGAAAAGAGAAGTTGTATGCGAAATTCTCTAAGTGCGAGTTCTGGTTATCCGAAGTTCAATTTCTTGGCCACGTGGTTAGCGCGAAGGGTATTCATGTTGATCCTGCTAAGATTGAAGCTGTTAAAAGTTGGGTTGCACCGAGGTCACCAACCGAAATCCGTTCATTTTTGGGTCTTGCTGGGTATTATCGCCGATTCATCGAGAACTTCTCCAAGATCGCTTCGCCTATGACAAAGTTGACACAGAAGAGTGAACCATTCGTTTGGGGCCCCGATCAGGAGAAAGCATTTCAGATATTGAAGCAGCGGTTGTGTGACGCTCCTATTCTTAGTCTGCCAGTTGGTTCCGAGAATTTTGTTGTTTACTGCGACGCTTCGCACAAGGGTCTGGGTTGTGTGCTTATGCAGAATGGTAAAGTTATAGCTTACGCTTCGCGTCAGTTGAAAATCCATGAGCAGAATTACACGACACATGATCTAGAGTTGGGAGCCGTCGTCTTTGCATTGAAGATTTGGAGACATTACCTGTATGGGACCAAGTGTACTGTATTTACCGACCACAAGAGTCTTCAACACATATTCGATCAGAAGATGCTAAACATGAGACAACGACGCTGGGTTGAGTTATTAAACGACTATGATTGCGACATTCGCTACCACCCTGGTAAGGCGAACGTTGTTGCTGATGCACTAAGTCGTAAGGAGACAGTCAAACCAGTCCGTATTCGTTCTATGGTGATATCTATTCAGACGAGCTTGAAGGCTCGGATTATTCAAGCACAAGAGGGTATTATGACTGAAGACCGTGTTAAAGATGAAAGATTGTATAAGTTGGCGTTGGAACTAGAACCGAAGGAGGATGGAGTTATGTATTTTCTCGAGCATATTTGGGTTCCGATTAGTATCCGTCAGTTGATTCTGGACGAAGCCCATAAGTCGAACTATTCTATTCATCCGGGTTCCGACAAGATGTATCATGACTTGAAAGATTTTTATTGGTGGCCGGGTATGAAACGCGAGATCGCCGAGTATGTTAGCCGATGTTTGACTTGTTCCAAGGTGAAGATTGAGTATCAGAAACCGTCTGGACTACTTCAACAACCGAAGATTCCCGAGTGGAAATGGGAGCGTATTACTATGGATTTTGTTACAAAGCTTCCGAGGTCTTCGAGTGGTTATGACAGTATCTGGGTTATTGTTGATCGTTTGACGAAGTCTGCACATTTCCTACCGATTCGTGAGAATTATCCGATGGAGAGATTCATGCGTTTATATATTGCGGAGATTGTGTCGAAACACGGTGTTCCTGTATCGATTATTTCCGATCGTGATGCTCGTTTCACCTCGCGATTTTGGAAGACATTTCAGTCTGCTATGGGTACAAGGTTAGATATGAGTACCGCTTAGATGGTCAGAGTGAGAGAACTATTCAGACTATGGAAGATATGCTACGAGCTTGCGCTATTGATTTTGGTGGTAGTTGGGATGTCCTCTTGCCGTTGATTGAGTTCTCGTACAACAACAGCTATCACACGAGTATCAAGTGTGCACCATTTGAAGCTTTGTATGGCCGAAAGTGTCGATCGCCTGTATGTTGGGCAGAAGTTGGAGATAGTCAGATTTCTGGTCCGGAGATTATACAAGAGACCACTGACAAGATCTTCAAGATCAAGGAACGATTGATTACTGCCAGAGATCGACAGAAGAAGTATGCTGATAAGCGCAGGAAGCCTCTCGAGTTCAGTGTCGGAGATATGGTATTATTGAAGGTATCTCCATGGAAAGGGGTTGTCCGATTTGTGAAGCGCAGCAAGCTGAGTCCGAGATACACGGGTCCGTTCAAGATCTTAGCCCGCGTCGGCCCAGCTGCGTATCGACTAGATTTGCCGGCAGAACTGAGCAGCGTACATAATGTATTCCATGTATCTCAGTTGAAGAAGTGCCTGGCTGACGAGACATTATTAGTTCCGCTTGAACAACTCCAGATTGATGACAAGCTTCATTTCGTTGAGGAACCGATCGAGATCGTTGCTAGTGATGTTAAGCGTCTGCGACGAAGTAAGATTCCGATTGTCAAGGTTCGCTGGAATTCCCGTTTTGGAGCTGAGTTCACGTGGGAACGCGAAGATGAAATTCTGCGGAAGTATCCTCACCTTTCTCCCGGAAGTAGTACCCAGTGATAATTTCGAGGACGAAATTGTTTTTACTTGGGGAGACTGTGACATTCGCGAATTTCACGGTATTATTCTATCGACTCGTATTCGCTTTATTTATTTATGTTCGTGTTTTGACCCTATTGTATTTCTTTTATGATTTATCGTATTCGTATTTTATGAGTATCGTATTTGTATTTTATGCGTATTTGCGTTTATCGGGTATATAGTATGTGATTCGAATCTTTATGTCGGGAACGTATAGTCTTAAGTGCCTTTAGTATAAGTCTAGTATGCTCTTATGATAAGTTTAGGGGAATTATGCCTTAATTATATGATTAAGAGTAACGTTTAAAAAGTATTTCATGTTTAGTCCCTTCGGAAATTTTATTACGAAACTAGTCCTATGGGATTTTTCTATTACAAGACTAGTCCTAAAAGAATCCTACCAACATTTTTGTCTCATTAGGAACCAGATTTTGTCTTATCTATATCAACTTTTTGTCTCTATCCTCACTTTCACCTACACACTCTCTCTCTCACTTTCTCTCTCAAGAAAACACATACAAACCTCCACCTTCTCTCTAACTTTTCCGGCGATCCAACCGTCGAAATTCAAATCCGACACCGGATTATTGTTCACCATCATCACCTCTATCTATCCTCCGAAATTCGTTACGATCGGGTAAGTATTTCTCCATTTTGGTTCTAAACTTTGTTATTTTGATTTAAACCCGAAAATACCACTTCTCACCGTCAAAACTATTATTGTTCCTAATCATATTCTGGACATAGGGTTCCAATTTGGGGTCATTTAGACTTTTAGAACACTCAGAAATCGAATCCCGAATGTATTTTTCGTAAAAACCCAGTTACATGCACGTAACTGTAGTTACATGCACGTAACTGATCAGATAACACTTACACTCACGTAACAAACACCCCCCCTCACGTAATTTCCAGTTACGTGACCTACAAGTCACGTAACTCTGGCCTATGTCACGTAACTCCCACCTGTTTACATAACTAGTCCTTTGACGCGTAATTGTCACGTAATTAGTCCTTTTGTCACGTAATTAGTCCCTTATGCACGTAATGCCTTCTAAATTCACGTAATTGAAGTCTAAGTCACGTAAGTGACGTGAAAGTCACGTAAGTGACTGAAGTCACGTAATTGACTCATTATCACGTAACTATGATCCTTATGTTCCGTAACTTCTTGTTTTGTCCCGTAACTCTTGTATAACACGTAACTTGATACTTACGTATGAGAATCACGTATCTAGTCTGTTGACTTTCCGAAACACTTGTTATTCCGTTATATTGATATTTCCTATTGGTCATTTTCAAAAACCGTATAAAAGTTAATCGTTAAGGCATAACCCTACTAGACTTAGAGATACTTAGACATGTTTATTTACGTGATGTATAGGGCACTTAGACGTTGAAGCTTGACGGTATTGTAGTATTTCCCGACATATAGAGATTTGGATTGCTTTGCTATACAGTGAGTTATTCGTTGCCCTTTTTACCCTTTTTACATTTTTGGGCATGATAGAGTTAAACAAAGGTATTTTATGGTATGTATGTATAAGGATATCGTTA
>CAJVGC010000001.1:22212318-22248734 GCA_910822075.1 Senecio squalidus | reverse complement strand
GTCATCGCCTATGCCTCAAGACAACTCAAGGTTCACGAGAGAACTACACTACCCACGACTTAGACTAGGAGCAGTCGTTTTTGCACTAAAGATCTGGAGGCACTACTTGTATGGGACTAAGTGCACGGTTTTCACGGATCACAAGAGTCTTCAACACATCCTAGACCAGAAGATGCTCAACATGAGGCAAAGGAGATGGATCGAACTGCTGAGTGACTACGATTGCGAGATCAAATACCACCCGGGTAAAGCAAACGTAGTAGCAGACGCCCTGAGTCGGAAGGAAAGGGTGAAACCATCTCGAGTCAGAGCATTAGGTATCCAGATTCAGACTAACCTTCAAACGCAAATCGCCGAGGTTCAGCGAGAAGCGTTGAAGCCTGAGAACCTAAAGGTAGAAACCTTACACAATCATGAGCAGGAGTTTGAACTCAAGTCCGACGGGATTCATTACTTCAAGGGCCGAGCATGGATTCCGAAGTCCGAGGATCTTCGAAAGCTAATTTTGGATGAAGGCCACCGTTCCCGATACTCCATCCACCCCGGTTCCGACAAGTTGTACAAGGATCTTAGGGAGTACTATTGGTGGCCGGGCATGAAGAAAGATATCGCCTTGTATGTAGCCAAGTGCCTCACTTGCTCCAAGGTCAAGGCGGAGTATCAGAAACCTTCGGGACTTTTGCAACAACCGGAAATTCCTATGTGGAAATAGGAGCAAATTTCCATGGATTTCATCACCAAGTTACCCCGGACGGCAAAGGGTAACGACACAATTTGGGTAATTGTGGATCGTTTGACTAAGTCTGCTCACTTTTTGCCTATACGAGAGACCCACTCGATGGAGAAGCTCGCACAAATCTACATCAACGAGATCATCTCTCGCCACGGTACGCCCCTCTCAATCATATCAGACAGAGATAGTCGGTTCACGTCTCGCTTTTGGAACGCACTTCAGAAATCTCTCGGAACGCGACTAGATCTTAGCACAGCTTACCACCCTCAGACCGACGGTCAAAGCGAGAGGACGATCCAAACGCTTGAGGATATGCTTAGAGCATGCGTAGTTGACTTTGGAGGAAGTTGGGACAATCATCTTCCATTGGTCGAGTTTTCGTACAACAACAGCTACCACGCTAGCATTAAGTGTGCCCCGTTCGAGGCCTTATATGGACGTAAGTGCCGATCACCGCTTTGTTGGCTAGAGGCGGGTGATCGACAGCTTACAAGGCTCGACATTGTTCAAGACACCATCGACAAGATCACCACCATCAGGGAGCGACTGAAGACGTCCCGTACTCGGCAAAAGAGCTATGCCGATAACCGAAGAAAACCCCTCGAGTTCCAGGTCGGCGATCGGGTACTTCTCAAAGTATCGCAATGGAAAGGGGTAATTCGCTTCGGGAAACGCGGTAAACTCAGCCCGAGGTACACCGGACCGTTTGAAGTCATCGAGCGCATTGGTCCTGTAGCGTATCGGCTCCAACTCCCGCCTGTCCTTTCTAATGTTCATAACGTGTTCCATGTCTCCCACTTGAAAAAGTGCCTATCCGATGAGACCATCGTCATCCCGCTCGACGAGGTCAAGATCGACAACAAACTCAACTTCACCGAGGAACCGCTTGAAGTTGTAGACCGAGAGGTCAAGCAACTCAGACAAAGCCGTGTTCCTATTGTCAAGGTTCGTTGGAACTCCCGACGTGGTCACGAATTCACATGGGAACGTGAAGACCAGATACGTCAAAAGTATCCTCACTTGTTCAAAGATACTTCTACCTGATGTGACGAGTCAAATTTCGGGACGAAATTTCTTTTAACCCGGGGATGATGTGACAACCGTCAAATTTCAGGTGATTCTCAGTTACAAATTCGGTTCAAAGCTCTAGTTCTCTTTTACTATGTTCATATTGTTCGGGTTCATTTTTGTCGTACTTTTAATTGTCGGAACGGATGTCGGAATCAAATCATAAATCCTAACACCAAATATTCAATACAAGGACTTGACTAAGTTCTTAACGGTAACTAAAATGATTCTTGTCCCTAACTTATTATAACGGAAAACTTAAAACGTCAAAAAGCTGGATTTTCATTCCAGCCGGCGGCTGAAATTACTTAGCCGGCGGCTGAAGCCAGCCGGCGGCTGATTTTAGCCAGCCGGCGGCTGAATCTCGCTGTCCAGCTAGATGATGACTCATTTTTGCATGTCACACGATTGGCCAACGATTTTTACTCGAATGTTGGGCCAATTACTGCTATTACTCTTCCCAAACCAGTCCCTTACACCCCCCTTAACCACTTTTACATCACTTTCACTTTCAAATTCATTTCACACAACACACACACACTTACAAACACTCTCTCTAATTTTCTCTCTAGACCAAAGCAAAAACAGAAACATAAACATCAAAATCAGTCCTAAAAACACATAAACATCACAAAAATCATACACAAAATCGTCCAAGATCAAAGGGGTGTTAAAGGAAAAGGTTTAAATCGGGTTTCCAAGGGACTTTCGAAGCTAAAACTCATCCAAAACATCACATCTTTATTCTCTTCGGTATAACACTCTCGTTTCACTATTTTTATACATATTTTTACTTGCATGTACAATCTATGAACTGAAAATATGTTTTCAAAAACTTTCAAAACGTTTTCTTGCTTAAAAACGAGTTTTTTTTTATTTAAGATCTATATATCTTACCTATAAATCTAAAAGAAAACTGAGATTTTACCTTGGAAATACATATATTTAAGTTATATCAGTTTGCATGTAAAATCTAACCGTTCAATAAGCTTAAAATCGAAGAAACAAACAACTTAAAAACTGGCCGAAGCCTTTTGGCCGGCGGCTGAAGGATTTCAGCCGACGGCTAAAGGTCAGCCGGCGGCTGTTTTCCTCCAGTCGCCGCCAGAATGGTCCTGTTCACTATTTTCATCGTTTTAAAGGTCGTAAACGTGATTTTAAGCTCAAATAAATTATCACAGATTATATACATGTTAATAAGCTACTGTTTTGACATATTATTTTGTTGGAAAAGCTTTTTGGACTTGAAACTTATGTATTATCGGTTTAAACGTTGTATTGAGCATTTTAAAGCGGGAAAGTGTTTTGAAAATGGACATAATTTTTATGACGCGGAAGCGCTGCCCAATTTTCACCGTAAATAACATTTCAAATTCAGAAACTTAATAACTTCGAGACTTATACACTTTAACTTGGAACTTTGACACTTTTGGTACATAATTGGACTTTTCGGACTATAAAACGTACACGAACATACAAACCTTATAAACTTTCCGTAATAACCTTTTTGGGACAGAATCTAAGTATACTAAATTAAGACTTAAAAATGTTAAATTGAAACTTAACATAACTCAATAAAACTTATATACAACTTTCCGGTGTTCTAGGTCGTCTGTGATTCCCGACGTGTTCCGCTCTCTTTGTGCTAGTTCATATCTTGTACCTTCGCAAACCGTGAGTTACAACCCCACTTGTTTTACTTTTGTACATTTTAACATTATTTGGGGGAAGCATAAGATTACATGTTTGTAACTTTTAATACTTTTTGCGAACTATTAAACAATTGGAACTTGTTCAAAACTTGGTACTTTCACAACTTATTTTGGAACTGTTCAAACTTGGTACATACAATCAACTATGCGTATTTGTGTTATTGCCTTAGCGGGTTAACTAAACTAGGACACTTGTTAGCAACCAATCCTTGATGGATATATAAGCCCGTAAGAACTCAATGTAACTTTTAGAACTTTGAACAATTGCCCATTTTGGCTCAGTAACACTTATACACTATTAGCAACAGCCGTTAGTCATATGAGTATCGATACTTAGGAGGGGTCACTCCTTACTAAGGGTTAGCGTCCCAAGTACATATTACTACCAAACTGTGGTTCACTCAATTAAACATTTTTGGGCTAGATCAAGACCATACAATCGGTTTAGTGTATACTTACTACTTATATTATGCCAAGTGATTGATACGAGATACCTTTATTTAGTTAAACACATATCCCATACGCATATGCTCACTTTTAGCGCCTGGTTTCCGCTACAACTTTACTATACGAGTTTTACTTATTTACATTACTCGCATACGTTCAAACTTTTACTACTTACATATATGTTCAAACGTCTACTCGTACTTTTACTTATGACGTCAATATATGTTTGCAACTTACTATTTTGGCAACTTGCTATTTCTAGAAACTTTCCATTTTTAGTAACTTTCTATTTTTGGAAACTTTTCCCGAAACTCTAAACTGTAACTCACTCACTACTTTATGTAGTTGACACTTTATCTTATGTTTCAGGAAATTAATGTAAGTGTTCGGGATGCATGGCAAAGGAGGGTCGATATGGTCACGTGAGGCGATATTTGGGAAAAGACCTTTATATTTTGGGAATTTGTTTTAGAACATTTGTACTTGTACTTTAATTAAACTTATGAACTGCCTGGTTGTTGAATCTTGAACAATTTTTATTTTAAATCGAAATGACTTGAATCGTTTACATTTGCTTATGACCGTGTAATGATATTCCAGCTCTCACGCCCCGTGTTTCCGCTATAGCGGGGTGTGACACGTATAGTCTTAAGTGCCTTTAGTATAAGTCTAGTATGCTCTTATGATAAGTTTAGGGGAATTATGCCTTAATTATATGATTAAGATTAACGTTTAAAAAGTATTTCATGTTTAGTCCCTTCGGAAATTTTATTACGAAACTAGTCCAATGGGATTTTTCTATTACAAGACTAGTCCTAAAAGAATCCTACCAACATTTTTGTCTCATTAGCAACCAGATTTTGTCTTATCTATATCAACTTTTTGTCTCTATCCTCACTTTCACCTACACACTCTCTCTCTCACTTTCTCTCTCAAGAAAACACATACAAACAACCACCTTCTCTCTAACTTTTCCGGCGATCCAACCGTCGAAATTCAAATCCGACACCGGATTATTGTTCACCATCATCACCTCTATCTATCCTCCGAAATTCGTTACGATCGGGTAAGTATTTCTCCATTTTGGTTCTAAACTTTGTTATTTTGATTTAAACCCGAAAATACCACTTCTCACCGTCAAAACTTAGATTTTATTGAGGATTATTGTTCCTAATCATATTCTGGACATAGGGTTCCAATTTGGGGTCATTTAGACTTTTAGAACACTCAGAAATCGAATCCCGAATGTATTTTTCGTAAAAACCCAGTTACATGCACGTAACTGTAGTTACATGCACGTAACTGATCAGATAACACTTACACTCACGTAACAAACACCCCCCCCCTCACGTAATTGCCAGTTACGTGACCTACAAGTCACGTAACTCTGGCCTATGTCACGTAACTCCCACCTGTTTACATAACTAGTCCTTTTGACGCGTAATTGTTCACGTAATTAGTCCTTTTGTCACGTAATTAGTCCCTTATGCACGTAATTGCCTTCTAAATTCACGTAATTGAAGTCTAAGTCACGTAAGTGACTTGAAAGTCACGTAATTGACTCATTATTCACGTAACTATGATCCTTATGTTCCGTAACTTCTTGTTTTGTCCCGTAACTCTTGTATAACACGTAACTTGATACTTACGTGACTTGTAGTGCACGTAAGTATGAGAATCACGTATCTAGTCTGTTGACTTTCCGAAACACTTGTTATTCCGTTATATTGATATTCCTATTGGTCATTTCAAAACCCGTATAAAACGTTAATCGTTAAGGCATAACCCTACTAGACTTAGAGATACTTAGACATGTTTTATTTACGTGATGTATAGGGCACTTAGACGTTGAAGCTTGACGGTATTGTAGTATTTCCCGACATATAGAGATTTGGATTGCTTTGCTATACAGTGAGTTATTCGTTGCCCTTTTTACCCTTTTTACATTTTTGGGCATGATTAGCGTTAAACAAAGGTATTTTATGGTATGTATGTATTATGGGATGTATATATATGGATATGAATGCTTTAGATGATCTCAGCCAAACTTGTACCGCCTTTGTGGTAGTACAAGGCCCCGTATACACACCTGTTAGTTTTTGACCGCCGGTTCGTATATATAGCGCTATATGGGTCTAACAAGCCCTCATTGTTAACACGATATTTGATGATGGCGTGCCCTGTCCGTGTTAGCAATGTTATGACCGATTATTTAGAGGCAACCTAGTTTGAGACACTAGGTGGGGTTAGTTGCCAGTATTGTTAAGGGTCAGGTGTATCGTATGTTCCTAGAGCTGATATTCTATCCAGTATGGTATTTATATTATGGTATGATTATGATATTTTATGAAATGAGTATGATATTTTATGAAATGATTATGGTATTTTATGGTCTAAGTATGAGTATTTTATCAAAAGGTTTTGTAAACCTCACGTATATTTTGAAACATCATTTTCAAAAGACTTATCTTCAAATCATAGTATTTTTGGGTCAAAACGTATTGAAACTCTTATCCTATTATGTTTTTATTTACTATTGCGAATAATTCACCAACTTTATGTTGACGTCGTATTTTAACGTTTTTCAGGGATTTGAGGTTACTCTATTTTGATGCTATGCTTGCTTGGCTACTTGGGACTTTTGCTTGGAATTTATTTTGTTATTATAATTCCTTAGTTTCCCAAACTCTGTAGCCGTATTTTGATATTATTCGGGTGACTGTAATAAGTATTCTATTCCAACTCTTTTATCTATATATGTTGATTATGTATGGATTACTTATGTTTGATGTAACCTTTGAATCTCTGATACCGTATACACTGTACACCTCGGTTCCGCCATTTAATGCGGGATGTGACATGTAGTTTTTGATTTACATATTTTAATATATATTATGGATGAATGAGGATGAGCTCTGAAATCAAGATTCTAATTATTGGTAGTGTATCCCTTATATGACACTCATAGATAATAAGCCTAAATTTGACATATCGTGATCTATGAGTTTTAGTTTTAGTTTTTATTTCTTTGTTTTGTATTGTCTTCATTTGAAGCCTTTTTCTCCTCTACTATATTGATTACTTATTCTAATACTAATAGAAAAAATTTAGTGATAACAAAAATTTATAATATTTATATCTATATGTACTTAATATAAAAATAAGCTGACAAAATAATTGAACTAAAATAATATAAAATCGCTTTTATTTTTGGTTGGGAGGCCGGCCTCCCTTCATATATTTAGTATTCTAGCTTCCATGATTCATAAGAACAAAAATTCCTACAAACTTTGATAGCAAGTAACATAATGACAAATTTTCCTTCCTTACAAACTTTTCTCTTTTCAATGTTTTCATTCATCATTTTGATGATTTTAATTCGTATTATAAGGATTTCATTTCAAGCCAAGACCAAAAGAAACTTACCACCATCTCCACGGAGACTTCCAATCATCGGAAATCTCCACCAACTAGGATTAAACCCTAATCAGTCGCTCCAAACATTGTCCCATACATATGGTCCAATTATGCTATTACATTTTGGTAGTGTACCGACGCTTGTAGCTTCATCTTCTGAGGTAGCCCAAGAAATCATGAAAACTCATGATATATCATTCTCAGGTCGACCAAGTTTACGTATCGCGGACTTACTATTGTATGGCTCTAAGGACATATCGTTTTCATCTTATGGGGAATATTGGAGGCAATTGAAAAGCATTGCCATACTTCATCTTTTAAGTACTAGTCGAGTTAAGTCTTTTCAACAAGTAAGAGAAAAAGAAATCTCTCTTATGATTGACATGCTTGGTGAACGTTGTGGTTCTTTGGTTGATATGGGTTCATTACTTGCTTCACTTTCAAATAACATAACTTGTAAGGTGGCTCTTGGGAGAACATATGATGCCGTAAAGCTTGTCGATTTATTAAGCAAATTTATTACTTTGTTTAGCGATTTTAGTGTGGGTACTTATATTCCATGGTTGTCATGGATAGATAGGCTAAGTGGTTTAGACGGGAGGGCAAAAAAAGTTGCTAAAGAAGTAGATGAGTTTCTTGAAGGGGTAATTGAAGACCATATAAATGAGAAAACAGGAGTATGTGCTGAAAGTGGTGATTCAGAAGACTTAGTTGACATCTTACTAGATATCCAAAGAAACAACACAACCGGAATTACCCTTCACAAAGACAGCATTAAAACTGTCATCTTGGTATGAATTCCCCCGTCTTCATTTTCATATTGAATAGCTATGAATTATGATTTAAATTATACAAACTAACATATTAGTTAATTTACAAATTGGTGGTGGATGGGAAATTCTCCCATATTTAATTTGATGTTATTGATACTGATACTTAGGTTTGTGAGCGAGAACCATCATAAGACAAATCGGTTTGGGTTTGCAAATCATGTGGTTCGTTGATATATAAGCATAAGAAACTATCTATTAATCAGTTTCAATTAGTTAATCCAATCGTTTGTAATTGAATAGTAATTGATCTATCATTATGTTATACATACATTCATATTCACATATACAACATATGTAAAACTTTATATTTTGAAAAATGTCACTAACTAATTCATGCATTCATTTTCATATCCGGATAGTAAATATTAAAAGCCACCTATATTCTAGAAACTATTAAGAACAATCAAATTTAAATCATGTATAAAAGATTGTCTCTCTGACAGGATATGTTTGTTGCTGGAACTGACACTTCATCTACAAGTCTAGAATGGACAATTAGCGAGCTAGTTAAACACCCACGAATAATGAAAAAGTTGCAACACGAAGTAACAGAAATAGCCCAAGGAAGATCGATGATTCGTGAGGAGGAGTTGGAGAAAATGCAGTACCTTAAAGCTGTCATAAAAGAGTCGTTACGATTGCATCCTCCACTCCCACTTCTTCTCCCTCGAAAATCAACCGAAGATATCAAATTAATGGGGTATGATATTTCATCGGGCACACAAGTTATTATCAATGCTTACTTAATAGGAAGAGATCCCGCCAAATGGGAGGAAGCAAATGAGTTTAGACCAGAGAGGTTTCTGAATAACTCCATTGACTATAAAGGGTTTAATTTTGATTGGCTTCCGTTTGGTGCGGGTAGGAGAGGATGCCCTGGTATTCAATTTAGTGTAGCTGTCATGGAACTTGCATTAGCAAATATCATCTACAAGTTTGATTTGTTATTGCCAAATGGACTCGAATGCGAAGATTTGGACATGAACGAAATATTTGGCATTACCCTCCGTAGGAAGTCCTCTTTAGAGGTTATACCCACTCCTCGATGTAGTAGTCAATCGACCCTCATTCCTTAGTCTATAAATTGAGAGTTTCTCTCTCTCATTAGACACATATATATAAAAACAATAGAACTATTACCCTCTTATTCTGTCTGTTGAACCCATACTTCAACAATTTTCTTCGATTATGTTTTACCGAGTTTCACGTACAAAGGTAATGGTATTAATTTTATGTATTGTTTGTTTCTTGATATTATTATAACTTATATCCATTTCATTTAGATGCATTATTTTTAACAATCTTAAGACGGATTTACGAAGCTAGAAATCTTGATCAAATCAACATGTTCAAAGTTGCAGTTCCTTATGACACGATTTTAATTACGATTGATAAACAAACAAAATATTCCAAAAAGCTACCGTTTTGAAGTTAGTTATGATTTTGTATTAAATGTACACTATAAGTTCATAATAGGGTATTGGGATCAAACTCTTTTTAGCAAAGTTTGGTGGCTTAGACTCTAAATTATAAACATCAAGATTGTGAAGTTATTGTCAAAACCGACGAGTAACGGGATTCGTATATTAAAACAATGAATTTGGAGCCAAAATGTTTTATGGAAGTTGATAAGATATTAAAAAGAAATAATTCTGAAAAATCTTATATAAAATATATGAATCATTAACAATATTTTATGGGATATTGTCGGAATCCGTATGTCGGACTTCTATTTGAATCATAAGTCATATTAATGGCGGAATCACTAATATGCTTATGTATGGTGAAGAAACACGAATATAATCAAAAGATTGATATTATAAAGCTCACGTAATGTTTTACAACTACGAATAATACCAATTCAATCGATTACAACACTTGAGACCTTCAAATAAACAGTTACGTTGAATAACCAATTAGCAACGTAACTCTTGCTCTCTCGGGATTCGTGACGGCTACATTTATGATCCCAATGTGAGGTATTTATAAGCAGCCATAAATACCTAACTAGTTACGCTGCGAAACTCTTAAGTCGAAACTCTTGGGAAGGAGTTACGCTAGTGTAACTGTTTACGGTGTGACTCTTTCATAAACGCAACAAACGCTTTACAACTCGATCTAAATACATTTCTAACTACACGACACGTTCTACTTGAAGTACAAGTTACAATCAATAACGGTTATGCTCCAACAAACTCCCCCTTTGATGTAGCTTGTACTTTCGACGAATATTCTTTAAAATTGATGTCGTGAGATCGAGAGTTGTTTCTTTAACTTCATTCTTCAAGAAGTCTTGATCTTAAAGTACTTTGTTTCTTTTCACAAAGTATATTCTGGTCTTCGAAGTTGTAGCCAACTTGACTTGAATATCTTAATTACCGAGTCTTCATCTTCTAATACTTCACCAATGGATTCAAAAACCTCTTTAAGGATTATAGAGGCTCTGATACCACTTGTTGGAACCCGTATGTCGGACCTTTATTTAAATCCTAAGTCCTATTAATGGCGTACTTACTACTATGCTTATGTATGGTGAAGAAACACGTATATAACCAAAAGATTGATATTATAAAGCTCACATAATGTTTTACAACTACGGATAATACCAATACAATCGATTACAACACTTGAGACCTTCAAACAAACTGTTACGTTGAATAACCAACTAGCAACGTAACTCTTTTTCTATCGGGATTCGTGACAGCTACATTTATGATCCCAATGTGAGGTATTATAGGCAACCATACATACCTTATTAGTTACGCTGTGAAACTCTTAAGTCGGTTAAGAGTTTCGCAACGAAACTCTTGGGAAGGAGTTACGTTGCGTAATTGAACAATTAAGCCAGCGTAACTGTTTGTAGTGTAACTCTTTCATAAACGGAACAAACGTTTTACAACTCGATCTAAACACATTTCTAACTACACGACACGTCCTACTTGAAGTTTAAGTTACAATCAATAACGGTTATGCTCCAACATATATATTACTTCGAGACTTGAGTAGTTCTGCGAAAGGAGTCCTTATAATAGTAAACGAAAATATTCTAAGCCAAAATTCTTTTATTGATTTTGATAATATAAAAAACTTCTTTTTTAGAAAGTTTAAACTGATTCATTAATGGGTGAACCTTTTAATCGTTGTGGTTATTGGTTTGGAACAATACGTTGTTGGAGAGATTGTTACCACACTTGAGTGGTGGTGAAAAATTGAGTCGTTTTTATAATCTATAATATATACTAAATGAGATGTATTAAAAGTCACATGGCGCAGTCTAGACCATTAGATGTGTTTCAAGATTAAATTTAGACATTTAGATCAAAATGATGATGTCATATGACATTATTATTAGCTATTTTCATTTTAGCCCTTTTGTAAATTCAATTTTGACCCTTTAACTTTAATATAATAATCCAATTCAAATATATTTTGTTTGACAACATTATTGTAAATCTAAAATATATTCAATATATTAAACTTTTTTTCATAAAAATTATTCATTAAAAATCGGTTTTTTGTACGTTTTAATATGAGACTAGGTTTTTATGAAGTTAAAATAAAAAAAAAGCCGATCTTTAAGTAAAAACATATAACTGCGAAGAACAAAAGAAAGACATATAAAATTCAAACTTATTACCAAACGACCGTTATATAATACATTTTTCAATTTCTACTCTACGTTCTAAGCTTTTTTATATCGTTACATATAAAATAAGAGATAACTTTTTTTATAAGTCATAGTTTACACACACAAATATGTATTATTTGTTAACCCATATCAATAAAAATTTATAGGTGAAGTTGAAGTCAACCACATGGATATAAACCAGATTACATTATATTTAATAACACACATTTTATACATATTTTAATTAAAGAAACATGCATATAAACGAAACGTCATAATATTTGACAATATATTTCATGTTGTCTTACACGGTTAATGATTTTCTTTATAGATAACGTTCTCTTTATTTTTTTATTTATGAATTTAAAAGTGTACCTGAAAAGCACGTACATATAAAAGAAACAACAAATATTTGACATCACAACTTAGTTATTTTCTATTTGCTATAATTGTATTATATTTGATAGAGTTTTCTACATAAACGAATTTATAAATGAACTTTAAAAAACACGTATATAAAAACAAAACGACAAATATTTTTCTCGACTCATGCTATTTCCTATTTGCTATAATTTGATTATATTCGATAGAGTTCACTACATATTCGAATTTAAAAGTGAAACTAAATAATACGTACATATAAATGAAAAGATAAATATTTGGCATCACAACTTATATTGTCTTACATTATTAATGATATACAAAAGTTCAATATTATTATCTACATATACGCGGAAAATTAACTAGTAAACTAATATATTTGAGCTCATTTTAATGAGATATAAAAAAAAATCTGGATAGTTTTATAGTAAACAACCGTTCGTTTGAAATAATATGTTGTTGTACACATTGTTACCACTTACCACACTTAGAGTAGTAGTGTTAAAAACTCGTCGCTTTGATAGTAAACGGATACATATTAAGCCATAGTTTTTTCTTGAATTTAATAAGATAGAAAACTTGTTCCCTGGAAAGTTTTATCGAAAATGGATGAACCGTGTGAAATTTGTGATTATTTTGTTCAACAATATGTTGTTGTATAGACTTGCGTATATCGTTTATGCAGAGGCGTAGGTAGTATTGGGCCAGGTAGGGCCCAAGACCTACCTAAAATTCTGAAAATAGTTAGAAGCAATATATATATATATATATATATATATTTGGTTTAAGACACACCTAAAATTTATAATAGGACCTGCCCTTTTATTTTTATAACAACCAAGTTATTAATAAGCCTAGTATAAGCCCAAAATTCATGTGGCCCAAATTAAAAATAAAGGGAATATGGAAGATTAGGGTAAATAGTTGGCTTAAACTTAATCTGGAGAATAAATTGAACAAAAAAAAGGGAAGAATTGGAGAAATCAAAGCATAAAAGTCAAGGTTTGTTTCAATTTTAAAACATCTAAAGGTTTCTTTTATGTCATTATGTTAGTATTTGTTAAATGTTTTAGGTAATGAGGTTTGTTATTTGAGTAATTTGCTAATGATTGTATCTTTTTATTTTGTTATAATGTTATAGAATGTTAAAATATTATCAAAAGAAAGGAGAATCTAGTTAATCTAAAGATAATTATGATACTTCAAATGATTCAAATGGGAAACAAAAGTTTATGAAAGTGGATTTGAATTCATTACCTAGTGATCCGGGAAGACGGCTGAGTATAAATGATTACCATGTAAATCAACGAGATGAAATTAGAAGAACTTATTTGTTAGAAAGGCCTTTTCAACCTATAAACCATAAATACCCGGCTACACCTTTTGGACTTAAACAAAAACTCCGTAGATTCAATGATACTTGGTTTAATGATCGCAAATATTGGCTATAATATAGCATAAAAGATGATGCAGTATATTGTTTATGTTGTTATCTATTCAAAAAAGAGTTACCAAACCAAGGTGGAGCGGATAGTTTTGTAAGAGGGGGATTTAGAGGTTGGAATAGGTGTAAAGTAGGCCTTGACGAACATGAACATGGAACTTAATAACTATTGTTCCTTGTAATGGATTTCTATTTTATGAAACATTATTTGTATTATTTTGCGACCCGAACCGTTTAACTGATAACATATTAATTTCAAGTTTTTTTTTTTTTTTTTTATCAACGACATCGTTTTGAAGGAACTACCATTAATCAGTTCCTGGCTTCGCCACTGCTTTATGTAGTAAACGAATGAATTAGGAGCCCAAACTTTTAATGGAGTTTATAACAAATAAAATGTCAATTTAAAAGTTTAAGTTTACAAGGAGAGTACCGTTTGATAATAGTAATTATTTTGTACACAATTCAATGTTGTGGATTTCTTTTTACTACCGAATATTAATGGACAACTAGTCTTTCACTTAGTAAATAAACTAGATTATTGTCTTCCGATAGCGCGAAAAAAGATAAAAACTTGAATCGTAAACTTTATGTTTCTATAGATGTTAAGCTATTATGAAAAGACAATATTATACATATAATAACATATATACCTTTACATTTATACACATGTTGTTTATAGTTATAATAACATATACACCTTTACGTTTTCACACATGTTTTGATATTTTCTATTAGGAGATTTTACACCTTTACATTTATACAAATGTTTTGATATTTTTTTTATTAAAAATAATTATAAGGTAAATCATAGTCTAAATTGAGTGATTTTATAAATAAATTAGAATTTTGTTTTTATTTTAGTGGATATGAGAATTAAATTAAGAATGTAATTATTTATTATAAGAGGATTTGAAATAAAAATAATATTTGATTACATCATGATGTGTAAAATCTAGTCTTAATTTAAACCTACTTTTTCACGCAATTACACACTTCTAGGCAGTGGACCTATCCGTATATAATATAGTTTTAAGCAAATAAAGGTTCGTTCGCAGGGACTAATTTTTTTAAGTTTTCGAATTAATAATACTTAGTATTTTTGGGGGTTTTTTATCGTAACAAAAGATTGCAAATAATTAAGAAAAAGTGATGATTAATTAAAATCGAACGAAAGATTAATGGATTAAATCAAATAATGAGAAAATATACTTGTTTGACACTTCACATATTTTTCGTTTAAGTTTACGAAATCGATTGTTTTCAAAACTTCTAAGATATAATAAAAGTCCTCCCGAATCTTTCACTAACTTTAATTATCTTTAATTACCCCGTTCCTCCCGAATACAATAATAATTATTAATAACTAAGCAATAAGCAACAAATCCGTTTTTAGTAATTTAACCTTATAGAGTTTCCTCCCGAATAACTCCTCTAACTATCAAGTCCTTCCGAATCTTAATACTTAGACCTACTCACATAAATTTAATTACCTACGTTGTTATTACTAAGTCCTCCCGAATCTTAATAATTTCAAATCGATTATAGACCGACCGATTACTTCATATAACTTGTTAAATCTATCTAGATTCCTCCCGAATACCTAGAATATTGATTAGTCAAATTATATATAAACAACTCTGATAATATACTAAAATTTTAGCAAATAAGGATCAACGGTTAAACACAAAAACATAAACAATCGAAAACGTTAATTAAACTTCAAATAGGATCCGTTATTCAAACAAGCATAATAGAAGTTTAGCTCCTCATAACTAGGTCTGAAAAAGCAAATAAAGTCATGGAAATAATACTGGAACAAATGTCTAAAAAGGAAAGAAACAAACGAAGAATCCGAAAAAACGTGTCGTGACCGCCGTTAGCCGAAAATATGATCTTCCTAGCTTTGAATCTTGCTTCTAAACGTAAATACCAGATCCAGAGACTTAGAATAATAATTGATGATGATTTCTGGACGGATTTGGTCTTGTATTTATAGGCAAGAGCAAAGCGGAAAACGTGTTCGACTCGAATTACAATTTCTTCATATTTATCAGGTAGGTGTGCAACACTTAGTCCATAGGTGCGCAGCACCGAACGATTTTTCGTGTCCAAAACCAACTCAAACACCTCGGTGCGCAGCACCTATTGCACTGGTGCGCGGCACCTCTTCACTTCTCGTCTTTAGTTCGTCATTTAAGCTCATTTCTTCACTCCTTTCCGCTTCTCGATCATGTAAACTTGTAAAATAGATAAAAACACTTTTCCACACGATTAAATGTAAAAACCTATCATATCCATCATGTTTACTATGAAATGTGACCAAATATCGCATAGAAATATCTATATAAATATGCGATATCAAATCCCCCCAAACTTGCCTTTTTGCTTGCCCTCAAGCAAAAACTGTTTTCAAATTAATTATCAAAGCCAAAATTAAACATAACCAAACACCTCACGATATTTATGGGAAGTAAAATCACACAGTCTCTCAAACTAATCTAAAAGGGTGTGTAACATATCTCTGTAGAATCGCTCAATTGCTCAGTCATGGTGAATATTCTATCATAGGCTTGATAATGTATCAAATATCCACCACTAGAGTCTAGGTACAACTAAACGGGGACTTTTATTCGGGTTATAACGTACAGGTAAAGGCATGTGAAAATATATAATATGGAGTGTAAATGGGCTAAATAAAATATACAAAAAGCTTAGATTAAATCCGAACTAAATATAATTTCTAACGTACTGGATTGCTCAATTTTCCGTCAACTTATACTTTTCTCCTCCGAATATACAAATTTCGTATATAATACACGACTCGTAATACACTACTTCTCTTAAAATCTACAACTAATTTTTTTTTTCTTTTCTGTTTTTCCGATTTTTTTCTTTTTTTCACTTTTTTTTTTCTTTAGCCTAGTACATGCCTTACAAAATAATTTTTCTCGTGGTAAGTACACATGCTCAAAAGGCTAATAATCACTATACATATATTTTTCTACAATTTCTCCAAATGCATTAATAATACAAGGCAATAATAATTGGTACTTTTCTTCCATGCCTTAATAACTCTAACTTTACTTATAATATAATAGCAATCAATAAACTAAGTTCGGACTTAATCTAAAAAGAAACGAAAATAAGGCGAGTGTACAAAATATATAATAGTGTTTAGAAACGAAACGGTTTAGGCGCAAAGTGGTTTAACTAGAGTTTCTAACACTAACAATAAGTGTTACAAAGGTTAGGCGGAAAATATATAAAAGAAACGAAAAGCTAACAAATGGGTTAATCCTAAATGCCTCTATCATTGTACCAAATCACACTAAGTTACCCTAATGTAATTGCTCATATGTGGTCACGAAATGTATAACAATGTCAAGTTCTAAAGTCATCCCCATCGGCACACTCAAAGAAATGCTTTAAAAATAAATGCTTTCAATAGGCTAAAAAATCTCACTATTTTCTCGAGTGGGGTAAAAATGAGTCTGGTTATGCTTAACGTTTAAGGTGTTTACCGACTAGACACGTTATATATTTTTTTTGTTTTTCTAATTTTTCAATTTTTTTTGGATTTTCTATTTTTTTTCTGACTCAAAAATATACAAAAATAACACAATTCAACACGATGGAAACTAAGCTAAGGGTCGAAAAATAAAAGGTAAAATTTCCCGATGACCCCCCAAACTTAAGTAACACATTGTCCCTAATGTGTTTACGACTCAGAACTAAGGGAAATTATACAAAAACTATCCTAAAAAAAATAATACAAAAATAAAAGAAAGGTAGAAAGTATATAACCCGTTTGTGTAAATATGGCGTTGGAATATGGCGTTGGAATGCGGTTTGCTGAACTGAATGCCAGGCTTATGAGCGGGTGCTGAACTTACTGCCAGTCTTAGAAACTAAAAATATACACAACCACACATGTTAGAATGAGTAAAAAGAAAAATAATAAGAATTATACAAATTACGACGGAAAAATAATAATAAAAATAGTCATACTATTTCTTCTAATAAGAAATAGTAAATGGTAAACAATAAGTTCATACAAAATACATCAACATACATAAAAAAAATAATACAAACTACTCGTCATCACTGTCATCATGCTCCTGCTGCTGGTGGTGGACGGGATGGTACCCGGGGTAAGGCTCAGGATAATAGTACGCCGGTGCATCAAAAGGAGGGAATGGTGCTGGGTGCTGCTGCTGATACACGGACTCCCAAGATGGCTGGTACCGATCCTGAAAGTACTGCTCACGATACTGGGCCTGTGTCCTCTAACGTTCCGCCTGAACGTCGTTGAACTGGAGCCTATGCAGCCCTGCAAGTACCTGATCCTGAAACTCCAGCTGTGGTAGAGACCGTCGTCTCGGGGGTGGAGCTGGAGCCTCCTCAACGTGACCGGGTGCAGCCAAACGCCCGCCGGCGGGTGAAGAATCTCAACTCGGAGCAAATCAGACTGCCCGTATACCTTGCAACGAACCGGTGGGGAACACTGCTGGATGTTGGCCTGAGTGGCCAGGCCTAGAGATCGGGCAATGCGGGTGATGAAGTGCCCGAAAAGCATCTTACTCGAGTCTGTTTGCCCCTCCCCCTTATCAGCCATGTACCTCGCTAACGTCCACAGGACGTTAGCAAACCGGGAGGGATCACGAAGACTGAAAAGATGCAACAACCACAAGTCCTCCCCGTAGCATTTGTCGTGGTGGGTGTCACGGTGGAGAAATGAGTACGAGAGCAGCTTGTGTAAGATCCGAAGAATGGGGTCCTGAATGTCCTTGGCGCGGCTGGAGTTGGAGTGATATTCCATCCGCCCTGACAAAGCATACCAGGCCTCATTGGCCGCAAATCCCACATAGTCTCTCTCCGCATCCGAGAGATACGTAGTCATCAGTGCCTCATTTCCTGCTTCAGCATTGGTAAACAAACCCGTCAGTCTACCAAACTCAATAACAGATACCTGGTGGTCCCCGCCGCCTAAGTGGAAGGATATCAGTGGAGCGGTCAAGAAAGTCTCGTCAGTGAACTCCCTCGAGACCTCTAGAGAGCAGTAAAACTCTAGCATCCATTCCCTGAATGCCGGCTCATCGTTCCTCCAAGCTCGGCCCCAGACTGGTATGTTACGTTGTGCAGTCTGGCTACGGGTAGTCATGAACCCGCTCAAATCAACCTGAATTCCAGTCAAGAACTCCCCGTCCATGGTACGGGGAGCAGCAACTGGACGGCCCCGTAGTGAAGCTAGTTTGTTGTTGAACTTGATCCTTCTGTCTGCTGAACAACTCGGCCAGTGTAACCATGGGTGGCTTTCGGGCGCCATAATCGCCGCATTGAGTGTAGCTCGGGGTTGTGCCCGAGCCCTACTTCCTTCACCCGCTTCTCTTTCCACAGCTGGTCTTTTACCCTACACAACACAAGAGCAACAAATACAGCAAAGAACACGTTAAACACTCGAAAAAAACGATCAGCGGTTGAAAAACAGACCGGTGCTGCGCACATAAGTGACTGTGTTGCGCACCGGTCAAATTTTCCGGCCAAAATCTGTTTTAACTCGTTCGAAATCCACGAATAACTACTCAAACCTGTTTAATTCATCAACTCAAACTCGTTCGAAATCCACGAATAAAGTTCTAGGCCGGATTAAAGAAAACCTAACATTTTCCCCAATTCGATTTAACCTAGGAAAAACGAAAATCGAAAGAAATAAAGGAGTTGGAGTGAAGAATCATACCCTTCTATGCATTGTTAGTACATTAAATGAGCAAAAAGTAAGTAAAAATCGAAGGATTTAGTGTGTATGTGTTGAGTTTTTCGGCGGCTGCTGTTAGTATTATATGTGTGTGTGTGTGAATAATAGAAACAAGAAGAATAAAAAACCTGGCCCAGCAGCTTGGTGCGCAGCACCGAGGGAGGGGTGCTGCGCACCGGGCCAATATTTTTTTGGATTTTTTTCGTTTTTCGATTTTTTTGTATTTTCTGGTGTTTTCTCGGTACCTAACTAAACAAATCTGCAAAATAAAAACGTTAAAAAGTTCTAAAAAGAATAATAAAAATAAAAATAAAAACTAAGAAAAGAAACGAAACAAACTCGGGTTGCCTCCCGAGAAGCGCTAATTTTTAAGCGAGTCATTAGCTTAACTCGATACGCCTCTTGATTAGGTGTTGATGGAATAGAACCCATCCTCGATCATCATTCCGTTTTCATCATCTTCTTCGTGGTATAGTTTTAGTCGTTGCCCAGAGACGATGAATGGCTCTCCATGCTCTTTCCATAACTCGACATAGCCGGAAGCGTAAGCTTGTTTGACGGTGTATGGTCTTGTCCACTTTGAGCGTAATTTAGGAGCCTTGAATTTGTACTTCGACTGAAACAGAAGTACTTTATCGCCCGCCTTGAATTCTTTCCTACGAATTTTCCGGTCGTGGAACTCCTTAGTTCTCTCCTTGTAAAGGCGGGAACTTTCGTAGGCCTGTAACCGTAACTCATCCATCTCGTGGAGTTGTAGGATCCGCAAATCTCTCGCTAAATCCATATCAATGTTGCAGGTCCTCAAGGCCCAGTATGCCTTATGCTCGATTTCAACCGGAAGGTGACATGTTTTCCCGTAGAGTAGTCGATACGGGGTGGTTCCAATTGGCGTTTTGTATGCCGTCCTGAATGCCCACAGTGCGTCCTCCAGTTTCTTTGACCATATATTGGGATTGTTGTTGACCGTCTTTTCCAAAATTCTTTTGAGTGCGCGGTTTGTATTTTCCACTTTCCCGCTCGTTTGAGGATGATACGAAGTCGCAAACCGGTGATTTACTCCATATCTTTTCAAAACTTTTGCAAGCTGAGCATTGGCGAAGTGGCTTCCTCGATCACTGATTAATGCCTTTGGCACTCCAAACCTGCAAAACAAACTTTTAAGAAAATCAACAACCACGTTAGCGTTGTTAGTCGGTAATGCCTTAGCTTCCACCCATTTAGAAACATAATCTACAGCAACAAGAATGTAAATATTTCTGTTTGAGGGCTTGAAAGGTCCCATGAAGTCGATTCCCCATATGTTGAAAACTTCACAAACTTGGATCCCTTGCTGTGGCATTTCGTCCCGCTTCGTAATATTCCCTTGGCGTTGGCATGCATCACAGGTGCTCACGAGTGTATATGCTTCCTTGAAAATTGATGGCCAATAGAAACCTGCATCATAAACCTTTTTCCCAGTGACCGTTGGTCCGTAATGTCCTCCGGTGGGTCCATGACGGCATTCGTCCAAAATCTTTCGAGTTTCTTCTCCGTATACACATTTGCGCACCATTCCATCAGCACATCTACGGAACAAGTATGGCGAGTCCCAGTAGTAGTACTTAGCATCCGAGATCAATTTCTGCTTCTGTTGATAGGTTAGGTCTTTGTTGACGACTTTTCCGGCTAGATAGTTCGCAATGTCCGCGAACCATGGGGTATTCCTGTGTGTGTTACTAATACTGGCTAGCATCTCCCCCGGAAAAGTGTCATTGATGTCCACTTCCTTCAACTCCCCCAAACTTGGGTTCTCCAATCGGCTCAAATGGTCTGCAGCTACATTTTCAGCCCCTTTCTTGTCCTTGATCTCGATGTCAAATTCCTGCAACAATAAAATCCAACGAATTAATCTAGGTTTAGCATCTAATTTAGAAAATAAGAATTTTAAAGCTGAATGATCCGTGAAAACAATTGTTTTGCTCATCACTAAATATGAGCGAAATTTATCAAAAGCAAATACGACAGCCAAAAGTTCTTTTTCCGTAGTGGTGTAATTCTGTTGGGCTTCGTTCAGTGTTTTGCTGGCGAAGTAGATAGGTCGAAAGTGTTTATCGATCCGTTGCCCCAAAACAGTCCCACTGCGAAATTGCTTGCGTCACACATTAGCTCGAAAGGTTGAGACCAGTCCGGTGCTACCAAAATAGGTGTATTGGTGATCCGTTCCTTGAGTAGCTCGAAAGCTTGTAAACAGTCCTCCGAGAAACTGAAAGCTACCTCCTTCTCTAAGAGTTTCGTCATAGGACGAGTAATCTTCGAGAAATCCTTGATAAATCTTCGGTAGAATCCTGCATGTCCCAAAAAACTCTGAATTGCCTTCTCGTTCGTCGGTGGTGGTAGTTTGGCTATGACCTCGATATTTTCTTTGTCTACCTCTATCCCAACTTTCGAGATCTTGTGTCCTAGTACGATTCCCTCTCGAACCATGAAGTGGCATTTCTCCCAGTTGAGGACAAAATGTGCTTCCTCGCATCGTCCCAACATCTGATCCAGATTCTCCAAGCAAGCATCGAATGAATTTTCAAATACAGAAAAATCATCCATGAATACCTCCATTGTTTTCTCCACCGTGTCCTGAAAAATGGCTAGCATACACCGCTGAAAGGTGGCGGGTGCGTTGCATAAACCAAACGGCATCCTCCGATATGCGTAGGTTCCGAACGGGCATGTGAATGTGGTCTTTTCCTGATCTTCGGGATCGATGGGGATCTGAAAGTAACCCGAGAATCCATCCAAGAAGCAGTAGAACTCGTTTCCTGCTAGTCGCTCGATAATCTGGTCCATGAACGGTAGTGGAAAATGGTCCTTCCTGGTGGCTTCATTCAGTTTACGGTAGTCGATGCAAACTCTCCATCCTGTGACTGTCCTTGTTGGCACGAGCTCGTTCTTATCGTTCATTACCACGGTCATACCTCCCTTTTTCGGCACGCAATGAATGGGGCTCACCCATGGACTGTCTGAAATAGGGTAGATAAATCCTGCATCCAACAACTTAACAACTTCCTTTTTAACAACATCTGCCATGTTCGGATTTAGCCTCCGTTGTTTTTGAACAACGGGTTTTTCATTATCAATAAAATTTATTTTATGTTTGCAAAAATCGGGGCTAATTCCGGGTATGTCAGATATACGCCAAGCAAAGGCCTTTTTATGACCCTTAAGGACTGTCAATAATCGAGCTTTTTCGTCACCCGAAAGTGATGACGAAATAACAACTGGTAATAAATTTGTACCTTCAAGGAAAGTATATTCTAAATGTACCGGTAGTTGTTTTAGCTCCAAGTCGGTTGGTGGTGATTCGATTGAAGATTTGATCCTCATGCTTTGGTCCAACTTCAGTTCTTCCTTAACTTCAACCTCCACTTCCTCGATCTTCTCGTCTTTCAGCTCCTCCTCCAAGCTAGTTTCTATCTCGAGAATTTCCTGCCAATCTAAATCATCAAACACATCAATCTGAAAACAGGTTTCATCAGTAGAATAAGAATGAGTCATAGCTCTATCTAAATTAAAAACAATTCGTTCATTCCCAACCCCTAATGAAATTTGCCCATTTTTAACCCGAATAATTGCGTCAGCAGTGTTTAGGAATGGTCGTCCAAGGATTAGTGGAACAGTGACATGCTCATCCATTTCTAGAATCACGAAGTCAACCGGAAAGGTGAAATTTTCCTACGTTTACTAGCATGTTCTCAGCAATTCCTAACGGGTACTGGAATGATCGGTCTGCTAGGCGGATACTCATCCTGGTGGGTTTTAACACTCCAAGGGCAAGTTTAGCATATAGTGAATACGACATCAGGTTTATGCTAGCTCCCAAGTCTGCTAAAGCACTGCAACTGTAGGTATTACTGAAGTTGCACTGGATCAGAAAACTCCCTGGGTCATCCAACTTGGGTGGTATCGTGTTTTTCACCAAGGCTGAACATTCTGTGTTTAAGAATGCGGCTTGCTCCTCCGATGGCTTTCCTTTGTTCGTGACCAATTCCTTTATGAATTTAGCGTAGTTTGGCATTCCTGCAATCAAATCAACAAGAGGAACATTAATATTAACAGATTTAATCATGTCACAAAATTTACCGTACTGCTCCCGCATTCTTGCTTTTCGTAATCGTTGAGGATATGGGATATGAGGTTTATAAGCTTTAATGGGAACTTCCTCCATTGGTTCAGGTGTTTTGTCCTTGGGTTGAACTTGTGGTGCCTCGTCCTCATCGTCCTCGATCTCGAAATCGTCAATAATCGGCTCAGCAGATCGGTGTTGCGCACCATCAGGTAGGTGTTGCGCACCTCTTTGATCAGAACTGAGGTGCTGCGCACCCATAGGGTGGTGCTGCGCACCAGGCGTATTTCCTGGTCGGTACTGCGCACCAAAGGGTTGGTGCTGCGCACCTGTCTGCTGTTTTGCTCCATTTTCGTTCTGATTTCCTCCATAAGCATTCCCCGAGCGTGTGGTAATTGCGTTCACGTGCTCGTCTATGTGTTTTGGACAGGTTGGCATTCCGTCTCGTGGTCCTTCGGTTCTTCCAGGATGTTGATATTTTGGTGCCTGATTGGTGGAATTATTTCCCGGATTATGTTGTCGTGCTGGATTTGGTTGAGTATTGCTTGGTATTTGGCCCGGTTGCCGATTTGAGTTCCGCTCGTTCATCCTATCGAACCGTCTCTCTAAGTCTTGATGTGTTGCCTGCTGATTTCTCTGTCCTTGCTCGATTTGATCAGTTAAAACTTTAAATTGTTTACGGACATAGTCATTGGTTGATTTTTGGGTGTTGATGAACGATTTCAAAAGATCTTTTATGCTGGAATCTTCATCGTTGTTCTTCGGTGGATCGTATCTTTTTCGTGGTGGGGAGCGTATGTTATTCCTTTGCCATCCGTTGTCTCGATTGTCACCCCGGTTGTAATTACCTCCGCGGTTTTGCCAATTTGACCCCCGATTAGGATAGCCATACTGTGCGTAGTTGGCATCCTCCACTTGATTACACTCACTAGCATAGTGAGGTCCTCCGCATCCTTCACATCCATTCTTCACCAAGTGTATGTACTTTTCCATCCGTCCCATGCGGTTATCAATTCTATCCGCTAATGTCTTGACCTCTTGAACTATCGAGTATGTTTCATGGCTACTCTCAGCTTGAGCAACTTGTCCTGTGTGTTTTCGGCCTCGACCATCGTCTCGATACTCCCTTGATAGGCTTATGACCAGCTTTTCCTCCATTAGGTTGTATGCCTCGTTGGTAGTTTTATACATGAAATCTCCTCCTCCGGCTAGATCCAACTCGTTTTGAGACTCCTTGGTTAACCCGTAGAAGAAAATTTCAATAATGTTGTCCTTGCCCAATCCGTGACCATAGCAACCTCTCAGCATCTCTTTTAGTCTAGCCCATGCTTCAATGGAAGTCTCTCCATCTTCCTGTCGGAATCCTCTGATGTCTCCGAGTATTTTCATACCCAAGGCGGGTGGGAAAAATCTTTTGATAAAGGTCTCGCGCATTTGCGTCCATGTGGTGATTGAATTTTCATTAAGCTCCTCGAACCAAACCTTCGCATCTCCGGTGAGACTAAGGGAATAACCTCAGTTTGACAGGATCGCCTTTGCCTTGACCGTATTTGAACATCTCACACAGCTCGTTGAATTTGGCTATGTGTTTATGCGGATCTGAATTGTATCGCCCATCAAACGTGTTGTCTTGGATCATCTTGAGATGGTGACCCTTGACAACAAAATACTCACCCAAGTCCGGGGTGGTGATTGCCGACCCGCGGGTGGGTGGCACTGCTACAGCTGCGGCCCGTCGGTGCATTGGTGTGTCCAAAGGATCCATAGCTGGTTGCTGTTCCGGTTTGTCTTCACAAATTACTTCTTCGACCTCTGATTCTGAACTGCTTCCTCCTTCCTCTGAAGACGCGATGTCTTCAAATTTGACGGGTGAAACTTGATCAAAACTTGGTGGTGTCTGAAGCGATAAGTTGCCTCTTCTCTTGCCTCGTCTCTTTGATACTCCTGGATATGACTTTGGACTCGCGAGTGGTAATCCCGAAGCCCTTTTGTTCATCAACTACCTAAATACCTGAAAAGACAAAAACAAGAAAAGCGTAAAACGTACCGGTGTAATAACAATTTAAAAGTAACTTCTAAGTAAATAAATACTCAAAAGGATCGTATCACAAATTCGAAACAAAAACGAAAAATCAGTCCCCGGCAGCGGCGCCAAGTACTTGATGTGTAAAATCTAGTCTTAATTTAAACCTACTTTTTCACGCAATTACACACTTCTAGGCAGTGGACCTATCCGTATATAATATAGTTTTAAGCAAATAAAAGTTCGTTCGCAAGGACTAATTTGTTTTAAGGAATTAATAATACTGAGTATTTTTGGGGGTTTTTTATCGTAACAAACGATTGCATATAATTAAGAAAAAGTGATGAGTAATTAAAATCGAAGGAAAGATTAATGGATTAAATCAAATAATGAGAAAATATACTTGTTTGACACTTCACCTATTTTCCGTTTAAGTTTACGAAATCGATTGTTTTCAAAACTTCTAAGATATAATAAAAGTCCTCCCGAATCTTTCACTAACTTTAATTATCTTTAATTACTCCGTTCCTCCCGAATACAGTAATAATTATTAATAACTAAGCAATAAGCAACAAGTCCGTTTTTAGTGATTTAACCTTATAGAGTTTCCTCCCGAATAACTCCTCTAACTATCAAGTCCTTCCGAATCTTAATACTTAGACCTACTCACTTAAATTTAATTACCTACGTTGTTATTACTAAGTCCTTCCGAATCTTAATAATTTCAAATCGATTATAGACCGACCGATTACTTCATATAACTTGTTAAATCTATCTAGATTCCTCCCGAATACCTAGAATATTGATTAGTCAAATTATATATAAACAACTCTGATAATATACTAAAATTTAAGCAAATAAGGATCAACGGTTAAACACAAAAACATAAACAATCGAAAAGGTTAATTAAACTTCAAATAGGATCCGTTATTCAAACAAGCATAATAGAAGTTTAGCTCCTCATAACTAGGTCTGAAAAAGCAAATAAAGTCATGGAAATAATACTGGAATAAAAGTCTAAAAAGGAAAGAAACAAACGAAGAATCCGACAAAACGTGTCGTGACCGCCGTTAGCCGAAAAGATGATCTTCCTAGCTTTGAATCTTGCTTCTAATCGTAAATACCAGCTCCAGAGACTTAGAATAATAATTGATGATGATTTCTGGATGGATTTGGTCTTGTATTTATAGGCAAAAGCAAAGCGGAAAACGTGTTCGACTCGAATTACAATTTCTTCATATTTATCAGGTAGGTGCGCAGCACCGAACGATTTTTCGTGTCCAAAACCAACTCAAACACCTCGGTGCGCAGCACCTATTGCACTGGTGCGCGGCACCTCTTCACTTCTCGTCTTTAGTTCGTCATTTAAGATCATTTCTTCACTCCTTTCCGCTTCCCGATCATGTAAACCTGTAAAATAGATAAAAACACTTTTCCACACGATTAAATGTAAAAACCTATCCTATCCATCATGTTTACTATGAAATGTGACCAAATATCGCATAGAAATATCTATATAAATATGCGATATCACATTATCAATTTGATATAACGGTTAAAATAAAAGAAATTAACTCATCTAACATTACTTTGCTATATAACATTTAATACCTCTTTTTATTATATATTAAAGATGATTTAATTCTCTGATTTTTGCATTAGTTAGTTAAGATACTTAGCTCTCATTTCTAGTAATTTTAAACTTAATCGGAACCGCTTGAGTTAATTATTTAATTTGGTACAAAGATATTATGTTGGACATATTTGATGTCACGACAGACTATTTGCCGTAAAACTAGTTTTTCACATAGTAAAGTATTGATTTTTAATCCATATTTTTATGTAAAAACTATTTAATACACCATATGGATAATAGATAACAAATAACAGTTTATTCCAAAATTTTGGTATTTACGATAAGAATGAAAAAAGAAAAGTTATACCAATTTGGTTAAAAAAACTCTACATAAAGTTTGAGTTTTGATAATTACAGTTTTGGAGGAGGGGAATAGTTAAAATACAAAGACATGCAGAAATAAATATGTACTCTATAAATATAGAAAAGATCCTGAAAATAAAGGATATAGTTGCCTAATTAATAAAAACATGTCATAATTTTTTAAAGATATCCCAATGAATTGTTGTAATCAATTTCCATGAGGTGTAGGCCAAGATCTTTTGACATAGTAAAGTCCAAGTTCTTATTGACTAAGACTTAAAAGAGGTTCTTTAGCTAGAGTTTCTGGAGTTGGAATACCTATTCCCACTACTATAAAAAAGGAAAATTTGGTTGGAATAGATTTTATCCATCGGAATTAGCATCGGTGGATTTCACCGGAAAAAACTTGTAAATCTCGTATAGCCGGCATTGGCAATGCCGGCTATTGCCTACTCAGCTGCCACGTCGGAAAAAAGCAACCCACACGCCCATTCACGCGCTCCCTTTCCACGTCACACTTCCACTAAGCAAAAGACGGCATTGGGAATGCAGATTTTTGACTTTTTTCTGCGCCTTCACATGATTGCCGACACCACCTTTATTACCATCCAATCAGAACGTGCCACGTGTATAAACCGCCTTTGGCAAAGCCGGTTCTTGACACTCTTAAATTCTCATGCAGCGACCACAAAATTCCCACATACAAACACAAACGATTACACACACACAAAAACGCAAAATCACACCAAAAATCCGGCAATTTTAACCTCAAAACACAAAAATGGCGCAATTTGGACCAACCGCAACCCCCCGAGACAGAAGTTTGCTGTTTTTACTAGACGGTGAGCACCATCGTTCTGCCCGTCTATTTAACGGTTCGCAAGATGCTACCGTTCATATAAAAGATAGACGTTGTGATTCCGGATTTTGCGACCTCACCGACGATATTCCGGAGCGTGTGAGGAACTGGATAGCTAGCTCTGGGTTCGACGGTGTATTACGCACCGGTTACCATAAAATCGACCAAGCTCTGATTACGGCTTTGGTTGAAAGGTGGTGTCCCGAGACGCACACATTCCATTTTCCCACCGCTGAAGCGACAGTTACGTTGCAGGACATACAAATGCTTTGGGGTTTGCCTGTAGACGGACCGGTGGTTTCCGGAGTTTGGGAGTGTAAAGGCATGGATCAGTGGGTGAGTGATTTTTATGGCTATCTTGGGTTTAGGCCAGATAAGAGTGAAGTTACTGCTGGTAGAATAACAATGCAGACTCTAGTCGAGGAAATTCGTACTCCCTTTGGTAGCAACAAGCAAAGAGCTAGATGTTATATTTTGGCTCTTTTGGGTGGGCACATGTTCAGTGATGCAAGGTCGTATCATGTGCCTCTTAATTTTCTTAAAAACATAGACGACCTAACTGAAGGTGGTCGACTTAGCTGGGGCTCCGCAGTGTTGGCCTATTTGTACCGACAACTGTGTACTGCTGCGGAGAAGCCGGATGTGAAAGGTATTCAGGGCCCGTTGATTTTGCTTCAGCTTTGGGCCTGGGAGAGAATACCTCTTATTGCGCCCCGTATGATCCTACGAGTGGGTGTACCGCATATTTACCCAAACTGCGTTGGTAGCAAGTAATATTTTTATCTCTGCACTACATTTTTATTATATTTGTCATTATGATTAATTTAGATTATGATTATTAGAATTAAAATTTAAAATTTTTATTATATTTATTATTTTTATATATTTATTATTTATATTATTGATGTGAAAAATCTAGTTTTCCGAAAATAAACCTTTACTAGATTACTACACGGTAGTGTACCCTTGTCAGTTGTAAAATAGTATTGGCAAATATCGGGTTCGAACACAGGGACTATTTATAATTGAAAGTTTTAGTTTTAAATAACAAATAACACGTAACAAATTGGTTTTAGTCTTAAGAAGACTTGATTATACTAGCGATAAAAATACTCTTGAATTCAAATATGGATAAAAAGACGCTTGCTTGGACCGTTTACGAATGTATGTTATTTCTTAGGTGTGAAAATGTCGATAAACTTCTAATGTAAAATCCTAAGTTCCTTTCGAATACCGGATTTCTCCAATTACCTAACCATGCAACGATTCCTTTCGAATACCGTTAACACCTCAAGTAATTGTGCATAAAGTTTCAAGCCGATGTGTGAGAATTAATCTATAAGCTTCCTTTCGAATAGCTTACTAACTCCTAAACCGATTTCTCTTAATTTAGTAGCTAGCGTTCGTGTTAATACTTACTTGTTTAAATTGTTGTTAATGATTCCTTTCGAATACCACTAACTTATAATCAACTAAAGACCGGCCGATTAATTCGTTCCTATTTTAGTAAAAATTACGGATTCCTTTCGAATATCCGTTTTTAGATTACCAAACAAGAGTATAAACAATTTTAACAATATAATTAAGATATTAACCCAAACGGATCCCCGATTAACCTCTACACATCAATCTAATATCACACCCAAAATCTAACACACAAACGATCACAAATCCAAGCAAACATTTAAGGAAATTAGCTACTCATAATTGTAACAAAACCAATCAAATATAATGAAGACATGATTAAAATTGCAATAAAAAGTAATGAAAGTTCAATACCAATTGTAAGTAACAAGTTCCCAAAAATTCTCCAAGTAACTAAACGAAATTGAAATTGACGATTGTTTGATGAAAATATGAAATTGATGATTGTTCCAATGCTTCCAATGTTATGATAATGCCCAAAAAAATGATGAAAAAGATGATGTATTACTGCTGCCAACGTCTGGTATTTGATATGTGTTGGATAGTCTTTTGGTGTTCCATGATTAATCATTAAAAACTGCCAAGTAACTGCCAGCAAGTAGAATGCGTCGCCTGTGGTGAGAATGCGCCGCATTCTCACTTCCGAGCTGAATGCTTCAGGTGGCTTGCTCCATTGCGTCGCCTGTCCCACATTGCTTCGTCCATTTTCATTTTAAAGTCCAAAAACTCATTCCTTTTGTTCCAAAAGCACCTAACTCAACCTAAAACATAACTTTACAAAACATAAGCATAAAAGGGTCTTTCCATTACGTTTGGGACTCAAAACACAATGAATATCGCGATAAAATACTCGTATAAATGAGCGATATCAAACCCCCCATATTTAAGCATTTGCTTGTCCCTAAGCAAATCCGACTCAAGCCTACTAACAAGTTTACAAACATACAACTTAAGAAAAGATAGGGAATCACAGGCTCAAACATTTAACTAAATTTCGGTGTTAGAAATTTAAGATATGCGTGAAATTGCTAGATCGTAAAACCGACTACAAACATCTAAAGCTACTAAATTACTTAAGTAAACAAAAACCGCAATTTTCTAATGTTAACTCCTAATTCATCCCCTAGTTTAGATATGTCTAAATAATCACCCCTTTTCCCTCACTCTCCAACCGAAGTTGAAGCGATCAGCCTTTACCGCCGACCCCTATACCGCCTTGCTTTCGGGGAACCCTTAAAATATCACCAAGCATTTTATTCATTTGAGTACTTCTTTCTTTTGAGAATTATTTGGTTAGTCTACATCTTTTTCTTTTCCTCTCACTTTTGTTCACTTCAAATATTATAGATATGTATTTAAATTTTCTTTGAAGTGAACGGGTATAACGGGATTTGAGTCTTTGTTATAGTGAGGATCAATTTCTATTTTGTTGACGGGAAAGACCTATGGCCTTTTTCTTCGCCTCTAATTCTCCAAGGGCTTAAGTGACACTAGGATTCCCCAACTACCCCCGAAAGGGTGCAAGAGACTACAAGGGCTCGGTAGTAAGGATATCTAGTGATTATCTAGATTTTTGACTTTTCGGGGAAAGTTAAGGAACTAAAACTGGAAAACCTAAATTTTTATTTACAAGTATTTTATTAACTAAAGATGTTCCAAAACAATTTCACGTTAAAGTACCGGAATTAAGTTAAATATACAAGCCCCTATCATCTTCCCTAACTACATTTAAGCGTTTTGTTTTTTTTTGTTTCAGACTCTAAATGACTCAAATGGGACTAAAATAAACGTAATGGATATAGGGGACAAAACTAACTAATTTCCCGACCCCCCATAGTCCCTAATGTGTTCCATCGAAAAGAAAAACTAACTAACTAAAGGGAAATTAAAATAAAACTAAAAATACAAAAAGAAAATAAAGAAAGAAAACAAAACCGTGCAAGTTCCTTTTGATTTGGCATGATTTCCGAACTCTACTCCGTACTTGCTGAACTTAATGCCAGACTTGTTAAGCTACAAAACACAAAAACACACACGTTAATTAGCATAAAATAAACATCCTAAAAGAAGTAAAATAAAGTAGTTCCAAACACAACCAAGACAACCAAAAAGTAGATAGTTCAACAAACAAAGTAACATAACAACAAACAAGCCCCACAAGCGGCTTCATCTCTTCACTCTTCTGCATCGGGAGGTAACGGGTTGAACAACGGTGGCGGGTTGTACTCGGTCCACCCACTTGAAGATTCTGGAGCATGCGGATGGTATTGGGTACTAGTCAAATACTCCCAAGTCGGTTGGTAGCGCTCCATATGATAGTGAGTATATTCCCCAACCCGATTCACCTCTCGGCGTGTCCTATCAACCTCACGCCTAATATGCGACACATCAACCTGTGTCGCATCCACCTGTCGCCCAATGCGGTACATCTCGGTCATCATCGCCTGATAGTCAAAAGGTCCAGTGTGTGGCGGTGGTGCCTGAGATGTGGTACCCTCAATCAATCCCCCCTGTGCCTGTGTTTCCGGAGCATCCTCCTCATCAGTCTCATCCTCATCATCACTAGCATTATCCTCGTCACTACCCCAGTCTCCCGGTCGTGCAAATGCTCCCGATTTGTTAATTGCGTGTCCAAGCTTCAAATCCCCCTTCGTGATCCATTTCCAATCCACTGCCTTCGATAATCCCCTCATGTTCGCAGCAGTGTCCAAATTCAAATTCCGGGCTATTCGTGTGATGTAATGCCCGCATAACATGCCTCCACTAACCTTCCTACCCTTTCCTTGCTCACTCATGTACTTAACCAACGCCCATGGTAAATAAACAAAATTTGTAGGAATCCTCCTATCAAAATAATGCAACATCCACAAATCTTCCTTATAAATCTTATCATGATGAGTAGCGCGGTGGTTAATGTCACACCCCGTTAAAGCGGAATACAGGATGTGAAGAGCAATAGCATTCGATACACAATATATAGATAAACGCCAATGTCATCAAAGAAAAACATAATATCCAAGGTTTACGGAGTTTAAAACAAAGTTTACATATCCGAAATACAAAATGGGGTGTTCAACCAAACCACCCAAACCCATCCCGTTCTTGAAGTCATTCGCCCCAATAGCATAAGTCATCAACTAGCTTACTCGTTACCTGAAAATACGAGTCAAGTGTTAACTACGGGAGACGTAGTTAGCGAGCTACAAGTTTTAGTAAAGCATATGTTTTCAAGTTGTAATCGCATAACCATGCATAGAGTATCGCATCCAAAAGTAGTTATCACATAAAAAAAAAATGTATAGAGTATAGCATTTGTGTTTATAGGCATTGACCACATAGCGCGACTATGTGACAATCCTAAGTTTTGCCCAATGATCGTTGCTAAGCCTAAAGCCTACCCATTTTGGTATTATGCACCATCGTTATAAGTCGTTGTGGTGAGGGTCAATATACCCTAATAGCGCTATCCATATCTACTAACGGTCCTTTCCAAAGGGATTAATAGCAACTAATGTCCTTGGTAGTTTTCAGGAGTTTTCAATGGTTTCTCACGTCCATGTTGTACAAAGTTCGCAACATGACGATCAATTGCTTTAATCATTGGAAAATATAGCTTTCGTGTCCTCGACATTGTTGGCAAAACCCTCAACAATGCCGGAAAAATAGTTTTTCATATAAGTATTCAAGATATCAAAGTATTTCATAATAGCTTTCCCAAGTGTACAAGTGTTTTCGTAATAGCATTCAAAGTATTCAAGTGTTTTCATAAAAGCATTCGAGTACCAAATAGTTTTCGTTTTGCATTCAAGTATCAAAGCGTTTATCAGCTTAAATAGTTTTTAAGCCTATGACTCGCATTTCACCCCAAAAAGTATTAAAAGCGTTTAAAGAGTAGGGGTTTGTAACTTACTGTTTGCGAAGATAATCGTAAGCGGGAACGGTCGGAACGCGTGTCGGGAATCACCGAAAGCCTAATAATACCAAGTTTTTTTCAAGTGTTATTATGTTATTGTATGATATAATAGATAGTTTTTAGTTAGACTTTAAGTGTCAAGGTCCAATTTGTCCAAAAATCGTCCGAAACGGTTAGCGTTTTGTTTTAGTCCAAAAGCCCAAAATTAGCGTTATTGTTATTATGTTAAATATGTTTTGTTTGCTAAAGTGTCTTTTATTTTCTAACAAAATTTGGGCAGCGCTTCCGCGCCCAAATTCTATGTCCAAAATATAAAACACTTTCCCGCTCACAAAACACATATACATACATAACGTTTTTAAATATGTTCTTTTAGTATATTAAGTCCAATACTAGTCACCAATGTGTTCATTTTTACTAAACTCAGTCCCAAATGTCAAGTCTTAAAAGTCAGAATGCGTAACCAAGTTTTAAACGGCCAAAACGACATTTTCGGGAAGGACATCAGGCCGGTGCTAAGCACCTGGGCATAGGTGCTGCGCACCTGCCCTGCTGTTCTTCCTCTTTTTGAGTTTTTCTTGCATAATCGTTTATGTAAGTGATAGATCTTGACATGCAATCGGTATAAACCTTATTAATCATCATTATATCAGTTTATAAGTAACTTTTAACCATAAATTTGAAGATCTAAGCATCATTAATTAAAAACCCGTTTTTGTATAAAGATGGTTATAAAAGTTCATCAAAACTTGTTTTTATAGCTTAGATCATACATGCAATGAGTTATATTAGTAATATAAGTAAATAGGAAGAGTTTCTACCGAATGAAAGTGTTTAGATGATGATCTAGGCGGGTTTTGAGCTCCAAAAGTGTAGAAAACGTTTTGTAATCGAAATGGCTTTGTCCCTCTTGCTTCCTTTGCTTGTTTGAATGATTTTGATGGTGTAAAAGGTGGGTTTTAGTGGCTGTAAATGGCTGTGATTTTGGTGTTCTTGAGAGAGAAGTAGAGAGAGTTTGGGGGTGGGTGTGTTTAGTGTGTGTGTTTATGTTTTTATAAAATGAAAAAGAAAAGAAATAGGAATGGAAATGATGGAAATGGTAAAAGGGGGGCCTATGTTCTGCCAAAAACTCAGTAATAATGTGTAGAAATCGTTTGTGATTGGTTAGATTTATTATAAAAACGAGATAAGGACTAAAAATGTAAAGTTTTTGAATTCTGGCAAGAGGTGCTGCGCACCGTGCACTAGGTGCCGCGCACCGTGCATTAATTCAGATTTTATCTGATTTTTGTTTTTACGTTATTGCTTCGTTGGACCTTTTTGTTAATTGAAAGTTCTTAATTATGATACGTTATGAACTTAGGAAAGTTCATTAGGTGTTTTCTTGGTATTAGGACTTATATAATTTGATTCTGAAGTTGATTTTTGATTCCGACCCCGATCCGCGCTTAAAGGTTTAAATGAAGTAAACTTTCGTTTAAGAGTTTTGTGTGAGTTACTACAATCTTAGCTTAAGAGTTATGTCTACGTAACCACATAGCACATAAAATAATTAGTCATATCGGGCATCAAATAAACACTTAGAAGTTATAAGTTAGCGTTCTCGACCTTAGTTTAGACGGTTGTCACAGTTAACGGAATAACTAAGGGCTTTCTGCAACAAACGGAGCATTGGACAGCTTAATTCCGTAGCTTTGCTGGTGGTTTTATAGTTAGATCTTCCCGACAATCCCATCCAAATGTTTTGCCGATCAGTATAAACCTCCTCCCATGACCAGCTCCCCCTAGCTGAATATCGAGACATTCCGCCTTGCTCCAATTCCTCCTCGGTAATTAACACGACCAACTGTCCAAATTTTGCAACCGTAACCCGGTGCTCCTTTCCCCCGAGTATAAATTTCACAAACCCAGCATGAAAAATATCAGTCCAATTTGCCGGAAGCTTGTCTACCTCAATGCTAGAATAGAACTCCAAGCACCACTCATGATAAACGGGTTCCCGTATTTCAAAAGCCCTCTTCCAAATAGGTATATCAAAAGTATGCCCTTCCCAATCAACTCTCGTGATAAAATGGGACTCGAGCTCATCCGTAATCCCCAAGGTAGTGATGAGATCCCAATCCAAAAAACGGGGAGGTATAACCGACTTGTTCTGTAGGATGGCTAACTGATTGTTCAACTGAATCTTACTATTTGCATCGGCCCCGGGCCATTTCAACCATGGGTACGATTCATTCCGCAAGAATCGAGATTCGGTATTTGCTTTGTAAATCCGTCGTGTTTCATACACGACCTCCTCCTCCTCATCAGCCACAACTGCCATACGCTTACCCTATATACACAAAACATTAAGAAGAACAAGAAGTAAACATGTTAGAAACAAACTAAACGAAAAACAAAAAAAAAATATATATATATATATATATATATATATATATTTTTAAGTTCTGAAGCCAGATTGCGCCGCATTCCCATGACAGGCGGCGCAATTTGGGCAGTGACAGCAACGATTTTTACCAACTTTCTAGCAAACCTAAATCACGAAATCAAACACACCAAATACATGAAATCGACCTAAATTAACCTAAATAACAAACTACTAAGAAAATGGGAACCTAATTTAACCTAATCTAAAGTTTTCCCCAAATTGATTTAAACCTATGAACCCTAATTGAAAAATTGAAAAATTGAAAGATTAAAAGGTGTTAGAGATGCATACCGACTTCCCCATGAGTTGATT
>CAJVGC010000001.1:22106862-22212218 GCA_910822075.1 Senecio squalidus | reverse complement strand
CGGAGCATTGGACAGCTTAATTCCGTAGCTTTGCTGGTGTTTTATAGTTAGATCTTCCCGACAATCCCATCCAAATGTTTTGCCGATCAGTATAAACCTCGTCCCATGGACCAGCTCCCCCTAGCTGAATATCGAGACATTCCGCCTTGCTCCAATTCCTCCTCGGTAATTAACACGACCAACTGTCCAAATTTTGCAACCGTAACCCGGTGCTCCTTTCCCCGAGTATAAATTTCACAAACCCAGCATGAAAAATATCAGTCCAATTTGCCGGAAGCTTGTCTACCTCAATGCTAGAATAGAACTCCAGCACCACTCATGATAAACGGGTTCCCGTATTTCAAAAGCCCTCTTCCAAATAGGTATATCAAAAGTATGCCCTTCCCCAATCAACTCTCGTGATAAAATGGGACTCGAGCTAAGGTAGTGATGAGATCCCAATCCAAAAAACGGGGAGGTATAACCGACTTGTTCTGTAGGATGGCTAACTGATTGTTCAACTGAATCTTACTATTTGCATCGGCCCCGGGCCATTTCAACCATGGGTACGATTCATTCCGCAAGAATCGAGATTCGGTATTTGCTTTGTAAATCCGTCGTGTTTCATACACGACCTCCTCCTCCTCATCAGCCACAACTGCCATACGCTTACCCTATATACACAAAACATTAAGAAGAACAAGAAGTAAACATGTTAGAAACAAACTAAACGAAAAACAAAAAAAAAATATATATATATATATATATATATATATATATATTTTTAAGTTCTGAAGCCAGATTGCGCCGCATTCCCATGACAGGCGGCGCAATTTGGGCAGTGACAGCAACGATTTTTACCAACTTTCTAGCAAACCTAAATCACGAAATCAAACACACCAAATACATGAAATCGACCTAAATTAACCTAAATAACAAATAACCTAATCTAAAGTTTTCCCCAAATTGATTTAAACCTATGAACCCTAATTGAAAAATTGAAAAATTGAAAGATTAAAAGGTGTTAGAGATGCATACCGACTTCCCCATGAGTTGATTTTGAAAGATTTGGTGGAAGATAGTGAAGGAAATTGAGATTTCGGTATGTGTGTGTGTTTTTGGGTGTCGCCGTTTGAGAGAAAGGTTTGATAATGCGTTGTGTGTTTTTTTTAATTGGCGTTACATAAGGCAGTCAAACCCGTCGAATGCGCCGCATTCTTGGGACAGGCGGCACATTCCGACTTCAGTCCCTGATCCTAAACTTTTTTTTTCTTTTTTTCAAGTTAACTTAAACCACAACTTAATACTACTAAAACAAAAACGACACAAATAACAAATAAATAGAAGAAAAATGAGAACGAAAGTAAAAGATACAACAAACCGGGGTTTCTCCCGCAAATGCTCGTTTTTGGCTCGAATCACTAGCTTGACTCCTCCTCCAATGTCATCCGTTTTCCTCGTCCTCCTCAAGATAAATCTTCACTCGTTGACCATTAACGATAAATGACCCGCCATCATCCGTTTCTAATTCCAAATAGCCACCCGAGAAGACTCGTTTCACCAAATAAGGACCCGTCCACTTTGATTTCAACTTTGGTGCTTTGAACTTGTATTTGGATTGGAACAAAAGAACTTTATTTCCCTCTTTAAACTCTTTTCGCCGGATTTTCAATTCATGAACCATCTTCGTTATCGCCTTGTAAAGAGTTGAGTTCTCATAAGCGTTCCATCTCAACTCATCTAGCTCATGGAGTTGCAAAAACCGGGTCTCACCACTTGCTATCAAATCAGTGCTACATTCCCTAAGCGCCCAATACGCCTTGTGTTCTATCTCCATGGGCAAGTGATATGTCTTCCCATATAGCAACTTGAATGGAGTGGTGCCAATCGGTGTCTTGTAAGCGGTCCTAAATGCCCACAATGCTTCGTCTAACTTCTTTGACCACAAGGAAGGGTTGTTATTAACCGTCTTCTCCAAGATACGCTTAATCGCCCGGTTAGTATTTTCGACTTGCCCACTTGTTTGGGGGTGGTAGGAAGTCGAAAACCTATGTTGTACCACGTATCTTTTCAGCACTTTCTCCATTTGGTAATTGGAAAAATGAGTTCCCCGATCACTAATCAATGCTTTCGGCATGCCAAACCTACAAAACAAACTTCGCAAAAAGTCAATAACCACGTTAGCATTATTAGTGGGTAGAGCCTTTGCCTCGACCAATTTAGACACGTAATCCACCGCCACCAATATGTAGACATTCCTATTCGACGGTTTAAACGGCCCCATGAAATCGATACCCCAAATGTCGAAAACCTCGCATACTTGTATGCTTTGTTGTGGCATCTCATCTCGTCTAGTAACCGTACCTTGTCTTTGGCACGAGTCACTCGTCCTAACCAAGATATGCGCCTCCTTAAAAATAGTAGGCCAATAGAAACCCGCGTCATAAACCTTCTTCCCCGTCACTGATGGACCATAATGTCCCCCCGTTGGGCCATGGTGACACTCATCAAGAATTCTCCTAGTTTCAGCTCCATAGACACACCTCCGTACCATACCATCGGCACACATTCTAAACAAAAACGCTTCCTCCCAAAAATAGTATTTTGCATCCGAAAATAGCTTCTTCCTTTGTTGATAAGTAAGCTCTCTACTAATGACTCCACCCGCTAAGTACTTAGCTATATCGGCATACCAAGGACCCCGTTCACCATCTATTCTTCCAACAAATGCCAACCGTTCATCCGGAAAAGTGTCTCTAATATCTTCTTCATTTAACGCCCCAAGACTAGGATTTTCCAAACGGCTCAAGTGATCCGCCGCCACATTCTCTCGACCCCACTTATCTTGGATCTCCACATCAAAATCTTGCAATAACAATATCCACCTAATCAATCTCGGTTTAGCATCTAACTTTGAGAACAAAAAATTCAACGCCGAATGGTCCGTGAATACCACCGTTTTACTAAGCACCAAATACGACCGAAACTTGTCAAATGCAAACACTACCGCTAATAACTCCTTCTCGGTGGTTGTGTAATTCTGTTGAGCTTCATTAAGAGTTTTGCTTGCAAAGTAAATATGCTGAAAATGGTTGTCAATCCTTTGTCCCAAAACAGCCCCTACCGCAAAGTTACTCGCATCACACATAAGTTCAAACGGCAAATCCCAATTCGGTGACACTAAGATTGGTGTGTTTGTCAACCGTTCCTTCAACAACTCAAACGCCTACATACAATCCTCCGAAAATTCAAATTTTGTGTCTTTCTCCAACAAGCGAGTCATAGGCCTAGTGATCTTCGAAAAATCCTTAATGAATCGCCTATAGAAACCCGCATGTCCTAGAAAACTTCTAACCGCTTTTTCATTCGTCGGTGGTGGTAATTTTGCTATCACTTCTATCTTTGCTCTATCAACCTCAATTCCCGCTTTAGAAATCTTGTGCCCCAACACAATCCCTTCCTTTACCATGAAATGGCACTTTTCCCAATTTAGTACCAAATTCGTCTCCTCGCAACGTGCCAACATCCTTTCCAAGCTCTCTAAGCATCCGTCAAAAGAACTCCCATAAACCGAGAAATCGTCCATAAAAACCTCCATAGAATTCTCAACCATATTCTGAAAAATCGCCATCATGCACCTTTGAAACGTACCCGGCGCATTACACAACCCGAATGGTATCCTCCTATACGCAAATGTACCGAACGGACAAGTGAAAGTTGTCTTCTCTTGGTCCTCGGGATCAATTGGAATTTGAAAATAACCCGAGAAACCATCGAGAAAACAATAGAATTCATTCTCGGCCAACCTCTCGATCATTTGGTCCATGAAAGGAAATGGAAAATGATCTTTCCTCGTCGCTTCATTCAACCGTCTATAGTCAATACATACCCTCCAACCCGTCACTGTTCTCGTAGGAACCAATTCGTTCTTCTCATTCATAACCACGGTCATCCCACCTACACAATGTACCGGACTAAACCACTGGCTATCCGCTATCGGGTAGATGATCCCTGCATCCAAAAGCTTAACAATTTCCTTCTTGACCACATCTTGCATATTCGGTTTCAGTCTCCATTGTCGTTGCACAACGGGTTTTACATCATCTAAAAAGTTGATTTTGTGTTTACAAAAATCTGAACTAATCCCCGGAATATCCGAAATGCGCCAAGCGAAAGCCTTTTTATGACTTTTAAGGACCGTTAGTAATTTAACCTTCTCATCTTCCAAAAGTGAAGACGAGATAATAATTGGAAGACTAGAATTACCCTCTAAGAATGCATACTCGAGATGTTCAGGTAATTATTTAAGCTCCAAGTCCTTTGGGGGATCTTCAATTGAAGTTTTGATCCTCGCCCCTTCGGTAATCACCAACTCCTTCACTTCATTTGAACTTTGCTCTTCATCTTCCTCTTCTTTCCCAATGGCATTTAACATCTCCATTTCCGCTTCCTCTTCCAAAATGCCTTCCCAATCAAGATCATAATCCGCATCATCTATAACATCAATTCTAAAACAAGACTCGTCAGTAGAATAAGAGTGTTTCATAGCTTGATTTAGAGAAAATGTTGCCCTTTCATCACCCAAACCCAAAGATATTTCCGTATCCCTAACCCGGATGATAGCATCCGCGGTATTTAGAAATGGTCTTCCGAAGATGAGAGGAACTTTTTCATCCTCCTCCATCTCAAGAATCACAAAGTCTACGGGATATAAAAATTCTCCAACCCGTATAAGCATATTTTCGGCAATACCCAATGGATATTGATAAGATCGATCGGCCAATCTTATGCTCATACGTGTTGGTGTTAAAGCACCCGAAGAAAGTTTAGTGTAAATAGAGTTGGGCATTAAATTAATGCTCTCCCCTAAATCTGCTAGTGCACTAAAAGTAAAATCATCATTAAATGTGCAAGTTAACAAAAAACTTCCTGGGTCTTCAAGCTTTGGTGGGATAGACCTCTTCACAATAGCTGAGAATTCGGCATTGAGGAACGCGGTGATTTTCTCCATGTAGTCTCCTTTCCCGCTCACTAGCTCCTTCATGAATTTGGCATAGTTCGGCATACCTGCAATAAGATCAACTAAAGGAACATTAATCTTAACGATTTTCATTAGTTCAATAAATTTTCCGTATTGCTCCCTTTTCTTTTCCTTTCTAAGCCTGTGAGGATATGGGATATGTGGCTTATACGCTCCTTTTACTTCGATTTCCAGCTCCTTTTCTTTGTTAGGAACCATTGGTTCCTTCCCGGGCCTAGACTCCATCTCTATTTCTTCTTCATCTTCCGAATCACTGTCTACAGGCTCCATGCGCCGCATTCCCATGACAGGCGGCGCATTCTGGGCAACGGGAGTCGCAACAGGTGAAGCATGAGGAAACGCATTCCCCTCGGAAGTGAGATTGCGCCGAATTCCCATGACAGGCGGCGCATTCTCACTTGTTCCAGACCCGTTTTGATTTTTCTTCTTGTTCAGCCCATTTTATCCACTTCCCCCATACTTAGGTCCCGACCTAGTCTCAACAACATTAACATGTTCATCCCGATTGTTAGGGTGTACGTATTTCGACCCTTGGTTCGACGATCCTCCATTATTGTTTTGGTTTTGCCTCGGGTTTGGTTGGGTTGAACTAGGCATTGGACCCGTTGGTCGGTTTGAAAACTTCTCACTTAGCCTTTCAAATTTCCGTTCTAAGTCTTGCATATTGGCTTGAGTGTTCCTTTGGTTTTGCTCCCATTTCTCGGTAAATCCCTTCATTGAGTTAGCTAATAAGTCGTTTGTTGCTTTTTGAGAATAGACAAAATCCTTCATCATTTCCGTGAAGCTTGGTTCCTCGGTTCCCTCTCTTGGTTTCGATTGATTGGGTTGAAAACGTGCCTCATTTCTATTTCCCCGATTCTGATTTCCATACCCACTATTTGCTCGGTTTTGATACCCGTAGTTGGCATAGTTTGCTTCTTCGGTTTTCGGCTCACAATCATCCGTATAGTGAGGTCCTCCACATTTCCCGTAACCATTTTTCACCAAGTGGACATCTTTCTCCAAACGACCCATCCTATTCTTCATTTCATCACCCAAGGACTTAATCTCGTTCACCACTTCCTTGTTACTACTACTACTACCTCCTTCTTCGACTTGGTTTACCGTTCCTCTTACTCTTCTATTTCTAGTGACCCGGTCCCTAGCAATTCGAGCTTGGACTTGCTCTTCCATCATCCGGTGCGCCTCATTTGGTGACTTATATAAGAAACTACCACCACCCGCTAAATCCAAATCATGTTGAGAGCGACTATCCAAACTATAGTAAAATATGTCTATCACTTCATCCCGATCCAAATCGTGTCCATGGCAATTCCTCAACAATTCTTTAAGCCTAATCCACGCATCCGTAATGGTCTCGTTATCCCATTGTTGAAAAGATTGGATTTGGTTCAAAAGCTTCCTACGCAAAATAGGTGGGAAGAATCTCGTCACAAAGAGCTCTCTCATTGCTTCCCAACTTTCAATTGTACCCGGTTCCAACTCATTAAACCATGTTTTCGCCTCTCCCGTGAGAGACGATGGATATAAACTCAACATCACACTTTCCTCATGACCCGCTCCATATCGAAACATTTTGCACGTCTCCGTAAAACTCGCCACAAAAGTCAGCCCCCAAAAGTGCTATCTTGAATCATCTTGAGGTGATGACCTTTAACGGAAAAGTCAGCCCCCAAATCCGGTGCTACAATAGCCGACCCATTCGTTTGTGGTACTATCCGGTTCCTATTGATCATCGGTATGTCAAAAGGGTTGGGTGGGTTGTTTTCCACTATGGGTCTTTCTCCATCCTCCATTTTTTCTTCAAAAACAACTTCGACTTCCTCCTCGGAAGAATCGTTTTCACTATAAACTACTGATGCTGCTGCTGCTAAACCTCGTTTCCTCAAAAGTTTTTCCGGATCAGAAAGAGGGCTATGCACTTGTTTCCCTTGGGACCTCGTGTACATCCACAATCAATAATCCTGAAAATCACAACAAAACAAACAAATACCCGTGAAAAATATTCAAACAAGTAATCAAACAAAAACTAAAAACTTCAACTAAATCAAGTCCCCGGCAGCAGCGCCAAAAACTTGATGTGAAAAATCTAGTTTTCCGAAAATAAACCTTTACTAGATTACTACACGGGCAGTGTACCCTTGTCAGTTGTAAAATAGTATTGGCAAATATCGGGTTCGAACACAGGGACTATTTATAATTGAAAGTTTTAGTTTTAAATAACAAATAACACGTAACAAATTGGTTTTAGTCTTAAGAAGACTTGATTATACTAGCGATAAAAATACTCTTGAATTCAAATATGGATAAAAAGACGCTTGCTTGGACCGTTTACGAATGTATGTTATTTCTTAGGTGTGAAAATGTCGATAAACTTCTAATGTAAAATCCTAAGTTCCTTTCGAATACCGGATTACTCCAATTACCTAACCATGCAACGATTCCTTTCGAATACCGTTAACACCTCAAGTAATTGTGCATAAAGTTTCAAGCCGATGTGTGAGAATTAATCTATAAGCTTCCTTTCGAATAGCTTACTAACTCCTAAACCGATTTCTCTTAATTTAGTAGCTAGCGTTCGTGTTAATACCTACTTGTTTTAATTGTTGTTAATGATTCCTTTCGAATACCACTAACTTATAATCAACTAAAGACCGGCCGATTAATTCGTTCCTATTTTAGTAAAAATTACGGATTCCTTTCGAATATCCGTTTTTAGATTACCAAACAAGAGTATAAACAATTTTAACAATATAATTAAGATATTAACCCAAACGGATCCCCGATTAACCTCTACACATCAATCTAATATCACACCCAAAATCTAACACACAAACGATCACAAATCCAAGCAAACATTTAAGGAAATTAGCTACTCATAATTGTAACAAAACCAATCAAATATAATGAAGACATGATTAAAATTGCAATAAAAAGTAATGAAAGTTCAATACCAATTGTAAGTAACAAAATTCTCCAAGTAACTAAACGAAATTGAAATTGACGATTGTTTGATGAAAATATGAAATTGATGATTGTTCCAATGCTTCCAATGTTATGATAATGCCCAAAAAATGATGAAAAAGATGATGTATTACTGTTGCCAACGTCTGGTATTTGATATGTGTTGGATAGTCTTTTGGTGTTCCATGATTAATCATTAAAAACTGCCAAGTAAGTGCCAGCAAGTAGAATGCGTCGCCTGTGGTGATAATGCCCAATGTTATGATAATGCCCAAAAAAATGATGAAAAAGATGATGCTCCATTGCGTCGCCTGTCCCACATTGCTTCGTCCATTTTCATTTGAAAGTCTAAAAACTCATTTTAAAGTCCAAAAGCACCTAACTCAACCTAAAACATAACTTGTTGATGCACTTTTTGGATGTCCATAGCTTTGCAAACGCATTATTAATGTTTACTTGTAATGTTGTACACCTAGTTGGTTGTAAAAGTGCGAAATTCACCTTCTGCATGATTCATGCGGATGTGGGTTCATACGCACGGATGAGAGTCTCATCCGTGCGGATGAACAGTTATATTTGGTCTGATGCTTAACGTTCATCCATACGGATGAGAGTCTCGTCCTTGCGGATGAGAGTCTCGTCCGTGCGGATGAGAAACAGTCCTATATATAGTGAATTTTCTGCATCTTTTAGGTTAAGAGTTTTAAAGAGGCTGTGATTTTTGCAGAGGTTTTTAGGGTTTTGGAGGCGCCCCGATCCGACCGATCACCGGATTAGGAGAAGATTATGTTCAATCTTCTCCTTAGCCTAACCACCATTTCTCAGTTTAAACCATTGTAATCATTAACGTTTATAAATAATATTTGGTTTATCTTTGATTATTCGTGTTTATCTCTTTCGTCTAATCAATCCGTTGCACGTTCTTGTTAATGCGTTCTTGTGTTAATCGGACCTACAAATTGGTATCAGAGCCGGTTAACCCCGTGCTCTTGATCTGGATCAAACGGGATTGAAGACGTTAAAAGGTTTAGATTTTTCTCCAAGTTTTCGGATTGATTTTGTTATGTTTTGAGGTTGGATTGATGGTATGGTTGAAAGGGTTTGTAAATCAGGTTATCTGGAGTCTCTGGGCATTTTACGGGGTCAAAATCGCGATCAAAATGACCAAAAAGGGATTTTCGGTTTTCTGTCGGCGGACTGTTTTACCAGCTATCGACGAACTTCATTCATGCGGATGTAAGTTCATTCGTACGGATGTGAATTCATCCGTGCAAATGAGTTAAGTCATACGTACGAATGAGGTGTTCCATTTTAAGACTAACGGATAGATCCATCCGTACGAACCAGAAGCTGATCCGCACGGATGAACTCTTCATCCGTACGCATGAAAGAATCAGTTGAGATTAAATGTCTATACGTACTGATAAGTCCTCATCTGCACGAACGGGTATTTCATCCGTACGGATGAGGATCAGAACCTTCACTTTCGGTTGTATCATGTCTAGATCCGGTATGTAACCTCCTTATTTTATCGGGTCAGTTTTAAAGTGAAGTTGTGGAGAAAAACAGTATTATGAAGATTTTTGTGGGGTAATTGGGAACATCCGGTTATTTATGGGCCATTAACGTTTATTTATTTATACCGCGTTTATTGTGATTCCGTTGTGGAGAGAATCTGGTTATTGTTTCGCAATCACAGGTTATGGTGCATGATCTTTGATGAATTTGAATGTGTGCCAATTTGTTACGGATTATTAGTTGTGAATGAAGTCCTCTAATTTTTTCCTAATACATTTTAAGTCATGATGAAGAAGGTTTGAGCTACAATGTCTATATATTGGGATGAGCTTATCTGGAGGGGGAAATTTACAGTTGGTAGTTCATAGCAGATTGTTGTATGTGAAGATTGTCACATTATTGAAATGATCGTATCGAAGTCTGTAGAGTTCAGTCTCAGGGGGAGTCTTACTGCTTATGGTATTATGTGCTGCATGTTTATTCGAGTGAAGTCAGAGAAACTACAGAATGTCCAATTAGCATTTCAACAACAACGAGCGGAAAACGTTGGTGTTCGAAGTTCGATTTGTCATGTTTATTCGGGAAGACTTTGATGAAGCTTGAAGATTCAAGAAATACTGATACCACGACAGAGACTGACTGAAGATTGCAAGAGGTGTCTACAAGAATTTGCAAGCTATGTCCAAGGGGGAGTTTGTTGATGCACTTTTTGGATGTCCAGAGCTTTGCAAACGCATTATTAATGTTTACTTGTAATGTTGTACACCTACTTGGTTGTAAAAGTGCGAAATTCACCTTCTGCATGATTCATGCGGATGTGGGTTCATACGCACGGATGAGAGTCTCATCCGTGCGGATGAACACTTATATTTGGTCTGATGCTTAACGTTCATCCGTACGGATGAGAGTCTCGTCCGTGCGGATGAGAAACAGTCCTATATATAGTGAATTTTCTGCATCTTTAAGGTTAAGAGTTTTAAAGAGGCTGCGATTTTTGCAGAGGTTTTTAGGGTTTTAGAGGCGCCCCGATCCGGCCGATCACCGGATTAGGGAGAAGATTATGTTCAATCTTCTCCTTAACCTAACCACGATTTCTCAGTTTAAACCATTGTAATCATTAACGTTTATTAATAATATTTGGTTTATCTTTGATTATTCGTGTTTATCTCTTCCGTCTAATCAATCCGTTGCACGTTCTTGTTAATGCGTTCTTTTGTTAATCGGACCTACATAACTTTACAAAACATAAGCATAAAAGGGTCTTTCCATTACGTTTGGGACTCAAAACACAATGAATATCGTGATAAAATACTCGTATAAATGAGCGATATCAATTATTATTATTATATTTATTATTTTTATATATTTATTATTTTTATTATATAATTTTAATTATGATTATTATATTTATTATTTTTATTAAATTTTTACGATTATTATTTTGTATACTAGGTGGCATCGCCAGTTTTGTACCCTTAGTCACACAGCCACACCGGCTCATGTGCTGGTTGCATACCGTGCCGCTTTCACCGCCTTGGAAGAGGGCCAGTTTATTTGGTGTCCTTATACCGCTGTACTGAGGGACCTTGTGTATGATTGCCGGAGAGACAGCGGGTTATGGGCATACAGTGGATGGCTTGTCTGGTGGTGTGTTGCGGAACCTCATGTACCGAACCGAGTATGCTGACAGTTTGCATTCGGGCAAGGGGTTCCTGAAAGTTTGTATATATTTTCAGTTGCACAGCACAAGAGGAACCACGAGGTTAAGTTTAGCGGGGGACGAGGTACAGATTGGGTGGAGAAGAAAGATGCTGAGATAGTGTGTTGGAATGATAGACACAACTGTGTCTATCATTTTAATGGACTAGCGGGGGGCGGTGTTCATTTTCAAAACAAAAAAACTAACCAAAATAATTTTTTGGCATTTTGTACGTAGCATAAAACACACCAAAAAAACCAGAAATAATAATCTAACTTTTACAAACTCTAAAACAATAACATATTAACAAAACATAATTTGAAATTTTTTCATAAAAATCATCAAATTACATACATAATTAACCCTAAACACTAACACTTAACCATTTTCAAAAAAAATAAAAAAACCGAAACTCCAAAACCGCCTAACAATACCGGAAACTGCATAGAAAACCGCCAATTATTTAATCAAAAGTCGGCATTCCCAATGCCGGCTATTGACACGTCGGATAAAGTGCACTCGTGACTGGACAAGAAGTAAGTGGAAATCCTACGTGGTAGGTGATTTGGCAAGAGCCGGCATTGCCAATGCCGGCTATACGAGAATTACAAGTTTTTTCCGGTGAAATCCACCGGCGCTAATTCCGGTGGAGAAAAATCTATTCCGGCCAAATTGTCTATAAAAAAAAGGCTTTTGAAATGGTCTAAAACGTCTTTATAATGGTTTTTAAACCGCATTAAAAACACCATTCCAATAAAATAAAATCTTTTTTAACATCGATTTTAAAACCGATCTAAATAATACTATTTGGAATAGTTATATAAGAAACAGTTCTAAAGAGTACTTACAAATATAAATTGATTTGGAACGGTTAAAAAAAACCATTCTAAAATTTACTTTCAAATAAAAATTATACTATTATTGATTAGTCGTTTTAAAACGGTTATTTAAGAAATCGTTTTAAAAAGAGAATCTTATTTTAGCACGTTTTAATAAATAATTGTTTCAAAAAAGAATAAAGCAAACGATTAAAATGTATTAAGGTTTTTCACACACATTCGCTTGATAACTATTAAAATGTATTTAGGTTGTTCACACATCATTTGGTTAATATAACTTCTAAAATGTATTTACGTTGTGACACATTATCTGCTTAATATAACTATATGTGTTGACATATGTTTATCAAAAACATTAAATAAATATAGAGTTTTCTTATAAAAAGAAAAATTTTCAAAATCTTCAATTTTTATCCCTCAAACTTAAACTTAAAGCAAAAAATTAGGATGAATAAGTAATTCCGGTTCATAAAACATTGATACATAAAACACATACTCCTAAATTTTGGTGTCATTTTTTTGAGGTTTATGTATAAGATCATTTTAAACATGTTTGAACTATTGGCGCCCAACTTTAACAAACTCATACATTATTCTTCTATTCAAATCCCGTCTTTGCCTATGGAATCGCGCCAGGGTCGGGTTCGGGTCGGGCTGGGGCTCCGGACTTTACAGTGTAGATACGGGTTTGGTTTTTTATTCGGGTCTGGTTCGGATCGGTCTTCCTGCACGTGGCCTGCTTCTTGACACGTGTATGCTCCGTGTCGTCTTTTCTCTACCCCCGTCCCTCTGTTTCCCGCTTCTCTCTTTTATATTCTTTCTCTCTTTCTTCAAGGTGAAACCCTCTCTCGAAATCCTAACCTCACCATCTCTGGAAACCCTAACCTCTTTCTCTCTTTCTCCTGCGTATTTTCGGTCGGAATAGTTGTGGTTGCTTTAGAGTGGATGACGTCAAACATTTTTTCGACTCTAACAACAGGTGTGGAGGCTTTGCTGTTCCTTCGGAGGTATGGAAACATCGTTTCTGGTTTTGGTGTTTTTTTTCATTTATGTCGAATTTAAATTACAGAGTTTTTGTTGTTTATGTATATGCATGTTGATTATTTGTGTTGTTTTGATGTTGTTCTGTTTTTGGTGTTGCGTTGTGGTGGTAGAATAGTAATGGAGAGAAAGTGATGAATCTGCTTCTCAAAAATTGCGAAAAGGCAGGTGAGAATATTAATAATTCAAATTCGTGTTGTTGAATTTGTTAATGTCTTGAACAATTGGATTGACATTTCATTGGTTTGTTATGATTTTGAAAATCAGCAAAACAGGGAGTCCTCATTTGTTGTTAGACTCGAGAGGATGTTTGATTTCATTCGCTTTGAATTTCCCGCAATAAGGGTTCCCATGGCTAGACGTGGCTTGTCTACCAAAGGGCAAAAAGCCCAGCTGCTGACCAATTGCCTCGGATTCGAGGTCTCTAATGTTGATGGATACTTTTTTTTACTATAGTGTATATTCTTCCTTTTGGTTTTGGCAATGTGGTTTTTCTTGAAAAGCTGTTGATTATTTTGTGTGTTTAGTGATACTTTCTTTGTGATGAATTTCAGGGTTTACTAAAGGACTGTGTTTGTGGCAGAAAAAGTGACTGCGGGATCAATAAAGTCAGCAGAATGTCAAAGACATATATGCTACTAGCATGTGATATAGTAAATAAGGATGGTAATTAATTTGTTTTCCATTGTATGCGTAAATTGTTCTGTCTGTAATTGTTTTTCAAACATAATTATCCGAAAACAAAATATGAAAAGGTAGAACAGAAAACAGACAAAAGTTGAAGGATTGAGAAAGATGAATTATTAGTTTGAGCTGAAAATTGGGGTTTCTGGAAACAGGTTTTTCGATTTGAATGTTAGGGTTTTGGGTTGGAAAAACTTGGGTACATAGTTGTTGAGTCAACAGCAAAAAAATTGTCTTCGGGTTTCCGTCCTCCTGCGGGCTGTGGTGTGTCTTTCACACTTTGCAGCAGCACGGATATGACGAGACAATTTTTTCTGCTGTCGTCTCATTGATTATGTGCCCAAGTTTTTCAAACTCAAAACCTTTCAAATCCAAAAATCTCTTTTCAGAAACCCTAATTTTCGGCTCAACCTGGTAATTGATCTTTTTCAGTTCTTCGATTTTGGTTTGTTTTGTCTTCTTCGTTTTTATGTTTTCTTTTTAGACAATTGTGTCAGTTAAAGGTGAGCATCTGGCTGGAGTTAGAGAAAAAAGTGAAAGCTGCTTGGAACGAGGTATAGGAACCACGTATGTCATAGGGTGCGGTGTACTCTATGGCTTTGGAGGTTGCTGTTACTCCTTTCGACCATCCTTCACTTTTTTCTTTAACTTCAGCAAGATGCTCAGCTTTAACTCAACAGTATGTATAAACGGTCTATTTCTTTTTATATAAAGTGATTAATAGAGTTTAAAGTCATATGATATGTTTGGAGAAAGTGGGAAATTCCAAATTTAAACTCTTTACTGACGTGTTGATGTGGTCGTCTGACCTTCGTTGAAACGGATATCAGTAGCTACCGAAACTCGTAGATGGGATATAGCAGGCCAAACATTTGGATGAAAAGCCTTTCATCTATCTGTTTGACCTACAATATTCTGCGAATACTCTGCAGTTTCGATAGATATTGATTTTCCTTCCAACCTACCTCACGTGACTTCACTAACATGTAAGGACGGAGTTTAACCTTGGAATTTTCCATTTTCTCCTAGCACTTCATATGGTTTTGAACAACGTTATTCACTGTATTTTTTGGTAAGTAAGAAATCAAATTCAAAAAATTTGAAACGCTTGGGAAAGATGGAAATACCTGCTGACATCCTTATGGAGTAAGTCGAGTTAGGTTGGCAGCCATCGAATGTGGGGAGTGGAATGTCGGAGGTCTAACACTTGGATAAAAGGTTTTTATCCAACTGTGGGACCTCCGGTATTCCATTCTCCAGGTTCGATGACTGTCGACCTTACTTCATACGAAATTCTAATAGGTCCATCAGCATGTGGGTATCAACTTTTTCTTTAGAAATTTCTATTTCCCACGGGCAATTCAAATGGTTATTTAATTCATTTGGACCTAATTTTTCAGTTGCAGATTTAGTGGATCATGTTGTTTAATTGCTAATTCAGGTTTCTGTAATTTTAGGTTGTAATTCATTTGATCTTTTTAAGAGGCTATGATGATGAATTTCTTTAACACATCTGACTGTATTCAAGTAGAGTTGAGATCATCTGTATCTTGGCAGGGCAACTCGGATGGTTATGTCAGATGGCATTGCAACCGATAAGTAAGTTTGCAGCCATGGCAGATTGGTCCACTTTCTTTGGTTGTTAATAAATATGAGCCCCATAAGCATTACATGGAAGTCGAACCCATTTGTCTATTCAAATTCCGTCTTTTCCTTTGAGGTCGGGTTAGGTTCCGTATGGGCCAGGGTATTTCCGGGTTTTGGGTTTAATTCTTGGGTTTTGGTGTTTTTTAGCTTATTTTAACACCTCTGAGTGAATACAGTTTAAGCAGAGTTGCGATTATTTGTATCTTGGCAGGGCAACTCGGATGGTTATGCTAAATTGCATTGCAACCGATAAGCAAGTTTGCAGCCATGGCAAATTACTCCAATTTGTTTGATTGTTAACAAATCTGAGCCTCATAATCATTTTGGTTCCTGTAACTCATTTTGGTTCCTAAAATTTTACGAAAGTGATATTTTTATTATTCTAATCTTCGTTGCGGATTGAGTGGTTAAAAATATAGGATTTTTATTTTCGTATTGATGTGGGGTAGTAGTATCGGGCATAGTATTACTTGGTATTTGGTTGTTGTCGGCCTCCACAACGTTGTTGTGTTTCTCAGATTCCGGTTTCTGCTGAATCATCTTTGCCTAAACATTTTGATTGTCGTGGTGTGCTTCCTGCTCGCGAGGAAAGAAAGAAGGGCGACAACGTTGACTTCAGATTTGACTGTTTGCAGCGTGGGAGCAGATTACCCAAAAAATACCTGGGAACAGTGAAAAAAAAAGATATCTCGGTAACGAAAACTTAGTTGTTGTCATCACTGTGGTACTCTTTTTTGGTATGACAAGAGGGTTTTCCATTGTTCGGCTCGTGGTAATGCTGTTTATAGTCGATGCTGCAAGTGTTATCTATATCATATTATTGTAACAGAACTATGGTTAACATATTCGAAGGAATTATTAAAATTTTATAGACATCATTTATAAGGTGTTTGACTTTGGCATATTCAAACTGTTTACTGTATATTATAAAAACGCAAATAGATAATTCAACGTAACAACTTTCATAGATTAAACGAGCGGAAACGTAGCGAACCCAAAGAGCAAAAAAATTCAGCAACATACCGGACCTCGTGCAACGCACGAGAGTCCCCTAGTTAACTATAACAAAGCACTTCAAACATTCATTTATATACTTACTCAAATATTTAACACATTGCATTCAAAAGAATCTTAAAATTTGCTTCCTTTTCATCTAAAAATCTAGTTGGTTTAGTGGTGATAACATAGGACATGTAAATCAAGTTAAAACGTGTTGGTCAATACAATGAATTATAATAAATAGTTAAAACAAGTAGTTTGACTCACAATATTGATAAGAATCTAGAATTTCTATCTATATCGTTGCATAACAATGATGAAATTGCAATCACTGATCACATGGTGACAAAAGTTTTCTAAAATCCATGGATCCACCGCCAAGAATCACATGTCATTTATATATTTCGAGTCCTAGCTAGGTCCATGATACATATACACAAAAATTCCTAAAAAATATGAAAACTAGTATCATCATTCCATCCTTAGGAACTATTCTCTTTTCTATGTTTTCATTCATCGTTTTGGTGATTTTTATTCGTATTATAACGAATTCATTTCAAGCCATGACCACGAGAAACTTACCACCATCGCCACGGAGACTTCCAATCATCGGAAATCTCCACCAACTAGGATTAAACCCTAATCAGTCGCTCCAAACATTGTCCCATACATATGGTCCAATCATGCTGTTACATTTTGGTAGTGTACCTACGCTTGTAGCTTCGTCTGGTGAAGTAGCCCAAGAAATCATGAAAACCCATGATATATCATTCTCTAGTCGACCATATTTACGTATCGCCGACCTGCTAGTGTATGGCTCTAAGAACATAGCATTTTCTCCTTATGGTGAATATTGGAGGCAATTGAAAAGCATTTCAGTACTACATCTTCTATGCAATACGCGAGTTAAGGCTTTTCGTCAAGTAAGAGAAAAAGAAATATCTCATTTGATTGACATGCTTGGAGAAAGTTGTAGTACTTTGGTCGACATGTACAACAGGGTTTACGCTACACCGAAACAGCATCAAAGCTGTCATCTTGGTAAGACTTTCTCTGGAACAACCGTCGAAAAATTCAGGTTATTCTCAGTTACTACATCGGTTCGATTCTCTAGTTACTCTTTTATCGTGTTCATATTGTTCGAGTTCATAATTGTTGTGTCTTTAATTTTCGGAACCAAAAGTCGGAATCAATCTATAAATCCTAACACCAAATAAACAATACAAGAACTTGACTAAGTTCATAACGAAAACTAATAAGATTCTGGTCCTTAACTAACTATAACGGAAAACTTAAAACGTCACCGAGCTGGAAAAGCCTTCCAGCCGACGGCTGAAGGCTGTCAGCCAGCGGCTGGATATGGCCAGCCGGCGACTAAAAGGCCGCTGGCAGTAGCTTGATGACTCATAATTGCATGTTTGTTGATTGGGGAAAAGTTAGGCTCGGGCATTGGACCAATTACTGGCCAAAAACCCTTCCCTAGGCCAGAAATCCCTTTCCCCAACTCACCCCTAAACACATTTCACATCCATTTCAAATTTACACACACATTACTCTCTCTCTCTCTCTCAAAATCTCTCACTTTTCCCTCTCAAGAACATAAACAAAACAGAAATATAACACCATTTACAGTCCATAAAGCACCATAAATCGACCACCTAATCCATACAAAATCGTTCTAAGCAAGAGGGTAACAAAGGGAAGCTTTTAAATCGGGTTTTGGAGAAGTTTTCATCTACTTTCGAAGCTAGAAACTCATCCAACCGTCACTTTGCTTTTTCCTTTGGAAAAACCCTTTCTTTTTACTGTTTTTATCTAAATATTCACGTGCATGTAAGATCCATTACTAAAAATGTGTTTTTATAAAGATCTAAAACGTTTTCTTGCTTAAAAACGAGTTTTTACAATAGATCTTTTAACTTACAAATCTAAAAGAAACAGTGACTTTACTCTAAAAACATATATATTTGATAAATAACAGTTTGCATGTTCGAATCTAACCTTTATACAAGCTAAAAATCGAAAAATAACGAAATCTAGAAACTGGCTGAAGGCTTCTGGCCGGCGGTTGAGTGTCTCCAGCCGCCGCCTAAATACTGTTGTTCATAACAATTGTCGTTTTAAAGGCTTTAAACGTAAAAATAAGCTAAAATAAGTTACCACAGATTATATATTTTGGAAAGCTCACTGTTATTGATAAAGAAACTGTTTGGAAAAGCTTTTGGAATTAAAACATTTGTATTATCGTTCTTATTGGTTATATTGCATGTTTTAAAGCGGGAAAATGTTTTGAAAATGGACTTAATTTTTATAGCGCGAAGGCGCTGCCCAAATTTCACCGTAAAATATATTCCAAATTCAGTAACTTGGTATTTTCGGGACTTATACACGTTGACTTTGAACTTTGACATTTTGGACATAATTGGACTTATCGGACTATAAAACGTACACGAACACACTTATTCATATAAGTTTTCCGTAACACTCTTTTGGGACAGAATCTAAAATATAAGAAATTGGGATTTAAAATGTTAAATTGAAACTTAACATAACTTAAAACATACTAATAAAACTTATACAACATTCCGGTGTTTTAGGTTATCTTTGATTCCCGACGCTTTCCGCTCCATCCGTACTTGTTCTTAATTCTCTTCGCAAACCGTGAGTTACAACCCCACTTTGTTTTACTTTTATGCTTTTAAACATTATTTGGGGGAAACATAAGATTACATGACTTGTAGCTTTCGAAACTATTTGCGATTTGTTGAAACTATTGGAAACTTGGAACTTACTGAAACCTTGGAAACTTGAAACATTTTTGAAAACTTATGAAACTCGTAAACTTTGGAAACTTGTACTAAACTTGAAACTCTTTGGAAACTTTGAAACTTTGGGAAACTTGGAAACTTGTGAAACCATTATGCGTATATATGTGTTGTTACTCCTTAATTGGTTAACTAAATTTAGGATACTTGTTAGAGCAACCAATCCTTGATGAGAATATAAACCCGTAAGTGCCTACTATTTTAGAAACAGAACTCAGTTGCCCCGTTTTGGACTCGGAAACTTTACACACTATTAGCAATAACCGTTAGTATTATGAGTATCGATACTTAGGAGAGGTCACTCCTTACTCAGGGTTAGCGACCCAAGAACATATTACTAAGATTCAGGTGGAAACTCAATTAAACATTTTGGGGCTAGATCCTAACCTGACAATCGGTTTATTGTAAACTTACAACCTATATTATACCAAGTGATTGATACGAGTTACAATTTAGTTAAGCACATATTACCTACGCATATACCTTTTTAGCGCCTGGATTCCGCTTCAACTTAGTCTACACAAGTTTTATTCGTTTTACTTGCGTGTGTACAAAAACTTTTTCTACTATTTATATATATATATATATATATATATATATATATATATATATATATATATATATATATATATATATATATATATATATATATATATATATATATATATATATATATATATATATGTTCTAACGTCGCTTCGTTCCTTTTCTTATGACGTCATCATATATTTAGATATATTTCTATTTTTGGAAACTTTTATCGAAACTCTAAACTGTAACTCACTCACTACTTTATGTAGTTGATACTTTATCTTATGTTTCAGGAAATTAGTGTAAGTGTTGGGATGCATGGCAAGGAAGGGTCACTATGGTTACGTGAGGCGCACTTTGGGAAAGACCTTTCTATTTTGGGAATTTATTTTGGAACTTGTATTTCTACTTAAATTTAACTTGTGAACTGCTTTGTTGTTTTAAATTTTAAACTATTTTTATTTTTAATGAAATGACTTGAATCGTTTAAATTTGCTTATGACCGTGTAATGATATTCCAGCTCTCACATTTCGTGTTTCCGCTATAGCGGGGTGTGACAGACTTGGTATCAGAGCACATGTTATAGTGAAACGGTTTTAGAAATTTCCAAAAAGTTTTTGAAACCAAACTATAACCAAGGCTTTTCGGAAAATCATTATGGGTTCAAACTTTAGAGAAATAATTTCGCGATTGCATGATTGTTTTTAACTACGCATGGCCTGATCACCCCTGCCTAGTTCAAAATGGCTTATGCAAGAAGGAACATAATTACTTACGTTAAACGGTTTTGAGTCGAAAAATTCCTGGTCTTACTATTCCCAACCTCACGTGATTGACCCTTACCTGCATTTCCTTACATATTTCCTTTGACATTATCTTGTTCATGTACTTACGAAACTCTTTACGTCGCAGATCCGTCATATCTGAATCGTCACGCTCACGATCCCCCTCACGATCACAGTCCAGGTCACAGCAAAGAGTTGCGTCTTCTCACGAACCTTCCGAGGGTCATACCGCGTCAGAGAGTATCCGTCATCAGACTACGGACCCCACGGAGGATACCTCCATGGTTGTGTCCAGCAGCATCGGGTCTAGCCCGAGGTCGGTATTACCACCTCCACCGGCCCCCGTTGCCGCGCCACCACAGCTCCGTGGACCACGTGTCGTCATGACGGCATGTAAGCACGTGATTCTCCCGGGTCGGCTACCCGATAGGATGGCGGCGCATCAGGACGACCCGTCCACGCCTGCACCACCCCATCTTCCATTCGGGCACCCACCTCCCGAGGCTCCACGCACATCGATGATGGACCACTACTCGTGGGAGCGACAACTTGAGCAGGAAGAGATGCAGTGTGCCAGAGACGCTGAGGCAGCTAGACAGAGAATGCCGCATACCCCACAGCTTCCCCCTCCTGCCGCTTTCATGCACCTCCACCACGAGGTAAGGGGACTTTCAGAGGAAGCCCAGCAACAAGGGTTGCTCCTTTGCGAGGTCTCCGATGCCGCGCACCGATTGTCGGAACAAGCATTGCGACACCTTTCTGTGGTTCAGGCCATGGCCCGTACGGTGCAACGCTTGGTAGGAGTTTGCTTGGTCATGGGGACCCTGTTGGCGGTTATTTCTGCCAAGATGTTCTTGGAGAGACGCCGCTAGTTCATTTCTTTTATTTATCTACTGTGGGCCGAGTTGTAATTTTCAATGTACACAGCTTCGAGCCATTTCTATTACTATCTTATTGTATTGTACTGTACTCCATTTTCTATTTTGAACCTTGTACTCAACTTTATGATTATTATGAATGAAGTCCTATCCTTATTATCCATTACTACTATTGTGTGTGAATCTTGTTCTATGGTTTAATCACTTTCTTGCGTATGAATCCTTGTCGTGTGAACCTCTTGAAACCTTTTCGTGCATGTACTATCTGTTCTATTATATTACTCTTGCGTGATCGTTAACTTGTTCATTGGATTATATTCTTATCATACTCTAATCGTGCGTTTCTAAACTGAATTTGTTGTTTGTTGTAGAATCATGGCACCCCGTACCAACGCCAGTATCATTGCTGAGCAAGTCGCTGAGCAGTTGAGCGCAGCGATGCCCAACATGATCGCCCAGATCACTGCGGGGATCAATGCTAATGTCAACAATAAGCAACAGCAACAGCAACAGCAGCAACAGCAACAGCAACAGCAGCAACAACAGCAGCATCAACAGAACAACCACCAGCATCAGAACCAACACCCGAACCCACCAGCCTGCACCTACAAGAGTTTCATGGCCTGCAAGCCCAAGGAATTCCATGGCACAACTGGTGTCGTAGGCTTGGTATCCTGGTTTGAGAGCATCGATTCGGTGCTGCACATCAGTGGATGTGCCGAGGCTATTAAGGTGCAGTACGCCTCCTGCGTGCTGCACGGTAAAGCACTGACTTGGTGGAACAATGTGGTCCGCAATAGGGGACGTGAGGCCGCCTATGCTCTCACCTGGGAACCATTCAAAGAACCTCTTGATTACTGAGGAGTACTGCCCCAAAGGGGAAATCAAAAAGCTCGGGCTGAGCTCTGGGATCACCGAGATGGTCGGAAACGACATCGATGGGTCCATGCCCGATTCCATGAGTTGGCCCGACTTGTCCCAAGGCTAGTGACTCTGAAGAGAACAAGATTGACTGTACGTCTCCGGTCTTGTTCCTGAAATCAGGGGAATGGTTCTCACCAAGGAACCCAGACCCTCCAGAGTGCATCATCTAGCTCACCGCCATGGAAAGGGGTAGTTCACTTCGGGAAACGCGGAAAGTTAAGCCCCAGGTACACCGGACCATTTGAAGTTATTGAGCATATTGGCCCAGTAGCGTATCGACTCCAACTTCCGCAAGTTCTTTCCAATGTTCATAACGTGTTCCATGTCTCGCACTTGAAAAAGTGCTTATCTGATGAGACCATCGTCATTCCGCTCGACGAGGTCAAGATCGACAACAAGCTCAATTTCATCGAGGAACCGCTTGAAGTTGTAGACCGAGAGGTCAAGCAACTCAGACAAAGTCGTGTTCCTATTGTGAAGGTTTGTTGCAACTCCCGACGTGGTCACGAATTCACATTGGGAACGTGAAGACCAGATACGTCAAAAGTATCCGCAATTGTTCAAAGATACTTCTACCTGATGAGACGAGTCAAATTTGGGGATGAAATTTCTTTCAACCCGGGGATGATGTGACAACCGTCTAAAAATTCAGGTGATTCTCAGTTACTACATCGGTTTGATTCTCTAGTTACTCTTTTATCGTGTTCATATTGTTCGAGTTCATAATTGTTGTGTCTTTAATTGTCGGAACCAAAAGTCGGAATCAATCTATAAATCCTAACACCAAATAAACAATACAAGAACATGACTAAGTTCATAACGGAAACTAATAAGATTCTGGTCCTTAACTAACTATAACGGAAAACTTAAAACGTCACCGAGCTGGAAAAGCCTTCCAGCCGACGGCTGAAGGCTGTCAGCCAGCGGCTGAAGCCCAGCCGGCGGCTAAAAGGTCGCTGGTAGTAGCTTGATGACTCATAATTGCATGTTTGTTGATTGGGGAAAAGTTAGGCTCGGGGATTGGACCAATTACTGGCCAAAAACCCTTCCCTAGGCCAGAAATCCCTTTCCCCAACTCACCCCTAAACACATTTCACATCCATTTCAAATTTACACACACATTACTCTCTCTCTCTCTCTCAAAATCTCTCTCACTTTTCCCTCTCAAGAACATAAACAAAACAGAAATATAACACCATTTACAGTCCATAAAGCACCATAAATCGACCACCTAATCCATACAAAATCGTTCTAAGCAAGAGGGTAACAAAGAGAAGCTTTTAAATCGGGTTTTGGGGAAGTTTTCAACTACTTTCGAAGCTAGAAACTCATCCAACTGTCACTTTTTGCTTTTTACTTCGGTAAAACCCTTTCTTTTTACTGTTTTTATCTAAATATTCACTTGCATGTGAGATCCATAAACTAAAAATGTGTTTTTATAAAGATCTAAAACATTTTCTTGCTTAAAAACGCGTTTTTACAATAGATCTACATTTTTAACTTACAAATCTAAAAGAAACAGTGACTTTCCTCTAAAAACATATATATTTGATAAATAACAGTTTGCATGTTCGAATCTAACCTTTAAACAAGCTAAAAATCGAAAAATAACGAAATATAGAAACTGGCCGAAGGCTTCTGGCCGGCGGCTGAAGGCTCTCAGCCGACGGCTAAAGTCCAGCCGACGGCTGAGTGTCGCCAGCCGCCGCCTAAATACTGCTGCTCGTAACAATTGTCGTTTTAAAGGCTTTAAACGTAAAAATAAGCTAAAATAAGTTACCACAGATTATATATTTTGGAAGGCTCACTTTTATTGATAAAGAAACTATTTGGAAAAGCTTTTGGAATTGAAACATTTGTATTATCGTTCTTATTGGTTATATTGCATGTTTTAAAGCGGGAAAGTGTTTTAAGAATGGACTTAATTTTTATAGCGCGGAAGCGCTGTCCAAATTCCACCTTAAAATATATTCCAAATTCAGTAACTTGATATTTTCGGGACTTATACATGTTGACTTTGAACTTTGACATTTTGGACATAATTGGACTTATCGGACTATAAAACGTACACGAACACACTTATTCATATAATTTTTCCGTAACACTCTTTTGGGACAGAATCTAAAATATAAGAAATTGGGATTTAAAATGTTAAATTGAAACTTAACATAATTTAAAAACATACTAATAAAACTTACACAACATTCCGGTGTTTTAGGTTATCTTTGATTCCCGACGCTTTCCGCTCCATCAGTACTTGTTCTTAATTCTCTTTGCAAACCGTGAGTTACAACCCCACTTTGTTTTACTTTTATGCTTTTAAACATTATTTGGGGGAAACATAAGATTACATGACTTGTAACTTTCGAAACTATTTGCGATTTGTTGAAACTATTGGAAACTTGGAACTTACTGAAACCTTGGAAACTTGAAACATTTTTGAAAACTTATGAAACTCGTAAACTTTGGAAACTTGTACTAAACTTGAAACTCTTTGGAAACTTTGAAACTTTGGGAAACTTGTGAAACCATTATGCGTATATATGTGTTGTTACTCCTTAATTGGTTAACTAAATTTAGGATACTTGTTAGAGCAACCAATCCTTGATGAGAATATAAACCCGTAAGTGCCTACCATTTTAGAAACAAAACTCAGTTGCCCCGTTTTGGACTCGAAAACTTTACACACTATTAGCAATAGCCGTTAGTATTATGAGTATCGATACTTAGGAGAGATCACTCCTTACTCAGGGTTAGCGACCCAAGTACATATTACTAAGATTCAGGTGGAAACTCAATTAAACATTTTGGGGCTAGATCCTGACCAGACAATCGGTTTAGTGTAAACTTACAACCTATATTATACCAAGTGATTGATATGAGTTACAATTTAGTTAAGCACATATTACCTACGCATATACCTTTTTAGAGCCTGGATTCCGCTTCAACTTAGTCTTCACGAGTTTTATTCGTTTTACTTGCGTGTGTACAAAAAGTTTTTCTACTATTTATATATATATGTTCTAACATCGCTTCGTTCCTTTTCTTATGACGTCATCGTATATTTACATATATTTCTATTTTTGGAAACCTTTATCGAAACTCTAAACTGTAACTCACTCACTACTTTATGTAGTTGACACTTTATCTTATGTTTCAGGAAATTAGTGTAAGTTTTGGGATGCATGGCAAGGAAGGGTGTGACAACCGTCTTATTTCAGATGAAAATCCGTATTCTCTATCTTAGAGTTAACTTTGAATGGATCTTATCATTACTTGTCTCGCAAACTCGGGTGTGTTGGAATCGAAATCGGAATCACAAAATGAATCCTAATACCAAGAAAACACCTAGTGAACTTGTCTAAGTTCCTATTTAAAATAACCGGAAACTTTCAACTAACGAAAACCCTTAACAACGGAACGAACGAAAAACGAAACATCGCTGAAACTGGCCCCAAATGCGCCGCATTAGGCCCTAATGCGCCGCATTCGGGCACAGTCCAGCAACATTTTGTTAACTTTTAAACTTAACCCATTTGGACCCAAACTCGAGCCCCATATTTTGGCTCCGGGTTAACCATGCCCAAAGGCCTTGAAATGGTCCAGTAAACACATTTTAGTCCCACTATATCATTTACAAACACAAACACATACAACACACACACAAACACACTCTCATTTGCTCACTCTCTATCTACAACTATTTTCTCAAGAACATACACAACTTCCTCTTTAATTACAGAGATTTTCACACCAAAAATACAGAAACATAACCACATGAAACACCTACAAATCGTTCATAAACAAGAAAGAAGAAAGGAGCTTTCACCTATTTGGGTTAAAATCGATTCCTAAGCTTTTGGGATCACCAAGAGATTACTTCAACCATCTTCAAATCACTTTCTACTCGGTATAAATCTTTTGAATCCTCTGTATTTTTAATATATATTTGTTGCATGTGCAATCCAACAACTAAAAATGAGATTTTACAAAGATTTGTGACTAATTCTTGAACAAAAACGGGTTTTATGAAATGGATGATTAAATCCATGATCTTGTGGGTAAAAACAATAAAGAAACTATAAAACATCAAGGATTTATATGAATCTATGAATGCATGTCGAAATCCACCACCAAAATAGCATTTTTAGCATAAAAACGACTTTGACCATAAAGCAGTAAGTCTATTGAATGCGGCGCATTCCTAGACCAGCAGCCAGAAAAATTTTCAATTTTCGGTATAAGACGTGATCTTGAGCTTATTTCTTCAAACCGAGTCTTATAACCTGTAACGAGCTTAAATTGTGTAAAAAGGGACTATTTGAACATGTTTATATAACATTGTGTTTGGTGTTAATACATAAACTTTGGTTATGAAAATCGTTAAGCGGGGAAAGTGTCTAAAAATTGGATTTAAAGATTTTGGCGCGGAAACGCTGCCCGATTTTCGTTAGACTTAAAACCAACACTTATAATAAAAGCATTTCGTTAACAAACAAAGTTATAAACATTAGTACTTATCTAATCTTGGTATTACTATAGGAGTCCCGTGATTTCCGACCCATTTCGACCCGTTCCGACCGCTCTCTCTCTATTGTGCTATTCTTCGGAAACCGTGAGTTACACCCCTCTCTACTCTTACATTTTAAGTACTCTTTTTGGGGGAAAATGAGATCAAACCTTTTGTGAACAATACTTTTGCTTGTGAAACTGTTTTGTGCACTTAAACTTGCGAACAATGCTTATGAGCTGATTGTCTTTGCAACTCCTTTGGGTCTTTACTACTTTTATGAACCTCTACTACTTTTATGAACTTGTTCAACTATTGCGAAACTTCTTGGAAACCTTTTTGAACTTTGCAACTGTACGACTTTTGGAACCTTCGAGAACTATTGGACTATTTTGGAACTTTGCGAACTAAAATGCGTAGACGATATCATCTGTCCTAATTGGCTTACTTTAGACTACTTAGGTTTGCCTTTCTGGATATTTGATTTGACGATGATAGCTTGATTGTATTTGGAGCAAACCCTAGGTGAGAATATAAACGCCGTAAGTACAAACGACCAATCTTTAGAAACAGAAGTACAAAGTGCCCAGCACTCTTTTAGAAACTAATCCCTTCACACTATTAACAATAGCCGTTAGTAAATATGGGTATCGATACTTAGGAGCGGTCACTCCTTACTTAAGGGTAGCAACCTGGGTACATATTACTAAGTTCTTATGAACTAGATCTTTAGACTGGAACTAGGGGCGTGTTCGGACCAGAATCGGTTTAGTGTGCAAAATCTTACGTTATATTAAGCTTAGTAGTTGGTACATTTCAAGGATCATTAGTCATTATTATTTACACATATACTTTCTTACTGTCTTACACATGTGGATTTATCCACCGCTGAGGTAATGACTACTTACACCTGCTATCTTACACATGTGGATTTATCCACCGCTGAGGTAATGACTACTTACACCTGCCGTCTTACACATGTGGATTTATCCACCGCTGAGGTAATGACTACGCACTTTTACCGCTTGCTACGCGACTTGAACTTGGAACTGATCTTGGACTTTTATGAACTTTGAACCGATCTTGAACTTTTACGAACTTTGAACTTGTCTCGAACTTTTACGAACATTAAACTCTTGAATTGAACTATTACGACAGTATATAAACTACCTTTAAGCGATTGCTTATCCAATTACTTCTTTTGGAAAACTTGTACTTATATACATACTTGTCGAACTTGTATTTGAAACCTTTGGTCAACTTATAAACTGTAACTCACTCACTACGTTTTCGTAGTTGACAATTTATCTCATGTTTCAGGAACTAAGCGTAAGTTATGAAGTGCATTGCTCAGGCGGGTCAAGCCAGTTATGTGAAGTGTAATCCGGGAATGAGACCTTTTATCTTTTGGGAATTTTTATTGGAAACATTTTATTATGTATTATGGTCTTAAACTTTGAATCTTGGTTGTATCTCTTGAACTTTGTACCTTTCCAACTTTAATTTAATGACTTGGACCGTTGAATTAAGTATAACCTGTGAAATGATTCTTTTCTCTTCGCATCTCGTGTTTCCGCTTTAGCGGGGTGTGACAAAGGGTCACTATGGTTACGTGATGCGCACTTTGGGAAAGACCTTTCTATTTTGGGAATTTATTTTGGAACTTGTATTTGTACTTAAATTTAACTTGTGAACTGCTTGGTTGTTTTAAATTTTGAACTATTTTTATTTTTAATGAAATGACTTGAATCGTTTAAATTTGCTTATGACCGTGTAATGATATTCCAGCTCTCACATTCCGTGTTTCCGCTATAGCGGGGTGTGACATTCTCATCTTCCTCTTTATGTCGAATTGCTATGAATTACGATTAAACCTTACTAATCAGCATAGTAGCTGATATACATATTAATGGTTGGGGCAAACTAATTTTTTTTATCAAGCGGATAATTTTTATAAGTTACGTGAGGGCAAAGTTTAGATTTTTGATATAATGTGGACAAAATCTTAAAAACAACATAAATATAACTATTTTTAACGTATACGCGAAAAAAAATCTATTACAAAAAAATATGATATATAGAAATTGAGGAAAATTGTATATGATGTCAAATATTTTTCGTTTCCTTTATATAAACATGTTTTAAGCTTCATCTTTAAAATCATTCAGGTAAGAAGTTTATCAAAAATAATACAATAATAACATATTTAAATATTGAGATAAAATGGTGTCTAAGAAGTCAATGAAATACTTTCATTCTAAATTATGAAGGTTCGACATTTGAGTGTCTTTTATTATTAAACTTTATCAATGTCATGTTGGTGACAATAAGTCTTAAATGAATCTTATACTATATTTTTCTTTATTCAAAAGTTAGAGTTTTAGGAGTCAAATTAAGAAGTTTCAAAATATGGTTTTAGTCTTTATAAGTTTAATATATGTAATGCGGTGACAATATCAAATATGTAGAACCCGTGCTTGTTGACCTCAAGGACAAGTGGTAGTAGGAGTTACTATTTATACGTTTATATATCAAAAATCATTTAATCACCGTCGAGAACAATTCCTACCGTCATAGACACCACCGACCATATTTCACAACTTAGTAATACTAAGGTAGCTAATGTAAATATTATTTTTTTATACTTAATAATTAAAGTATTAAAGTTATTCATGAGAATATTATTGAAATAATGTTTGCATTTATGTTGTCTATTAACCACTTAATCATCCTTTAAACCGTTACCTTTACAAAAAATAATATATCTAATAATTTGTAAGTTTCATATTATAAGGTATAGATTAGTCTTATTGAGATAAACGATCAAGATCTCATCTCCTCAAACTTGATTTCTTAGAATCAAAATAGGCTAAATGCATTATATAATGGTATCGATAAGGTGTGTCTTTTTGCATAGTAAAGTTCTTATATATACTCGTGCAATATATAATCATTTATTTGCATATGGTTGGCTTTAATTTTATCTTATAAATTTCCTGTTGTTAAAAAATATGGAAAATTTTATTTGTTTCTACTTTTTTAGAAAGAAAAACAAAACAAAAATTGTTTTTCTTTTGATTGTTATTTTTACAAATACAATATTATATTAAAAAGGATAAGAAGAAAACCGAGTCAAATATCGAAATTTAATTGTCCCTTTTCTCATAGTTATATATCGAAAATAATACAAGTATAATTATAAAAGAACTGAGAGATCAGAGAGTTTCCATCTCCTAAGTTTTGAAAGCTAGTCATTTGAGTGTTTTTGGCTGTTATATTTTATCAAAATTTAGATTTTAGATCTTGTTTTTTTTTTTTTTTTTTTTTGTTGTTGTTATGTTGGTGGCATTATGTTACAATTTATTTTGTTTTATTTATAATCATTTGAACTAATATTTAAATATAATAAAATATGTTATGAAATAATATATATAAATTTAAAGTTAATCTTAAAATTAATTTAATAGTCCACATTTTATAATATAATAAATTGATTTGTTTGAATATATGATAAATTTGAAGTGTTAAGATTATATTTAAAATATAGAGGGTAAAATAAAAATAATTTATGATAACATCATTTAATATTATTATTTTAATTTTAAAATTTAAAGTTAATCTTAAAAATAATTTAATAGTTATTTTTATTCAGATATTTTAATATATATTATGGATGGAGAGGATGAGCTCTTAATTCATGATTCACAATTATTGATAGTTTCTTCTCTGTATGGCGACCCATAAATGATAAAGCCTAAATTTGACATATAATGAACAATGAGTTTTAGTCCAATAAATTTAGGATTTACATACTCTATTAACAATGAATACAAATTTAGTTTTTATATCTTTGTTTAGTATTGTGTTTATTTGAAGCCTTTTTCTCCCCTACAATATTGATTACTTATTCTAATACTGATAGAAAAAGAATTGACTGATAACAAAAATTTATAATATCTACATCTATCTATACTTAATATAAAAATAAGTTGACAAAATAATTGAACTAAAATATTATAAAATCGTTTTCAATAGAATATTTTAATTTTTGTTTGGGACAACTTTTTGAAAGTAAATAAAGACGACGAATTATTTGATCTTGATCTCTCTTCACGTATTTAATTTAAAGTTATCTTAGAACTAATTTAAAGTCCATATTTTATAATATAATAAAATTGATTTGTTTGAATACATAATAAAATTGAAGTGTTAAGATTATATTTAAATTATAAAAGTTACAATAAAAATAATTTATGATAATATCATATAATATTATTATTTTAATGTAAAAATATAATTTTTAATTTTAAAACTCATTTAATAGTTATAATGTAGTTTTTGATTTACATATTTTAATATACATTATGGATGGGTGAGGATGAGTTTTGAAATCATAATTTCCAATTATTGGTTGTTTCCTTTCTATATGATGACCTATAGATGATAAGCCTAAATTTGACATGATCTATGAGTTTTAGTCCAATAAATTTAGGGTTTACACACTCTATTATCAATGAATAAAAATTTAGTTTTTATATCTTTGTTTAGTATTGTCTTTATTTGAAGCCTTTTTCTTCTCTAAAATATTGATTATTTATTCTAGTGCTAATAGAAAAAAATTGAGTGATAACAAAATTCAAAATATCTATATCTATCTATACTTAATTTAAAAATAAGTTGACAAAATGATTGAACTAAAATATTATAAAATCATTTTCATGAGAATATTTTTGTATTTATTTGGGACAGCTTTTATGAAAGTAAATAAAGATAACGAATTATTAGATCTAGCTCTCCTTTCGTATACTTAATTTATAGTTAATCTTAAAACTAATTTAATAGTCCACATTTTATAATATAATAAAATTGATTTGTTTGAATATATAATAAAATTGAAGTGTTAGATTATATTTAAAATATAAAGGTTAAAATAAAAATAATTTATGATAAAATCATGTAAAATTATTATTTTAATTTTAAATTTTAAAGTTAATCTTAAAACTAATTTAATATTTATAATGTAGTTTTTGATTCACATATTTTAATATATATTATGGATGGATGAGGATGAGGTCTGAAATCAGGATTCTAATTATTGGTAGTTTATCCCTTATATGGCGACTCATAGATGATAGAATTTTTGGCCGGAATGGATAAAAATCCACCGGAATTAGCACCGGTGGATTTCAACGGAAAAAATTAAGAAAACTCGTATAGCCGGCATTCCCAATGCCGGCACTTGCCAAATCATCACGCCATGTCGGATTTCCACTACCAAAACGATAATTGATTGCACAGTCAGCAGTACTTTCCACGTAGGAAATCCACAAAGCAAGTGACGGCATTGGGAATGCCGGCTTTTGGGACATTTTATGCGCCACCGACAGTCCTTTAATACCCATGCAGCAACCTTTAATACTACCCAATCACGTTGTGCCACGTGTAAGAGACGTCATTGCCATTGCCGTCACTTGAAGACCTTAAATTCCCATGCAGCGACTCAATTTAATTCCCACCCATACAAAATCTTATCACACAAAAAAACAATCTGGCGACTTGTTAAAAAATCCGATCAAAATCAAACCAAAACACAAAATGGCGCAATTTGGAGCATCCGCAACCCCCGAAACAATGAATTGCTGTTTTTACAAGCCGATAACCACCACCGTGCTGCCCGTTTATTTAACAATTTGGAAGATCATACTTCTCACATAAAAGCTAGGCGGTGTGATTCCGGATTTTGGGACCTCACCAAAAATATTCCGGAGCGTGTGAGAAAGTATATAGTCAGGGCTGGGTTTTGACGGTGTATTACGCACCCGTTACCATAAGATCGACCACGCTCTGATTACGGCTTTGGTTGAGAGGTGGCGTCCCGAGACGCACACCTTCCATTTTCCAACCGGTGAAGCGACTGTAACGTTACAAGACGTACAAGTTATTTGGGGGCTGCCTGTAGACGGACCGGAGGTTTCCGGAGTTTGGGAGTCTAAAAGCGAGGATGAGTGGGCGAGTGATTGTTCTGGCTATCTTCGGTTTAGGCCAGTTGAGAGTGACGTTACAGGTGGTAGAATAACAATGCATCAGCTAGTTTGGGAAATTAATAATCTTAATTATTGATTATTATATATTTATTATATTTACTACTTTTATATATTTATTATTTTTATTATATTTATTATTTTTATATATTTATTATTTTTATTATATTTATTATTTTGGGAAATTAATTTATATATTTATTATATTTACTATTTTTATATATTTATTATTTTTATTATATTTATTATTTTTATATATTTATTATTTTTATTATATAATTTTAATTATTTATTATTATATTTATTATTTTTATTAAATTTTTACGATTATTATTTTGTATATTAGGTGGCATCGCCGGTTTGGTAACTTTAGTAACACACACACACCGGCTCATGTGTTGGTTGCATGCCGTGCCGCTTTCACCGCGTTGGAAGAGGGCCAGTTTATTTGGTGTCCTTATACCGATGTACTAGGGGCCTTGTGTATGATTGCCGGAGAGACAGCGGGATATGGGCGTATAGTGGATGGCTTGTTTGGTGGTGTGTTGCGGAACCTCATCAACCGAACCGAGTATGTAGGCAGTTTGGATTCGGGCAAGGGGTTCCTGAAAGTTTGTTTATATTTCTAGCTAGACTGCACACGAGGAACCATGAGGGTACGTTTAGCAGGGGACGAGGTACAGACTGGGAGCAAAAGAAAGAGGCTCAGCGTGGTGGAATGATAGACACAACCATGTCTATCAATTTGATGGACCAGAGGGGGGATGTGTTCTACCTGGCTATATGCAGTGGTATTATCAGCGCACTCTCTTAGTCATCACGTCTCCGGCTGCACCTAACCCTCGCAACGTGTATCCAAATTGGGGCGGTGTCCAGCAAGTACATGTAATATGTTATGCGTATTTATTTTATATTATATATATATATATATATATATATATATATATATATATATATATATATATATATATATATATATATATATATATATATATATATATATGTATATATGTATATCACATTTATTTTATATTATATGTTTTAATTTTTTTGCAGAACGAGGCGTTGAGGGAAATCCACGATCGTGCTCGACAGAACATGGATAGTGGAGTGGGGAGCAACGCCATGTGGCAGGATTTTGTTAAACTCCCTAGTGATGCTATGGGATATGGACATAATCCGGACCGGATGAACTATGGATCGCAACAATTTGCGTTTCCCCCACCTTCGTATTATCCACGTCCTCCGTCTCCTCCACCCCAATATGGAGGTCAGTATCATAGTGGTTGGGGTGGTTCCCAGTACGGGCAACATACTCGGGCAGATGGTGGTGGTTCTCAGGCAGGTGGTGGTGGTTCTCAGGCATATAAGCAGTTTGAGGCTGGAGGTTCTCTGTATCAGCATGGAGGTAGTGGTACACAACAGTTTGAGGCTGGAGGTAGTGGTACCCAGCATGGGCTAGACCTGATCAATGAGTTGTTATTTACCCCTACCCCTGGCCCTAACCCTACCCCTCCCCATGACTCTACTTGGCTTTCGTTGTCACCCAACTTTCATGGCGAGTTCAGACCTTGGGCACAACCAGATTTCCAAAGGGACCCTAGTACCGAAATGGTTGCACGCCGGTCTCATTATCATGATAGTAGCCCGGTTCAGATTCAGTCTTTTAGTGATCATGGGTTGACCAGCCACCCAACCCTCAGAATGAAGAACCCAGAAGATCAACCAGGATCCCTCAACCAACGAGATGCCTCACCGGCAGTCGTATACACTACCACCCCCACCCCCACCTCCCTCCCCCTCAGTAGTACGTTATCTATTGTGTTGTATTGAACTATGTTTGATTTTTTGAATTAATAAAAAGTTATGTTTGTGTTTAATATTTGTTTATATCAATATTTGTTTCCTGCTTTAATATTTTTTTATATCAATATTTTTTATAACATTAAATATTAAATAAAAACATATTAACAGAAAACATGACAATAAAAACATATTCATAAAAACATAAATGAAAAATTATTATAATAAAAATATATATTAAAAACATTACATATTATTAAATATAAAAAAAAATTACATTTTACGTTTTGCATATAGTACATTTGCCATCCTTCTCCTGAAATCAACTACTTGTTCATTGGATACATCAGCTCTAACTACACTTGAGGCTTCACCAGTGACCATGTAGTGAATAAACATACATAGAAACACAACAGAGTTCTCCTTACTACCCGGATATTGACTTACATTTTTGTAGTAAAGATGTGCATCATACCCAGGAGGAGGTTCCCGTGTTGTTGGTCCGATACGTTTTCCATAGTAATAAAACCAACAAATGTATTTAACGTAAAATGTTAATAAGTCTTGCATAAAAACGTCCGGATGTGCAGATTGCTCACGGTCGTAAATGCTCAACTCATTGGAATCAATTTTATACTCAAGAAGAAACCAATAACCCCCAATGGTAGATACTGGAATAAGGACTGAATCAACGTTTCTCCAGCCTTTGTATGGTTTTGTTCGTCCAAGGAAAATTTCAAAACATTTGCCCCGATTATGATGATTGCAAAAATCATCATGAAACGATATAGGCATTACTGCATACCTGGTTCTTGTGCCTTGTGGTTCCATTTCTTCCCTCTCTAGTAAATTTCGATGCACCACTTGTGATCGCCTTATCCATGCATCGACATGCTGAAAATTAGCGGAAAAAATTAAAGTTATTAAAAATTAAATTTATTAAAAAAAATAAATAATTGTAAATAAAAAACTTACAGTTTCCTACAATTTGTTGTCTTGCGTAAATCCTGACAGAACGCCCCAAAACGATCTGGAACACTGTACATTTTCCGGTAAACAACTAATTAAACAATATTGGTCTTCTTCGTTCTTTCCTGTGTCACCTTCAAGGAAAAATTGCTCAACACTCTCAGCTGGTATGATAGCTTGTGAGATGTTGACCGCATCTACATCTTCGTTTACGTTGCAAATGCGTTGTACAAAGTCATTTTTCTCTTCCACTTGAAGATCAATCCGACTGATCAACTCGCCACATTTGGACGTATTTTCCCAGTCTTTCACGCACTGGAGACGAAGGTGGTTGAGATAATCTTGTTCCAAAGTTGATAGGTTTGGGTCATCCTGAAGTGATTGTATGAGTTGGGTTTTTTCATTATCAGCTTTCTGGAAACTTTTGATAAGCCAATTTAGTTTTTCTAGACGCTTTTTATCTTCTTCCATATGTTTGAAAACAGTGTCTAGGATATTGGAGGTAGTGGAATAAGAATTACTGGAAGAAGCCATTCTTATGAGATTGAATTTGTTGCAGGATATGCTAGAGAGAGATATAATAAGGTGATGGTGTAAATGTGTTGTGTTACAGTGTGTTATTATTTATAATAAGTTCATATGAATAGTTTTTAATAAGCCGGATTTACAAATACCGGCTTTTAATAAAAGACTGTAAAAGCATTGATTCCACTGACACAATATGTGATAGGCCGGATTTGCCAAAACCGGCTTTTATCCTTATCTCAATCCTACGTGGCAATTTCATTGGACAAGGATTAATATCTGGATTTTCTGTCAGATTTTTATGACATAAGGTACGGTACTGACCTGAAACAGTGAAAAGTTCACATCATACAGACCTTTAACAAAAAGCTTTTGATAAGCCGGATTTGCCAAAACCGGCTTTTATCCTTATCTCAATCTTACGTGGCAATTTCATTGGACAAGGATTAATATCTGGATTTTCTGTCAGATTTTTATGACATAAGGTACGGTACTGACGTGAAACAGTGAAAAGTTCACATCATACAGACCTTTAACAAAAAGCTTTTGATAAGCCGGATTTGCCAAAACCGGCTTTTATCCTTATCTCAATCCTACGTGGCAATTTCATTGGACAAGGATTAATATCTGGATTTTCTGTCAGATTTTTATGACATAAGGTACGGTACTGACGTGAAACAGTGAAAAGTTCACATCATACATACCTTTAACAAAAAGCCTTTGATAAGCCGGATTTCCCAAAACCGGCTTTTATCCTTATCTCAATCCTACGTGGCAATTTCATTGGACAAGGATTAATATCTGGATTTTCTATCAGATTTTTATGACATAAGGTACAGTACTGACGTGAAACAGTGAAAAGTTCACATCCTACAAACCTTTAACAAAAAGATTTTGATAAGCCGGATTTCCCAAAACCGGCTTTTATCCTTATCTCAATCCTACGTGGCATTTTCACTGGACAAGGTTTAATCTCTGGATTTTCTGTCAGATTTTATGAGATAAGGTACAGTACGGTAGATAAAAAGCTTTTGACAAGCCGGATTTGACAAAACCGGCTTTTATCCTTATCTCAATCCTACGTGGCATTTTCACTGGACAAGGTTTAATCTCTGGATTTTCTGTCAGATTTTATGAGATAAGGTTCTGTATTTTATATATATAATACCTACATCAACTACCGACTTTTACCACTCATAACTCTCATACAACTCTAAGATAAATCTCATACATAAACGCTCAAACAACTCTCATTTTCCCAAACCATGTCTGAATTTACCACACTCCTTGTTCATCTAATCCCTGGAAATGAACTTTCATTCCAAAATGGTTACTTGCTTGGCGATACATCATCCCGTCGTATTGTTTTTCCTCTGTACGAGAAGGTCGACCTTGCTACTTCCAAAGAGACGGCGTACAACAAACTTGCTGTGAGCAGTGATTTCTATAACCTTAAACTAACCCTATGGTACACCTTCGGCGGAGATCATGTTCTCTAGAGCGAACTAGTAGACGATGAAACTTTTGAAACAATCTATTATTTGAGTTCCCACACCCCTCAATATCAAGCACAAATACAAGCATAATTTTTCCCGGTGCCTCAACAAACACAATTCTCTTTTTCAGACTAGATGAGGAACATTCAATTACACAATCCTCATCAGTCTCAAGATGGGTTTCCATCATCCTACATCGATCACTTTCAACATTCTTGTCACACCCCGCTTGGAAGCGGAAACGCAGGGCGTTCCAGTTATAATATCAAAGTCAAGATTACAACAATATAACCGATAAACAAAACATCAAATTAAATTGATCATGCCAAATGTTACAAATACATCAATAAGTCAAAGGCGATGAGACGCCAAAACTCCAAAAGAGATAAACAACGGATAGTCATGGAAATTACAATAAACAATTCAAATTCAAATTTCCCAAAAGCAAGCGATCCGAAAATAAACTATGGCATGATCAACGGAAATCCTCAATTTCCTGCAAAGCGTTAAAACGACATCAACAACATGTTGGTGAATTATTCGCAATTTTAAAGTAAAAGTTGACCCATCGACAAGTTTCATTAAACATCAACCTTTCAAAATATCAATCATTTCAAACCATATCTTGTTTTTCAACCCTAGTGAGGATACCATGCTTAGATTAGTTATACATCGAACCTTACCAGTCCTGAAGACCCAACTCCTAAGGCAGTGTCAACCAAAGGCAAAAATGAAGTACGGTCATAACATCCGCTCATAGAAGTAAGCTACCGAGGGATGAGGGTTAGGTAGAATAACCCATATAGCTATATATATGTAACCGTTGGGCATAAAGCTTAACGAGTGTATAAGACACCCAATCTAAAGCAGACACTAGGTAAACAAGATAATCAATAACATTCCGCATACGCAGACAGATTTAAAATACACAATAAGATGATTAATAATATTCCGCATACGCAGACAGTTTTAAAATACACAATAAGATGATTAATAATATTCCGCATACGCAGACAGTTTTAAATTACGCTTTCCAGCCCAAAAATAGTAAGACAAGGGCTACGAATAACTCACTGATAAAGCTTCAGCAAACAAGTATCGGGTACCCCAAACACAGAGCTACAACTCCACCGCCTAAGTGCCTTAAACAATAAACAACATAGTCTCAGTATCTCTATAAGTCTAGGTCCGGTTTAGCCTTGTCGGTTAAGATTAAGTTAAATAAGATAATCCAAATATTATTAAGTTTAAATGAGGTGACGTATTTAGAAGGCGATGTTCCGCGTCAAACAGGACCGCTCGGAGAGATATCGGCATTCCACGTCATAATCGTCAACAGTAGAAGAATGATAATCCGAATCGAAGATGATTACAAGGAGTATCGGTTAATAAGATATCGTTATCAAGTTTTAATAGATCGACCAAAGTCAACGGAAACTATGTTGACTTGGTCAAAGTCAAACGTAAGGAATGTTGACTTTATAAAAGTCAAAGTCACAGGAGTTGACTTATGAAAGTCAAAGGTCAATTATGTTGACTTATAAAGTCAAAATCGATTTAAAAGTCCAAATTGTCACTTTGAATAATTTGAAGTGTTTTCATACCAAAATGTTTAGAGTAAAATCCTTTTCAAGCCATTTATAAAGTTTGCCGCAAAACATATTTGATGACTTAAAACGATGATCAAGTTGAGGCGAAGATTAAAATATCGCAAAGGTGTTTAAAAATGTCCGTTTTAAGTAATATTATGACATTTGTGATTGCATTGGTGTCTTTGACTCCAAAGACAATGTTATTGTAAAATATGTTACTTTTGTACTCAATTGATTTATGTAAGTCTTTTAAGTCGTAGAAAGTCGTGAGTTGAAATTTCGGCAGAGCTTCCGCGACGTATATTATTAGTCCAAATTTTATACACTTTCCCGCTTATCAACAATTGCAATTTACACCGTTATCCATAATACATAATACAATAATAAGTTAATTTCGATACTTTCGGTTAGATTACATTTTAATATGTTTCGTCCATTCTCAATCCAAATCCGATAATATAACAAGTGTTGGTCTAATATTTACTCCTAACCGTTTTCAAGGCTAAAACCGAATAACAATGGATAATGGAAATGAAACGAGAGATTCTCAAAGATAACAGTTATACCGATAGCACCCGCAAGATTTGACAAGAATGGAATCTGGAACCGAGGACTTCGGTGACGTGGTACTGAGGTCAAATCCTCCTCCAAAACACAAGACACTCACCGTTAATAAGGGTTCCCAATATAACATGATTAAGGTGTAATTTAACGGGTTTACAAAATTTTCCAAAATCTGGTCCACGACCGCGCCGCGGTCGTCATCAGACGACAGAATTTTACAAAAATCATTTTATGTTGGAAAATCATCTTTTTATGTAATAGATTCAAACATGCAAGTTCTGGAATCATCAAAACACTTTTAAACAACCACTTTATCAAGCTTTTCACCATTTGATTCAAAGATCCACACACATTTTATAAAATCTTTATTTCAAGATTATTACCCATCAAAACTTGTTAAAAACTCATTTTCTTTGGTTAGATGATACATGCATTAAGTAAATCAAAGGAAAAACAGTAGATATTAGTTATTATACCCCAAAGTAAATGATAGTAGAATGATCTAGCACGTTTTGAAGAAGATCCTTGATGTTTGATGGTGATTTTGACCCGAAATTGATATAACCCAAGTAAACTTTCAAATGGATGACCAACCCTAACTTTCCATGATGATGTAAACGATTTATAGTGGTGAAATTTGGTGTTTATTTACTGAAAATCACAGCCACAATATGAAGAAATGAAAGAAAATGGGTGTTTGTGTGTTAGCTTCAAGTAGAAAGAGAGAGAGATGGGAGGTTAAGTGTGTGTGTTTGTAGAGTGATAATGAGCCTTGTATGACTCTAAAAGAGTCATAAGTCTGCTCCACAAGAGGTGTTGACACGTTTGGGACAGATGTCAAGTTTAGGTTACATGCAAGTATGACTCACAACTCAACAAAAACTTGTCTGTCCAGGGGATGACCGCGGCGCAGCCAGCTCACCGCGGCGCGCCCAGTCTCCTTCCTGGATTTGCTTCGTTTTGTTCGTGTTGTCGATACGCACATGTATTCGTTTAGAATTCCCGATTGCTTAACAAATGAACTTAGTCAAGTTCATCATAAGTATTATTGGTATTATGATTCATATTAAATGATAACATTTAAGTTTAGATTCAAGAAACGCACGATCTCGGTAAAAGATAAACAAGTGTAAAAGCACGGTTTCTCGAAGATAAAGAATACGTTAACCGACAAATTGGGCATAACCTCCTAACTTATAATTCATGAGTATACTAACTATTTGGCACTTAGATAAAATAAAATCATTTCGTCTCAAGGGACGAATCAGCAAAAACAGAAAACCCGATATTCAATAACAGTAAATCGTGAGCAAAACAAAGCGAAATACAAGGGTCGAAATCAATTGCGAATGAAATATAAATAATAACGGTAACATAAGTACTCCAAATTGACGGGACGTCACAGCCTCCCCCAGTTAAAAGAATTTCGTCCTCGAAATTACTAATGAGCATCGCTAGTAGAAAATAGATGGGGAAATTTTCGCTGCATTCCATCCTCCCGTTCTCGAGTAAAATTCAGCTCCATACTTAGAGTTATGACAGTAAAAAGCCTCACACGACACGCAACAAAGGATGGGGCGGTAACTATTGTAGTATGAAAGCTCGGCTAACAGAAAATGTCGATCCCAACTTCCGCCAAGGTCTAAAACGTACGCGCGTCGCGATCAAAAATGACGGAAAATCTCGTCAATATGCAATCTAAAAGGTTTCTCTATTCGGTAATCTTCTCGAATAGGCAGAAAACGTGCTGACTTACTCAACCGATCCATGATAATCTAAATGATATAATCCTCGGTGAGAGCCTCTTGTTAGGCTTGAATGATACGAGCCTTCCAGCTCGACTGAGTCGAAATCATCATGGTGCGTACTCTCACCGGCTTAACCGACTTTGTGCGACTCAACGCATCAACTAACACATTCCCCTTACCCGGACGGTAACGAATCTCACAAACAATCGATATGCAACTCAACTCATCGACGTAATGCATTTAGCATCTTTCCTTTTTAACGAAAAGTATCGGCGCGCCCCAATGAGAGAAACTCGGCTAACGAAGCCTTCGTCCACAAATTCCTACATCTGCTTCGATAGTTCTTACATCTCCGCAGGTGCTAACCGATAAGGAGCCTTCGCCACTGGTGCTGCTCTCGAACTAAGTCAATCCGAAACTCCACATCTCCACTAGGGGAAATCCATATAAGCCCTCTGGGAACACATCGGGAAGGTCACTTACCACGGATGTATAAGAAAGAGTGAACGATCCCACTCGATGTACTCCCGAACTTCCAATCCTGAGACAACTTTAAGGCGCTTCCCCGCCTTATCCCCCTGACCTAACAACAATCTTCCTGCTATAACAGTATGCGGATAATCTTCTCGCAACATAACCTCTACACGGTGCGTCGACAACCAACCCATGCTAATAATAACGTCGAATCTACCTAAAGCGATCGGAATCGAGTTGGTAGGAAAAGAATGGTCATCGGAATCAATACAATAGGCAGAAAAAGTTTCGGTAGTAGGAAAAACTCACCAACGGCTAACTCTATTTCGAAGGAAGACGCTAGAGATAAAATCGTGCAAAAAGTCATAGTCTTAAACGCATCGGATATAAAATTCTTCGAATGACGGACAAAAATCTGGAATAGGTAGAATTTAAAGTTAATGACTCAAAAACGGTTAACAATAGCAGTTACGTTCCGTTCTCGCATAATTTGTTTCGAACTAGGCGTAGTTGATCAAGTTACGCGTAGTTGGATGCGAATCATGCAATTGCGGAATTAACACTAAAGTTTAAAAGTTCGAAAATATGATTGGTGAAGAGTCTTTATTACAGTTTGTTTTGGTATCAATGATTACTAAGTCGAAGCGAAGTGACGGATAGAAAAAAAAAATCTGGAGTCGAATCTCTCGGAAACGCACTCGTAGGACAACCTCGTCTCGTCGACTTCTTTGAAGATAAAAGCTTTCTTCGGTGACAACGCAAAAGAGACGAAAAAAGACGTAAATAAACAAAAGAGAGAGGAGTGTGTAACACAAGGAAAATAAGGTCAAATATCAGATTCGAATAGAATATATGCAAGCTGACCTTAACTGAGAAAAGTACCTGTACCAGCAGCATCACCAGCTAAACCCAATTTAGGACACTTGTCCTTATGATGTTCGGGAGAACCACATTCATAACATTTTCCCTTCGTGGTCTTACAGAATCTACCCGTGTGGCCCAACTTCTTACACTTATCACATTGCCAACAAGCCATCTGCCTGGAATGGTGACTACCACACCGATCACACTTCTGATATTTATGTTGAGCATTCGGAGTCACAGCCGCGAATGCCTGCACCATCTGAGGAGCATCCTGTCTCCTTGACTTCTCCCTCGAGTTGCCATCGCGGAATCCCCCGCTTCGTTTTCCTCTGGAGTTTTGCTTAACAATCATCGGGGCTAGCTCGCCATCCCAGACCGCGTTCTGAGTCAAAGTAATCGCAATTTCCACCGCGCTCTGGAATGTGCTCGGTTTGTTGGATAGGACACTCTTACGGATTGCTGGGGGTAATCCGTGAATGTAGCGACCAATTCGCTTGATCTCCGGTCGAACCAAGTGTGGAACCAGCTGGGACAAGGCGTGAAAACGCGAAGTGTACCCCTGAATGTCTGACCCAATCATGGTCAAGTTCCATAACTCATCTTCCAACTTCTGAATCTCGGATTCAGGCACATACTCAGTAATCATCAACTCCTTCAGTTGATCCCAATTCATCTTGCTGATCTCAGCTCGGCCTCGCACATTCACGATGGAATTCCACCACGTCAGAGCCGTACCTTGAAATACAAACGCAGCAAATCGGACTCGATCCTCGTCCGCACATCCCACAGCATCAAAGATAGACTCCAGCTTCTCCATCCATTGGAGCGTTCCAGTTGCTCCCTCATTGCCCTTATATTCAGGGGCCTTGCAGCTCATAAACGTCTTCAAAGTGCAACTAGCGCGTCGAGCTGAGCCCTCTGCTCTACCTGATCCAGTGATCACGACTTCGGGACCCCCATTATTCACAATCGGCTCAGGGCCTTCATTATTAACAACCATCTCAGGACCCTCATTATTAATAACCGGCTCAGGGTTTCCAGAACCCGAACCATTACCTTGGGCGGTGCCCTCACGAAGTTGAGCTACAAGCTCGGGCATCATCGCCGCTAACTGCTGAGCAATCATCTGAGCCATGTCAGGATTCGCATTGTTCTCCACGTTGTTCCTTCTCGCATTCGACGTATTCGCTCTCGCGTTCGCAATAGCACGTCACGCGGAACTTCGTGTCGCAACTCTCCTCTTAGGCGCCATCGTCCTAAAATAAAAGAGGAAAAGACTCGATCAGCAAATGTGTGCAACACAAAAACAAGGCCAAATGCCAAAACACAACGCGAAATTAAACACGTATGAAAATAGTGCACACATTGCAATCAGAGTAAAAAATCGATTTAAAAAGCCTATGGTCATAGTCCAAGTGATTTACTCAGTTTAAATCACCCGGTTCGCTATAACCTTTGGCTCTGATACCAACTTCTGTCACACCCCGCTTGGAAGCGGAAACGCAGGGCGTTCCAGTTATAATATCAAAGTCAAGATTACAACAATATAACCGATAAACAAAACATCAAATTAAATTGATCATGCCAAATGTTACAAATACATCAATAAGTCAAAGGCGATGAGACGCCAAGTACAAATACAACTCCAAAAGAGATAAACAACGGATCGTCATGGAAATTACAATAAACAATTCAAATTCAAATTTCCCAAAAGCAAGCGATCCGAAAATAAACTATGGCATGATCAACGGAAATCCTCAATTTCCTGCAAAGCGTTAAAACGACATCAACAACATGTTGGTGAATTATTCGCAATTTTAAAGTAAAAGTTGACCCATCGACAAGTTTCATTAAACATCAACCTTTCAAAATATCAATCATTTCAAACCATATCTTGTTTTTCAACCCTAGTGAGGATACCATGCTTAGATTAGTTATACATCGAACCTTACCAGTCCTGAAGACCCAACTCCTAAGGCAGTGTCAACCAAAGGCAAAAATGAAGTACGGTCATAACATCCGCTCATAGAAGTAAGCTATCGAGGGATGAGGGTTAGGTAGAATAACCCATATAGCTATATATATGTAACCGTTGGGCATAAAGCTTAACGAGTGTATAAGACACCCAATCTAAAGCAGACCTATTCAACTAGGTAAACAAGATAATCAATAACATTCCGCATACGCAGACAGATTTAAAATACACAATAAGATGATTAATAATATTCCGCATACGCAGACAGTTTTAAAATACACAATAAGATGATTAATAATATTCCGCATACGCAGACAGTTTTAAATTACGCTTTACAGCCCAAAAATAGTAAGACAAGGGCTACGAATAACTCACTGATAAAGCTTCAGCAAACAAGTATCGGGTACCCCAAACACAGAGCTACAACTCCACCGCCTAAGTGCCTTAAACAATAAACAACATAGTCTCAGTATCTCTATAAGTCTAGGTCCGGTTTAGCCTTGTCGGTTAAGATTAAGTTAAATAAGATAATCCAAATATTATTAAGTTTAAATGAGGTGACGTATTTAGAAGGCGATGTTCCGCGTCAAACAGGACCGCTCGAAGAGATATCGGCATTCCACGTCATAATCGTCAACAGTAGAAGAATGATAATCCGAATCGAAGATGATTACAAGGAGTATCGGTTAATAAGATATCGTTATCAAGTTTTAATAGATCGACCAAAGTCAACGGAAACAATGTTGACTTGGTCAAAGTCAAACGTAAGGAATGTTGACTTTATAAAAGTCAAAGTCACAGGAGTTGACTTATGAAAGTCAAAGGTCAATTATGTTGACTTATAAAGTCAAAATCGATTTAAAAGTCCAAATTGTCACTTTGAATAATTTGAAGTGTTTTCATACCAAAATGTTTAGAGTAAAATCCTTTTCAAGCCATTTATAAAGTTTGCCGCAAAACATATTTGATGACTTAAAACGATGATCAAGTTGAGGCGAAGATTAAAATATCGCAAAGGTGTTTAAAAATGTCCGTTTTAAGTAATATTATGACATTTGTGATTGCGTTGGTGTCTTTGAGTCCAAAGACAATGTTATTGTAAAATATGTTACTTTTGTACTCAATTGATTTATGTAAGTGTTTTAAGTCGTAGAAAGTCGTGAGTTGAAATTTCGGCAGAGCTTCCGCGACGTATATTATTAGTCCAAATTTTATACACTTTCCCGCTTATCAACAATTGCAATTTACACCGTTATCCATAATACATAATACAATAATAAGTTAATTTCGATACTTTCGGTTAGATTACATTTTAATATGTTTCGTCCATTCTCAATCCAAATCCGATAATATAACAAGTGTTGGTCTAATATTTACTCCTAACCGTTTTCAAGGCTAAAACCGAATAACAATGGATAATGGAAATGAAACGAGAGATTCTCAAAGATAACAATTATACCGATAGCACCCGCAAGATTTGACAAGAATGGAATCCGGAACCGAGGACTTCGGTGACGTGGTACTGAGGTCAAATCCTCCTCCAAAACACAAGACACTCACCGTTAATAAGGGTTCCCAATATAACATGATTAAGGTGTAATTTAACGGGTTTACAAAATTTTCCAGAATCTGGTCCACGACCGCGCCGCGGTGGGTTGACCGCGCTGCGGTCGTCATCAGACGACAGAATTTTACAAAATCATTTTATGTTGGAAAATCATCTTTTTATGTAATAGATTCAAACATGCAAGTTCTGGAATCATCAAAACACTTTTAAACAACCACTTTATCAAGCTTTTCACCATTTGATTCAAAGATCCATACACATTTTATAAAATCTTTATTTCAAGATTATTACCCATCAAAACTTGTTAAAAACTCATTTTCTTTGGTTAGATGATACATGCATTAAGTAAATCAAAGGAAAAACAGTAGAGATTAGTTATTATACCCCAAAGTAAATGATAGTAGAATGATCTAGCACGTTTTGAAGAAGATCCTTGATGTTTGATGGTGATTTTGACCCGAAATTGATATAACCCAAGTAAACTTTCAAATGGATGACCAACCCTAACTTTCCATGATGATGTAAACGATTTATAGTGGTGAAATTTGGTGTTTATTTACTGAAAATCACAGCCACAATATGAAGAAATGAAAGAAAATGGGTGTTTGTGTGTTAGCTTCAAGTAGAAAGAGAGAGAGAGATGGGAGGTTAAGTGTGTGTGTTTGTAGAGTGATAATGAGCCTTATATGACTCTAAAAGAGTCATAAGTCTGCTCCACAAGAGGTGTTGACACGTTTGGGACAGATGTCAAGTTTAGGTTACATGCAAGTATGACTCACAACTCAACAAAAACTTGTCTGTCCAGGGGATGACCGCGGCGCGGCCAGCTCACCGCGGCGCGCCCAGTCTCCTTCCTGGATTTGCTTCGTTTTGTTCGTGTTGTCGATACGCACATGTATTCGTTTAGAATTCCCGATTTCTTAACAAATGAACTTAGTTAAGTTCATCATAAGTATTATTGGTATTATGATTCATATTAAATGATAACATTTAAGTTTAGATTCAAGAAACGCACGATCTCGGTAAAAGATAAACAAGTGTAAAAGCACGGTTTCTCGAAGATAAAGAATACGTTAACCGACAAATTGGGCATAACCTCCTAAGTTATAATTCATGAGTATACTAACTATTTGGCACTTAGATAAAATAAAATCATTTCGTCTCAAGGGACGAATCAGCAAAAACAGAAAACCCGATACTCAATAACAGTAAATCGTGAGCAAAACAAAGCGAAATACAAGGGTCGAAATCAATTGCGAATAAAATATAAATAATAACGGTAACATAAGTACTCCAAATTGACGGGACGTCACAATTCTTCATATGCTGAGCAACCGGAGTTCCCGTCAAGGCATTTGGAACAGTATAACGAAGAAGCCCAGAACCCTGAGAGTAGTCAACACCATGGCGAACAACAAGCCCCCCCCCCCCCCATACCAGCAAGTCGAAGAGGAGGCTTTTGGTGGAAACGGACGTGAAGATTCCGATAACGACACGGACGAGGAATATGCACCGGAAGACTATGCCATTCTTGGAGACGTTTCGGAGGACAAAGGACAGCACGATGAGCTCGTACTTCATCGTGAACATGATGAAAGGGTCTTGGAATCAGACGCTGGGTTTGTGGGGGAGGAAGAATGGAATCATCTTCCGTTCAACGAACAGGAGGAAACGGTGGAGTACTGGCGTGAAGGAGATGACCCAAGTACCGGAGTGTACTTCAAAAGCAAGGCACAATTTGTATATGCAATCAGAACTTGGTTGCTAAAAAATAACAGGGAAATGTACTTGCTGGACTCGAGGCCAGAGGCTTGGAAAGCAATATGCTTCATAGCGGGTCCTAAATTCCAAGACGACGAACACCGGTATCCATGTGAGTGGACTACTAGGGGTTCAAACAGAAACAGTAAGGGATTATGGAAGCTGGCAAAATGGAACCCAAGGCACACTTTTCTAGGACCGGTCGTAAGAAATAACAACCGTTCTTTGTCGGCAAGCATGATTGCAACAAAAATCGGTCACCAAATCAAGCTGGACCTTACATACAAGGTAAAACACATCATTGCCACTGCCAAGGATCATTGGAATGTGGATGTGTCTTACTGTAAAGCTTGGAATGCCCGTAGAATAGCCATTGAAAGGCTCTACGGAACATGGGAGAGCAATTTTGCTGAGCTTCCGGCGTACATTCAGGAATTGGTCCAGGAAAACCCCGGTCCAATCGTTAGATGGTTACATGCCCCAAAGGCAAACCCAAACAGTCCAGAAACATTTAGGTATGTATTTTGTCAATTTCCAACAGGATATTATAATATAGCCAAAAGTAAACTGCATATATTGACATATAATAATTGTTATTTGTTATGTTAGACACTAATGATATTGGATATAAATTGTTATTTGTGGTAAATTGTATTGAACACATATTGAATAACTTACGCAATCCATATTTGACTTATTTGAACGGATGCATGTGGTCCGTTTCCTTTTGAAACGGGAGTTATTCAATATGTGGACAATGACCATAGAGGCTATTTGCTTTAGGGCTCTCCCAATTTTGTTGCGTAGTTTAATTCTAATATTCATATTAATGATTATAGTGAATTATAATACTCCTATTAATGATTACAGTTTTCTTTTTAGGTATGTTTTTTGGGCTTTTGGCCCTGCCATCCAAGCATTCAAGCATTGTATTCTCTATGTAGTTGTCGATGGCACCCATTTGAAAGGAAACTATCGCGGGAAGCTTAGCACAGCCGTGACGAAAAACGCAAACGGGAATATACTTCCTCTTGCTTTCGCCATGGTTGATAATGAGTCCAATGACAGTTGGCTATGGTTTCTAAACAACTTCCGTACTAATGTTGCCGTAATTCATAAAGAGAAAGCCTTGTGTGTGATTTCAGACCGTCATGCGGAATTGATCAACGCAATGGATGCAATGGATGGCTGGCATCATCGTTACTGTCTAAGACACATAAAGAGTGAGAGCGATAAATGAAGAGCGATAAATGAAGAAATGGTGTTGGCAGGTCGGCAGTGCGACTCAGCGGAGAAAGTATATATACGCTGTTAGGCAAGTGAGAGCGATAAATGAAGAAGCTTGGGATTGGATGAAAGCAATTGGTTTGAGTAATTGGACATTGATGCGCGATAAGGACTATGTACGTTGGGGAAACACCACCTCAAACATTGCAGAATCGTACAACAATGTGATACGCACAGTGCAATGTGATGCCTATCAAGGCATGTATAGAAGGTACGTTCAACCTTACAAGAGCACACTTTGTACAAAACTTCGAGAAATCTAGAGGGTGCTTTTCACCTGTTGCAACAGCCATGTGGAATCTCTACACTGGTCGGGAATCATATGCCACTCATCAGGGGGTAACACCTTTCGATATCTCAAAGGGTATTTATGAGTGTCGCACAAATGACCCCACAACCATGGGTGGGGAAAACACATACACAGTCACTTTTCCAGATAAGTCTTGTACTTGTGGAAAGTGACAAATGCAAAGGATTGCTTGTTCCCATGCCATGGCTGTTGATGGACACGTGAACGCTCCTACTCGAAGAAACCATGAAGTTGCTCCTGTAATGGCTGCAAAATTCTATAGCACAGATAAATGGAGAAAGCAATATAACGCACAGTTTCGGCGACTACGACACATCGACTACTGGAGAAAACCGAACTGGACCATCGTGGCGTATTCAAGAATGATAATTACAAAAAGGGGAAGAAAGAAACAAAGAAGAATCCGTAACGAAATGGACCAGCCAAGCGGAAGTGCAAGTGGAAGTAGAACCAGAATGTGTAGTGGTTGTGGACAAACGGGTCACAACAGCCGAAGCCAGAATTGCCCACGTAACCAAATTTTGTGTTGTATCGTGATTTCTCCATTCTATCTTTTTGTGTAATCACTTGTTGATTCTATGTTGAGATTAAGAGGGGCATTTCTTACTTTAAGTTGTTATTTTTTGTGAAAAAAAAATAATTTCTGTCCATTTTGTACATAGCATAAATCATACAAAAAAACCCAGAAAGAATAATCTAACTTTTATAAACTCTAAAACAATAACATATTAACAAAACACAATTTGGAATTTTTCATAAAAATCATCACATTACATAAATAATTAACCCTAAACACTAACACAACCATTTTCAAAACAAAAAAACTAACCAAAATGATTTTTTGGCATTTTGTACATAGAATAAAATACACCAAAAAAACAAGAAATAAAAATATAACTTTTACAAACAAAACAATAACATATTAACCAAACACAATTTGAAAATTTTCATAAAAATCATCAAATTACATAAATAATTAACCCTAAACACTAACATTTAACCATTTTAAAAACAAATAAAAAAAAACCTATACCACAAAACCAACTCTAATACCGGAAACCGCCTAGCAAAACCGCCAAATTTTTGGTCAAAAGCCGGCATTCCCAATGCCGGCAGTTGACACGCAGGATGATGACTGGGATTACGCTAGTGGAAAGTCTACGTGGCATGCAGAGATGGCAAGTGCCGGCATTGGGAATGCCGGCTATACGAGTTTTCTTAATTTTTTCCGTTGAAATCCACCGGTGCTAATTCCGATGGATTTTTATCCATTCTGGACAAAAATTCTAGATGATAAGCCTAAATTTGACATATCGTGATTTATGAGTTTTAGTCCAATAAATAAAAATTTAGTTTTTATTTCTTTGTTTTGTATTGTCTTTATTTTAAGCCTTTTTCTCCTCTACTATATTGATTACTTATTCTAATACTAATAGAAAAAGTTTAGTGATAACAAAAATTTATAATATCTATATCTATTTGTACTTAATATAAAAATAAGTTGACAAAATGATTGAACCAAAATAATATAAAATCGCTTTTAGTTTTGTTTGGGAGGCCGGCCTCCCTTCATATATTTAGTATTTTAGCTTCCATGATTCATAGGAACAAAAATTCCTACATATTTTTATAGCAAGTAACATAATGACAAATTTTCCTTCCTTACAAACTTTTCTCTTTTCAATGTTTTCATTCATCATTTTGATGATTTTAATTCATATTATAAAGATTTCATTTCAAGCCAAGACCAAAAGAAACTTACCACCATCTCCACTGAGACTTCCAATCATCGGAAATCTCCACCAACTAGGAACAAACCCTAATCTGTCTCTCCAAACATTGTCCCATAAATATGGTCCAATCATGCTACTTCATTTTGGTAGTGTACCGACGCTTGTAGCTTCGTCTTCCGAGGTAGCCCAAGAAATCATGAAAACTCATGATATATCATTCTCTAGTAGACCAAGTTTACGTATAGCGGACTTACTATTGTATGGCTCTAAGGAATAGCGTTTTCATCTTATGGGGAATATTGGAGGCAATTGAAAAGCATTGCCGTACTTCATCTTTTAAGTACTACTCGAGTTAAGTCTTTTCGACAAGTAAGAGAAAAACAAATCTCTCTTATGATTGACATGCTTGTTGAACGTTGTGGTTCTTTGGTTGATATGGGTTCTTTGGTTGATATGGGTTCATTACTTGCTTCACTTTCAAATAACATAACTTGTAAGGTGGCTCTTGGGAGAACTTATGATGCCGTAAAGCTTGTCGATTTATTAAGCAAATTTATTACGTTGTTTAGCGATTTTAGTGTGGGTACTTATATTCCATGGTTATCATGGATAGATAGGCTAAGTGGTTTAGACGGGAGGGCAAAAAAAGTTGCTAAAGAAGTAGATGAATTTCTTGAAGGGGTAATTGAAGACCATATAAATGAGAAAACAGGAGTATGTGCTGAAAGTGGTGATTCAGAAGACTTAGTTGACATCTTACTAGATATCCAAAGAAACAACACAACCGGAATTACCCTTCACAAAGACAGCATTAAAACTGTCATCTTGGTATAAATTCCCCCGTCTTCATTTTCATATTGAATAGCTATGAATTATGATTTAAATTTTACAAACTAGCATATTAGTTAATTTTCAAATTAGTGGTGGATGGGTAATTCTCCCATATTTAATTTGATTTTCTTGATACTGATACTTAGGTTCGTGAGCGAGAACCATCATAAGACAAATCGGTTTGGGTTTGCAAATCATGTGGTTCGTTGATATATAAGCATAAGAAACTATCTATCAATCAGTTTCAATTAGTTAATCCAATCGTTTGTAATTGAATAGTAATTGATCTATCATTATGTTATACATATATTCATATTCACTAACTAATTCATGCATTCATTTTCATATCCGGATAGTAAATATTAAAAGCCACCTATACTCTAGAAACTATTATGAACAATCAAATTTAAATCATGTATAAAAGATTGTCTCTCTGACAGGATATGTTTGCTGCTGGAACTGAAACTACATCTACAAGTCTAGAATGGACAATTAGCGAGCTAGTTAAACACCCAAGAATAATGAAAAAGTTGCAACACGAAGTAACCGAAATAGCCCAAGGAAGATCGATGATTCGTGAGGAGGAGTTGGAGAAAATGCAGTACCTTAAAGCTGTCATAAAAGAGTCATTACGATTGCATCCTCCACTCCCAGTTCTTCTTCCTCGAAAATCAACCGAAGATATTAAATTAATGGGGTATGATATTCCATCGGGCACACAAGTCATTATCAATGCTTCAGTAATAGGAAGAGATCCCTCCAAATGGGAGGAAGCAAATGAGTTTAGACCAGAGAGGTTTCTGAATAACTCCATTGACTATAAAGGGTTTAATTTTGAGTGGCTTCCGTTTGGTGCGGGTAGGAGAGGATGCCCTGGTATTCAATTTAGTGTAGCTGTCATGGAACTTGCATTAGCAAATATCATCTACAAGTTTGATTTGGCATTGCCAAATGGACTCGAATGCGCAGATTTGGACATGAACGAAATATTTGGCATTACCCTCATAGGAAGTCCTCTTTAGAGGTTATACCCACTCCTCGATGTAGTGGTTGATCTACTTATGCATTACTATATGATGTTTGATATATGTTTGATAATATGATGCTTAAGTGTGACAATTATGATATTTTTCAATCGACCCTCATTCCTTAGTCTATAAATTGAGAGTTTCTCTCTCTCATTAGACACATATATATAAAAACAATAGAACGATTACCCTCTTATTCATGCTTGTTTGTTATCGCGTTCTAGTGTTTTGTAATAGAGTAAAGGCACAAAATGGTTTGCGTAGATAATTCCGTCTGTTGAACCCATATTTCATAGAAGCAATCACCTGATTATTTAATTACATCTATTTATATGGAATCCCACTTATATTTAATTTTTGCCAATCCCGCATTTTCTTCAAAGTTTCATTGAACTTCTAGTATCGGCTGAAAAATGTCACCATATTCCTAATTAATTTAACTAACTAAAAAGTCGGATCATGACGAGTACCGATGCTATGCACACCTTATTGAGTTCGTGTATAACTGTTTTAGGTATATGTAAGCTTTGCTTGAACCCGATTACACATTGTGCCCCCAAAATCATCGACATTTCTCCGAAAACTAATATACATACATATAGTATTTTTATTTATGAGGCATTTATTTATGACGTGAATTATTCCTCCCGTCTCTGCCTTTTATCAAATCAGCATCAAGGATTTAGAATTTTAGAACTTTTTACCAACTCATCATCATGTCTCTGCCTTTTATCAAATCAACATCAAGGATTAGAGTCTTTATTCGACTTTATTTGAGTTATAATGATATTCTCACTTTTTCTTATTACTCTCTTATTCTTTTCACTAATATATATATATATATATATATATATATATATATATATATATATATATATATATATATATATATATATATATATATATATATATATATGATATGTGTAATTTTGTATTATATTAATTTATTCAATTATAACAAATTTTTAAAAAACAAGTTTTGATATGCATCAAAATATATGTCGTTTATTGTTTTTGTGTAGTAAATATTCAAATTTGATACACAATAATAAAACTACCCACTTTTTGATGCACAACAAAATTTCGTTTTTTAAAGATATGGTTAAAATGAATGATAATCCAAAAATTCTAGCGTTACAGATTATTTTTTAATTTTTTTTAGTTATTTTCCCTTAAGGTTTGTTTTACAAGAAATGTTTGACCAACGATTGACGAGCTCAAGGACTTGAGGTGTTGGCTAAATCGATACGAACTCCTGCTAGGACAGTGCGAACCTACCAAGCTCTTAGCGAGCCTAAGGGGACGTATGATTAAGCCTGGTGACGTAAGGAAAATCTCTCTTGAACGTGTGTGTGTGTGTAAATGGAAATGATGAGAATTTCCTGAATACTGACAATGATTAGAACATTGCATGGATTAGGTTTTCCATTTATGGGCCATGGGCCATGATTAAGTCCATGGGCCGTCATTTTATGACCCATAAATGAGTATGTGATGTAAGCAAACGTATGCATGACACTCGCTCAACTTAAGTCAACGAGGATAATCTAGCCGTTAATATCATTGACGTAAGCGTATGCACTTATGACGTTTAGTTATTGTATTTGTGCGAACAAGACAAGAATACACTTGGTGTTTTTGTTCGTGGTATGTAAGTTACGAAACCGGACGGGTCATATTTCCTAGTGCATTGGGCTTCGCTAGCCCGACACTTCCGGGTATAGTTCATCCGGGCACGTGGCATGTTTATACGGTGACGGGGCTCGAGCAAGTCTGGGTACCATGCATGTGTTGGTCGGGCATGGAACAAATGTTGGTCCGGTCACCGGGCCACAACTTCTCGAGAGCGGGGCTAGGTGTAGTCCGGGTATAGTGCAAGTTTGGGCGATACGCTCAAGCCCGGACACGAGGCTTATGCCTTGTCCGGATATGGGACTAGTGTGTGACGGGTACGTGCGAGCCCGGACACGAGGCTTATGCCTTGTCCGGGTAGGGAGAAAATGTGTGTCGGGTATGCTCGAGCCCGGACACGGGGCCATGCCTTCTTCGGGTACAATGCACGTTTTGGCCGAGCCGGGTCACATGTTCTCGGTGACGCGACGCTAGGGTCCGGATACAAAACAAGGTTTTGTGGAGATTTTGGAATCCATTTTGATTTTTGTGGAGAAATTTGGATCCCATTTGGTTTTTGTGGAGAAATCGGGATCCTTTTTGAATGATTTGGTGAGCGTGTTTTGAAAGAATTCACTTTTTGCACAATTTTTGACTCTTTTTTTGGTGCAAGATTCAATAACTCGGGTATTGAATAAGTGAATGATTTTTTTTTTGAATTAAGCTCAAAAGATGAAGCATTTTCTTTTGTAAAAGCTCGATTAGATACGGGTTTAAACAAAACATCACATGTTTCCTCAAAGGTTGAACATAAACTTAAATCAAGATATTTCTTCGACGAAAACTGATTAACCTTTGTTGTTTGAAAACATTTTGGACTCACAAAAGTTCCATTTGAATTAGATTTCTAGGAATACTTCTTATTCTTTTTTAGAGAATAATTAGTAAATTGAGAAACCTTTTTCAATAAAGGTTTTGAAGATTTACCCGTGTAAATCTTTTCTGGAACATTTGATTTTGGTTTCGAACTTTGATGAACTTTAGAAATGCTTTTTGAGCGTTTAAGGGAATCAAACTATTCTTTCAAACGGTTATAAGATTCTCTCAAAGCACTAAACTCTTTTCGTGATGAAGAAATGACCTATAATTTTATTTCACATTTAGATTCTAACAAAGCATTTCGTTTTTCAAGTTTAAGAATGCAAGTTTTGTACTTGTCAATCTTCTTGGAAAAAACGAATTTTTCATTTTCAAAAATCTTATTGTATTGTGCCAATCATCAAAGAGCTTTGTTTTATTTTTTTTAAAACATTCTCAAGTTCCAAAAGTTTTGATTTCCAATCATCATTTTCAAAAACACAAGTCTTTACATTGCCATCGTTAACATAAATTGGCTTACAAGTCATTGATGTTTTTAAAATTTCAGTTTCATTTTGAGCATTAAAAACCTTTTTCTTTTCCTCTTCAAACGCTTTGATATAACTGTAACGAACCGAAAATATTTAAAGGACTATTTTTGTAATAAGTTTTAAGTAAAAGAACTTAAGCTGTTAAGTAAAAAAGGACTAATTTTGTAAAGAATGTTGCATTTTGGGCTAAAGTTGTCATTATGGCAAACTAAACGGTTATATATGAAAATTTAAATTAATTCTCCTACTTAAGATTGAAGAAAGGAAAGAAACAGATTAGTATGGTTATATGTGTGTGTGTTGCGTGAGAAAAGAAAAGAAAGAAAGAAGACATTACGTGTTACTAAGTTTTATAGATGAACATAAAGCTTGATATGTTATCTGTATATAAGACGGATAGACATTTAATAGGTGAGACATTGTGTGTCTCTATGTAAGCCTGGTTTAAATAGGCTAATGTTGGAATGAAAGAAAGAATTTTGAATTTAAGATACTGTTTATTATGGCACAAGTAGATATTTTGCATCTTCGAATTTTGAGCAAAGTTTGTTATACCTTGTAGTTCAATGAAATTTGCTTTAGAGGTAAGTATAACGGTAGAAATCCGTGACGAGATAAGTTATTATATGTTCTATTGTTATTGAAAGGGTGATGTTTCTTGTATTTTCCATTATCATGAATGTCAGGAGAAATGATGTGATTAGTCGATTATTTATTCCAAAAATATTTAAAGGAGAATGCTTCTTTATATTTCTAAGAGCACCCGGAGTGATAATGCTCCACAATGTGGGTTGTGGGGGTTGTGGGGAAAAAGTTGCTGACGTGGCAGTGAGAATGAGGATTGTGAGATTGTTGGATGGTATGATAAGGAGGGTTGTGGAGGTTGTGGGAGTTGTGGGACCCAATTTAATTTTTCTTTTTTTTTTCTTAAAAGATTTAAATAAAATAAATAATACATTTTATTAAAATAAAAAACAAAACTACAATAATTAAAATAAAAATACAAAAACATACAATAAAAAAAATTCAATACAATAATTATAAAAAAAAACACAATACAATAATTAAAAAAAAATACAACACAATAATTAAAAATATAATACAATAATTAAATAAAAATATAATATAATAATTAAAAAAAATTAACTATCAAATAGTTATTTATCTTGTTTTTTTTCTCACAAAATGAGATCCCCAATTTTATTCCCCTATCTTCTTTTATCTTCTTCTAGGTTCATCCTCATCAAAATACATCACCTACTTCCATGGCTTCATCAAAAGCTCAAATTCATCCTCTTGGTTCCAAAATCCCTTTCTCGTCATCATCATCATCATCTCCGAAAACCTGCAAAAAGAAAAAAAAGGTTAGAATTTTTGTTCTCTTTTAAGAAAAAAAAATTAGATCAAGTCATTCTAAAACCTAAACAAACAAAAAACATATTTCATATTCTTTATCATTTATCTTTAATTATATCATTAAAAAAAAAAAACAACGAGTCGTTGTTGTAACAACGAACCCCCATAACGACTATCACAACGGCTCACCCGGAGTGATAACGAGAGGGGGGCTCGTTCTCACTCCCACAACGAGCGAGAACCCCCCCCCCCCCCCCCCGGGTGCTCTAAGTATGATAGACATCAGTGGTTTTGATATGGCGATCGATTTAGATTGATTTTCACGATATCTTATATGTTGAAATTATTTTGATATTTTCTCGTTGAGTTATATGAAATATTGTATCGGAAATAGAATTTAAGATTAGATTTGTTCCGGAAAGTGAGTTATTTCATTAAGGCACCTAAATTTGTTAGTGATAGATGAAAGACGGTATGATGAGAATGAATATTAACTTAAGAATCGAATATACTCGTTTTTAAGAATAAGTATCCTTTAATCGATGTTTTGAAAGATTAGTGGTAGAGGAAAAGTTATTTCTCTATATCTTTATCTCTGGTGAAATTGATCTAATGATTAGTATAAAATGATTATTTTGAGATCGTGTTAAATTGTATATACAAGAAGATGGTAAGTATATCTTTGAAAGATAAAAATTTTGTTTGAGCACATAGAGAATTAAATACTGCAAATTTAATAAGATTTCTCTAAGAAAGTAAAAGATGTTGATCTAAGTTGGAAACATTTATACGTTTTCGGAATTGAAATTTATTGCTAAGGTATCTTATTGTATAGTTCTGTCGGGATTGGTAGAATTATTAAAGCAGTTTTAGGAATTGCTTAAATTGTTGGATTGAGTTTCTAAATTTAAAGTACCATAATTATTTGTGTATTAAAGGGCGGTACATTTAAAGTGAATATAGATTTTCAGATGTTGATTAAAGTTACTGTTAAGTATAAATATCCTTTACTCAGGATAAATGATTGAAGATTTGTATTAGAGGAGTAGTTATTTCTCTAAGGTTGATTTATGTTTAAGTTATCTTTAAATTGGAGCGGAAAGGCAAGATGTTTCTTAAATAATTTTTAGAACCAGGTATGGTTAGTACAAGTTTCTTAGTTGTATTAAAAATTCTATTCGATTATGAAGAGTTATGATGTATATACTAGTGTGAGATATAGTAAGAATTTTGAAATGATATGTGACATGAATTGTATAGGTTGTTGTCCTTTTATAAGAAAGTGATAAAATGAAAAAAAATAAAGTTTCAAAGGAATTTAATTTCCGGTGTAAAATCCTTATTGTTAAGATTCGACATTTGTCAGGATCGTATTAGTTTAGGTAAACTAATAAGTTTGCTAACGATTAAGATCGAGATCTATTGAAGAAGTTCAGCAGCGGATGAACACTTCAATATTACGAGTTTGGACAATAAAGAATGAATAAGAAGTAAACAAACGTATTGTCGAATTCTAAGCCTCAATCGTATTAATCTGAATAATATCAATACAACGTGTTTTATAATCTCCAAGGATCTATCTATTTATAGACCTTGAGGCTCGTTCTAGTTAAACTAGAATTCTACGTCTATCCTTATCTAAACAATAAATAAGGAAACTTTACTTATTAAACAAAAGATAATCTAATCTAATTATAACTCTATCTAATTAGATTTGATTCTTGCACGCTAAGTCTTCAACTTCCGCGTATCTTGGCTTGACTTTCAATATGGTAACCGTAGTAACTATCTTCCGTAGTAACTTTGCTGATCATCCGCACTAACTTGTCTTTGAGTTCTTCCGTAGTAACTTCATAATCATCAAACCGATTGTTTAAGTTACTTTCGTTTGTTTGTTAGGATTCATTGTTTAAGGTTAAACTATATTAACTAAGTTATAACCCAACAATCTCCCCCTAACCTTGAACTTTTATGACACATCAAAAGTACAAGTTTCATGATTCAACCGTATTAACTACTTCATTAACATAGCAGTACTAACTATTACAACTACGGTTTTACAAGTCAACTTCCATCTTGTTCTTTTCCACTATTATTTGACACAAGATTCTCCAAATCAGTTCTTGAGCAATAATTGAATCTCCTGGTCCATTCAGCTTTAATTCAACTAGCTCTTCCAATGTCTTCAAAGAATGTGGATAAGTATGACTTATCAAGTAGAATTCCCTTGATCCATGTCTTCTGATAATTGAGTATACTTCACATCTTTCATACACAAACCAGTTAAGTACAGGATTATTAGGTTCTTCTTTCTTGAAGATTGAACTTGTTGGCTTGTATCCAGGTTCAAACAATCCACACAGAACATCCATTGCTAGATCAGTTCCAGGACATACTCCTTGTCTTCGTTGTGAGTATTTCCTTATGCCAATCTCATACATCTTCTCCAGATCATCTCTATCAAACTTCATAAAAACTGCATGAAATGCTATAAGAATTGTCTTTGATTTATCAGCTCTTGTTACTTCATATTCAGTCTTCATGTTTCCACCAATATATTTCCAATCAATGATCATTGGAGACTTCACCTTCAATGGAGTATATTTCAATCCTTCAACAGGATTGATGTATGCAGAGTAATCTCCCCCTTGAGTAACACTTGGAGGATTTTGTTCTATCTCTTCAGGTTCTGGTTTGATGTCAGCAAATGGAATGTTTGGATCTTCTGTTTGAGAAGCAGTAGCATCATCTTCATTCATCCTTCTTCTTTTAACTTGAGGAATGAACTTGGATTTGCTTTTGACTCTTTTATGCTTCATTTCTGGTTGTTTAACAGGAGGAATAGGTTCTTGTGCTTTAAATACTTCCTTCCTGTTCTAAGGGCTTCAGCCAGCACCTTTTCTGCATGTAGCTTCTTTTTCTCTTCAAGCTTTGCAAGTGCTGCTTCCCTTGCCTTTTCCTTTTGTTTCTCTTCTTTGAACAGCTCAAGGATAGAAGTAAACTTCATAGGGCCTAAAGATCTGCCACTATGACCCTTGCTTTTGAGATAAGCAGTAAACTTCTTTCTATCCTCAGCTCTGTTTGCTTGTATATCAGATGGTTTGGATGGTTTTGATGTAGACACTTTCTTCTTCTCAGGCTTGGCTTTGGCTTTGACTTTAGCAAGTTGAAGCTCTTCTTCATGCATCTTTTGTGCTAAAACTTCATCTTCTTTTTCCAAAGACCTCTTCATCCCCTTTTTGACTAGTTTCTTCAAAATGTCATCATTAACCATCTCTTGAGCTCTTATTGCATCATCAGCAGCTTCCTTTTGCATTCTAATGTATAACTCTGCAGCTTCATTTTCTTGTCTAATAGCTTCTATCTCCTCTGCAGTCATACCTTGAAAATTAATGGCCTCAAAGGATTCTTTCTCCTGTTGTTCTTCAGCCAATAGTCTTGCTTTTGCTGCTTCATGAGCTTTTAGTTCAGCATCCATCCTGATTTGCAATTCAGCTGCTTCATTTTCTCTTCTCACATTTGCTATCTCCTCCTCAGACATAGTACTAAAGAACAGTGCTTCTTTAGCTAGTCTATCTTCCTCTTGTAATTCTTCCTTTGACTTTTCTACCACCTTATCTTTGCCTTTGTTCTTTTCTTCATCCAGATTGACCCATTTGATTTGGTCTTTTTTCTTTTCATCTGTGATGAATCCAACTTTACCTGCAGAAACAGATATGCTTTCAGGCTGTTCAGATACTCTAAGTGAGGTTGATGTAATTGTGGCTAACTCAGCTGCTGCTGCTCTTTGTCTTGCAACTGCTATAGCAACTAATCTTTTTCTTTCCTCCTCATCTGCTTTCTTCTTTTCTAGCTTCTGTTTGTCATCCTTGATCTTCTGCAGTTGTGATGCTATGGTATCATCATCAGCCATCACATTGGTTCTTGCCAATTCTGTTCTTATAAGAACATTTGCAGCTTCAGTTTGTTCAATGGTGGAAGAAGTCTCTGTTACAGTGGTGGAAGGAGTTGTAGCTTCAGTTTGAATAGCTTGTAGGTGTGAGAAAGCTTGATCAAACGTGGGAAGAGTGGCTGTGAGTAGGTAGGAATGGTCTTCCTCCATTGAACTTGGAGCTGGACTAATGATCATTGAGTCCTCCGCAGTAAGTTGCTCAGTAGCAACTTGCTCCATTTCAGCCGTATCAACTATGTCCGTAGCAACTGGACTAGTTGTCATGGGGTCCGCATCAAGTTGCTCCGTAGTAACTTGATCCGTATTAACTGGACTGGTTACCATAGGGTCCACCGTATTAACTTGAGCCGTAGTAACCATATCCGCAGCATTTGTTTCAGTATCTTGACCATCATTTGTAGCCGTAGCAACTGGTAAAGTTTCATCTTCCATTTCTTCTACTATTTCTTCAACCCTTTGCTTTGCTTTGGGATGAGTATCCAACAAATGTTCCTTCATCAGCCTTGCTTTCGAATTTGCCAAGATAGTCTTTTGAGTTGAGAACTGTGCATGGACATCCAAAAGCACGAAGAAAACTGATTAATGGTTGTCTTTTGTGTAGGAGCTCATACGGTGTCTTGTTGTGTGCCTTAACTAGTAACACCCTATTCTGGACATAGCAGGCAGTGTTAACTGCTTCTGCCCAGAAGAAAATAGGAAGATTGGAGTCAGCTAGCATGCTTCTGGCTGCTTCAATTAGTGTCCTATTACGTCTTTCAGCTACCCCGTTTTGTTGAGGAGTTCTGGCAGTACTGAATTGGCGTTCTATGCCTTTCTTCTCACAGAAGTCATTCATCACACTATTCTTGAATTTTGTACCATTATCACAACGGATTTTCTTGATCTTCTTGGTGAGTTGAAGTTCTATCTTGGTGATAAAGGAGATGAGGAGCTGGCTTGTTTCATCTTTGGTACCAAGAAAATACACCCATGTATATCTTGTGTAATCATCGGTGATGACCAGGCAGTATGACTTCTTAGCAATACTCTTTACGTTCGTAGGACCAAAGAGATCCATGTGTAGCAGAAGTAAAGCAGTGGTGTTAGAGTTGACCTCCTTGATTTTGTGGGAAGTTTTGTGTTGCTTCCCCTTCAAGCAAGCTAAGCAATTGTCTTCAAGTTTGAATTGCTTGTTTGGGAGTCCTCTAACCAGACTAGACTTGACTAGTTTGTTGATGTTTTTCAGGTTCATGTGGCACATCCTCCTATGCCATAGAGTTGATTCATCCAAAGTTGCTTTAGAGAGAAAGCATGCTTCAGGTGAATTTACTTGAACCTTGGACATGTCTAGACAATAGACATTGTCCCTTCGTGGTGTTCTGAGTAGTATCATGCTTTCGTCGATTACATACCCAGGCTTCATTATAATGCATTCAGTAGCAGTGAAGATCGGTGTGTGTTTCTCATCACAAACTTGAGAGACACTCAACAAGTTATATTGAAGCTGTTGCACATAGTACACATCCTTGAAGTGTAGTGTACCATTGCTTATTGTTCCCTTTCCAGTAATCTTTCCTCCCTTTGGATTGCCTCCAAAAGCAACGTATCCTCCGTTGAACTTTTCAAAGTCCTGTAGGCAGGACATGTTGCCCGTCATGTGCCTGGAGCAGCCACTATCTACATGCCAACTGTTCTTGTCTTCTTTTGTTGGCTGAACCTGCACATTAGCGTTAGAGATTAGTTTCTGGTGGGAACCCAAGCCAAAGTTGACTTGGGTTTGCCCATATCATCGAAGTAACTCACCTTCCTTTGAACAAGTTTTGAAAAGTCTGTGGGAATAGGTGGTTGAGTCACTTGAGCCTTTTGTTGCCATATTTTCTTGAAAGATTTATCATTATTAACACGTTTGGGTTTCACCATATTTGTTTTAACAATTTGAGTAGGCACTGGTTTAACATATCTTTGTTTCCTAATGTTACTAGGAGCCTTGGTAACAAAGTTACGTTTGACATTAGTAACATTACCATGGTTCATACGGTTGGTTTTTTTAGTGTTAATAAGAGCAGTATTAACATGTGCCGCATTAACACCTTTACCTTTGGCCGTATTAACCTTATCAGTAGGAACTCTGATTTGTCTTACCGTACTAACTTTATTGTTGGATGTTTTGTTCACTTTGTTACCACTTTGTTTTTCTGAAGATTTTTGTTTAACAAAGTTGGTTTTATGGACAACCCTACCCTTGTATCCTTCCCCGTTATGTGGTTTTGAAGTCACTTGCAACTGATTTTGTGGATTATGATAACATATCTTTGCATAGTGATTTAGTCTACCACAAATAAAGCATCCCTTCCTAGGTTGTTGTACAACCTGTCCTTTTTGGGCTTTGACCTGATTCATATTTCGTTGATTTCCTCGTTTCCCAGTCTTGGTGTTTTCCTTAGGTGTTTGCCTATTTTTGCTTTCTGAAGGTGATATTGTTTTCTTAATGGGGTTAGTGGATGGCAGAGACACTAAACTTTGTGTAGAAGGTAAAGTTATTCCCTCTATTGTGAGTAGATGATTTTCCAATGGAATATCCTTGTTTTTAATAACATGAACTTTACTTTCTTCCACTAAGTCCTCTATTAGAACTTCATCATAGTTGATTGGATCAACATTGAATGATTCTTTTGGAGGTGTCTGAGATATGGGGATTCTAGGTTCGTCTAGGGATGGTGGGATGTAGTTTTGGTTGAATGGAGGAGCAACTTCTTTGTATCCTAGTCCTGCTTTAACTTTACTATGGATTTGTTTTTGACAAAGGTCATTGACAGATTTAGAAGCAAATTCTAGCTTTCCTACATCTAGCTCAACTTTAGTATGTTCTTGTTCTAACACTTTGACCTTATCCCTAGCTGCTTTTAGTTTAAGAAGTAAGTCCTCTTGTTGCCATTCTAGAAGATTGATTTTCTCCTGATAACTTTGTTCATTAACTTTATGGGACTTAATCTGTTTTTCTAAATTATCAATTAATCTAAGTGCTGACCGTCTTTGTTCTTCTAGGTCTTTAATGGAGTTACTCATTAATTGATTATGGTCTTTGTACTTAGTGATAATATTTTTACATTCAGGAGTACAAAGTTTTGGAAGTACCTCAGCCATGAGCGATGTTGTGTCTGGAGTTGGTGAAGTGATTGCCATGAGAGCATCCTCGTGGTTTGCTCCTTGATCATCGTCTATCCAGTCATATCCCAATATGTTGGTGTTGAGTGTGGCCATATCAACATCAACATACTCCAGCTCAGTAGAAAATACTTCATCCGTAGCAACCAATTCTTCAAAGATGTCCGCATCATCTGTTACTACGGCTATGCATGCATGGTGAACAGTAGCCGTAGTATTTTCTTCGTGATATTTTTCTTCAGAGATTAGTGCTCTATTCTGACTTGTTTCTTCAGCCAGGTCGCTCCAATCATATCCAAAGATGTCCTGAGACATGAGTGCACTTTGATTTGTCTCTTGTGTATTTCGTGGATTGTTGGTGTTGGACTTGTTAGGACAATCTCTAGCGAAGTGACCTAATTCACCACAGTCATAGCACTTTACTTTGCTCTTATCAAAGGTGATTCTTTCGTTGTTACGTGGATTGAATCTCCTTCCTGTTCTATTCAAGAACCTTTTTGCGCGTAGGGCCAACATAGCTGATTGCCACTTGAGATCAATTTCATCAGAATCATCTTGATGCATCTGTTGGACCTCGTCGACTGTGAGATTAGCACACTTACATAAGAAGGATTCGAATGAAATCTCTTCGCTGATTTCATGTTTGGATCCTCCAGATGTTGTGGTAAGGGCAGTATTCATATTTGTAATACTGGGATTGTTGCTAGACACCTTTTCTGCTTCAACTTCAGATTCAAAGACTCTTAAGTCGTTGTAGAGATCATCCAACTCTAGTGCTTCTAGGGCATCTCCTTGTCTGTAGATAACAGTGTACACAATCCATTCCTTCCCTAGAGCTCGGATAAACTTTCTGTTTATATCGTCCTTCTCATATTTGATTCCTGCGCTGAGCATCTCTCCAGTGAGTTTCTTGTATCGGTCAAAAGTCTGAGTCATTCGTTCACCAGGTAAGCCATTGAAATTTTCATACTCTTGTTTGAGAAGAGCCTTCTTGTTCTTTTTGGTATTCTTTGTTCCGCTGAATCTCTTTTCCAGGGCTTCCCATAGTGATTTGGCATCTTCATATTCTTCGAATTGAGATTGATACTCATTGGGAATTGCAATCATGAGAATACTGAGAGCTTTGATCTCAGTTTGTTTCTCCCTTCGTTCAAGGTCGCTTACCAGTGCTCGAGCATTTACTCCTGGTTCTCCATCAGCTCCTTGTGCGGCAGGATGTTTGTTGCCATTGATGATGACATCCCATACTGTGTAATCGGCCAGTAGGATGTGTTGCTTGATTCGTAGCTTCCATAAGTCGAATTAGTTGCTTTTTAAGATTGGAACTTTTCCTAGAGCAGTTTCTGTCATCTTGGTTGTAATGATTCTTGCCTGTGAGGATTCGTAACTCGTTGATCTATGGATCTAAAGCACCTCCTGTGCTCTGATACCACTTGTCAGGATCGTATTAGTTTAGGTAAACTAATAAGTTTGCTAACGATTAAGATCGAGATCTATTGAAGAAGTTCAGCAGCGGATGAACACTTCAATATTACGAGTTTGGACAATAAAGAATGAATAAGAAGTAAACAAACGTATTGTCGAATTCTAAGCCTCAATCGTATTAATCTGAATAATATCAATACAACGTGTTTTATAATCTCCAAGGATCTATCTATTTATAGACCTTGAGGCTCGTTCTAGTTAAACTAGAATTCTACGTCTATCCTTATCTAAACAATAAATAAGGAAACTTTACTTATTAAACAAAAGATAATCTAATCTAATTATAACTCTATCTAATTAGATTTGATTCTTGCACGCTAAGTCTTCAACTTCCGCGTATCTTGGCTTGACTTTCAATATGGTAACCGTAGTAACTATCTTCCGTAGTAACTTTGCTGATCATCCGCACTAACTTGTCTTTGAGTTCTTCCGTAGTAACTTCATAATCATCAAACCGATTGTTTAAGTTACTTTCGTTTGTTTGTTAGGATTCATTGTTTAAGGTTAAACTATATTAACTAAGTTATAACCCAACAATCTCCCCCTAACCTTGAACTTTTATGACACATCAAAAGTACAAGTTTCATGATTCAACCGTATTAACTACTTCATTAACATAGCAGTACTAACTATTACAACTACGGTTTTACAAGTCAACTTCCATCTTGTTCTTTTCCACTATTATTTGACACAAGATTCTCCAAATCAGTTCTTGAGCAATAATTGAATCTCCTGGTCCATTCAGCTTTAATTCAACTAGCTCTTCCAATGTCTTCAAAGAATGTGGATAAGTATGACTTATCAAGTAGAATTCCCTTGATCCATGTCTTCTGATAATTGAGTATACTTCACATCTTTCATACACAAACCAGTTAAGTACAGGATTATTAGGTTCTTCTTTCTTGAAGATTGAACTTGTTGGCTTGTATCCAGGTTCAAACAATCCACACAGAACATCCATTGCTAGATCAGTTCCAGGACATACTCCTTGTCTTCGTTGTGAGTATTTCCTTATGCCAATCTCATACATCTTCTCCAGATCATCTCTATCAAACTTCATAAAAACTGCATGAAATGCTATAAGAATTGTCTTTGATTTATCAGCTCTTGTTACTTCATATTCAGTCTTCATGTTTCCACCAATATATTTCCAATCAATGATCATTGGAGACTTCACCTTCAATGGAGTATATTTCAATCCTTCAACAGGATTGATGTATGCAGAGTAATCTCCCCCTTGAGTAACACTTGGAGGATTTTGTTCTATCTCTTCAGGTTCTGGTTTGATGTCAGCAAATGGAATGTTTGGATCTTCTGTTTGAGAAGCAGTAGCATCATCTTCATTCATCCTTCTTCTTTTAACTTGAGGAATGAACTTGGATTTGCTTTTGACTCTTTTATGCTTCATTTCTGGTTGTTTAACAGGAGGAATAGGTTCTTGTGCTTTAAATACTTTCCTTCCTGTTCTAAGGGCTTCAGCCAGCACCTTTTCTGCATGTAGCTTCTTTTTCTCTTCAAGCTTTGCAAGTGCTGCTTCCCTTGCCTTTTCCTTTTGTTTCTCTTCTTTGAACAGCTCAAGGATAGAAGTAAACTTCATAGGGCCTAAAGATCTGCCACTATGACCCTTGCTTTTGAGATAAGCAGTAAACTTCTTTCTATCCTCAGCTCTGTTTGCTTGTATATCAGATGGTTTGGATGGTTTTGATGTAGACACTTTCTTCTTCTCAGGCTTGGCTTTGGCTTTGACTTTAGCAAGTTGAAGCTCTTCTTCATGCATCTTTTGTGCTAAAACTTCATCTTCTTTTTCCAAAGACCTCTTCATCCCCTTTTTGACTAGTTTCTTCAAAATGTCATCATTAACCATCTCTTGAGCTCTTATTGCATCATCAGCAGCTTCCTTTTGCATTCTAATGTATAACTCTGCAGCTTCATTTTCTTGTCTAATAGCTTCTATCTCCTCTGCAGTCATACCTTGAAAATTAATGGCCTCAAAGGATTCTTTCTCCTGTTGTTCTTCAGCCAATAGTCTTGCTTTTGCTGCTTCATGAGCTTTTAGTTCAGCATCCATCCTGATTTGCAATTCAGCTGCTTCATTTTCTCTTCTCACATTTGCTATCTCCTCCTCAGACATAGTACTAAAGAACAGTGCTTCTTTAGCTAGTCTATCTTCCTCTTGTAATTCTTCCTTTGACTTTTCTACCACCTTATCTTTGCCTTTGTTCTTTTCTTCATCCAGATTGACCCATTTGATTTGGTCCTTTTTCTTTTCATCTGTGATGAATCCAACTTTACCTGCAGAAACAGATATGCTTTCAGGCTGTTCAGATACTCTAAGTGAGGTTGATGTAATTGTGGCTAACTCAGCTGCTGCTGCTCTTTGTCTTGCAACTGCTATAGCAACTAATCTTTTTCTTTCCTCCTCATCTGCTTTCTTCTTTTCTAGCTTCTGTTTGTCATCCTTGATCTTCTGCAGTTGTGATGCTATGGTATCATCATCAGCCATCACATTGGTTCTTGCCAATTCTGTTCTTATAAGAACATTTGCAGCTTCAGTTTGTTCAATGGTGGAAGAAGTCTCTGTTACAGTGGTGGAAGGAGTTGTAGCTTCAGTTTGAATAGCTTGTAGGTGTGAGAAAGCTTGATCAAACGTGGGAAGAGTGGCTGTGAGTAGGTAGGAATGGTCTTCCTCCATTGAACTTGGAGCTGGACTAATGATCATTGAGTCCTCCGCAGTAAGTTGCTCAGTAGCAACTTGCTCCATTTCAGCCGTATCAACTATGTCCGTAGCAACTGGACTAGTTGTCATGGGGTCCGCATCAAGTTGCTCCGTAGTAACTTGATCCGTATTAACTGGACTGGTTACCATAGGGTCCACCGTATTAACTTGAGCCGTAGTAACCATATCCGCAGCATTTGTTTCAGTATCTTGACCATCATTTGTAGCCGTAGCAACTGGTTAAAGTTTCATCTTCCATTTCTTCTACTATTTCTTCAACCCTTTGCTTTGCTTTGGGATGAGTATCCAACAAATGTTCCTTCATCAGCCTTGCTTTCGAATTTGCCAAGATAGTCTTTTGAGTTGAGAACTGTGCATGGACATCCAAAAGCACGAAGAAAACTGATTAATGGTTGTCTTTTGTGTAGGAGCTCATACGGTGTCTTGTTGTGTGCCTTAACTAGTAACACCCTATTCTGGACATAGCAGGCAGTGTTAACTGCTTCTGCCCAGAAGAAAATAGGAAGATTGGAGTCAGCTAGCATGCTTCTGGCTGCTTCAATTAGTGTCCTATTACGTCTTTCAGCTACCCCGTTTTGTTGAGGAGTTCTGGCAGTACTGAATTGGCGTTCTATGCCTTTCTTCTCACAGAAGTCATTCATCACACTATTCTTGAATTCTGTACCATTATCACAACGGATTTTTTTTGATCTTCTTGGTGAGTTGAAGTTCTATCTTGGTGATAAAGGAGATGAGGAGCTGGCTTGTTTCATCTTTGGTACCAAGAAAATACACCCATGTATATCTTGTGTAATCATCGGTGATGACCAGGCAGTATGACTTCTTAGCAATACTCTTTACGTTCGTAGGACCAAAGAGATCCATGTGTAGCAGAAGTAAAGCAGTGGTGTTAGAGTTGACCTCCTTGATTTTGTGGGAAGTTTTGTGTTGCTTCCCCTTCAAGCAAGCTAAGCAATTGTCTTCAAGTTTGAATTGCTTGTTTGGGAGTCCTCTAACCAGACTAGACTTGACTAGTTTGTTGATGTTTTTCAGGTTCATGTGGCACATCCTCCTATGCCATAGAGTTGATTCATCCAAAGTTGCTTTAGAGAGAAAGCATGCTTCAGGTGAATTTACTTGAACCTTGGACATGTCTAGACAATAGACATTGTCCCTTCGTGGTGTTCTGAGTAGTATCATGCTTTCGTCGATTACATACCCAGGCTTCATTATAATGCATTCAGTAGCAGTGAAGATCGGTGTGTGTTTCTCATCACAAACTTGAGAGACACTCAACAAGTTATATTGAAGCTGTTGCACATAGTACACATCCTTGAAGTGTAGTGTACCATTGCTTATTGTTCCCTTTCCAGTAATCTTTCCTCCCTTTGGATTGCCTCCAAAAGCAACGTATCCTCCGTTGAACTTTTCAAAGTCCTGTAGGCAGGACATGTTGCCCGTCATGTGCCTGGAGCAGCCACTATCTACATGCCAACTGTTCTTGTCTTCTTTTGTTGGCTGAACCTGCACATTAGCGTTAGAGATTAGTTTCTGGTGGGAACCCAAGCCAAAGTTGACTTGGGTTTGCCCATATCATCGAAGTAACTCACCTTCCTTTGAACAAGTTTTGAAAAGTCTGTGGGAATAGGTGGTTGAGTCACTTGAGCCTTTTGTTGCCATATTTTCTTGAAAGATTTATCATTATTAACACGTTTGGGTTTCACCATATTTGTTTTAACAATTTGAGTAGGCACTGGTTTAACATATCTTTGTTTCCTAATGTTACTAGGAGCCTTGGTAACAAAGTTACGTTTGACATTAGTAACATTACCATGGTTCATACGGTTGGTTTTTTTTAGTGTTAATAAGAGCAGTATTAACATGTGCCGCATTAACACCTTTACCTTTGGCCGTATTAACCTTATCAGTAGGAACTCTGATTTGTCTTACCGTACTAACTTTATTGTTGGATGTTTTGTTCACTTTGTTACCACTTTGTTTTTCTGAAGATTTTTGTTTAACAAAGTTGGTTTTATGGACAACCCTACCCTTGTATCCTTCCCCGTTATGTGGTTTTGAAGTCACTTGCAACTGATTTTGTGGATTATGATAACATATCTTTGCATAGTGATTTAGTCTACCACAAATAAAGCATCCCTTCCTAGGTTGTTGTACAACCTGTCCTTTTTGGGCTTTGACCTGATTCATATTTCGTTGATTTCCTCGTTTCCCAGTCTTGGTGTTTTCCTTAGGTGTTTGCCTATTTTTGCTTTCTGAAGGTGATATTGTTTTCTTAATGGGGTTAGTGGATGGCAGAGACACTAAACTTTGTGTAGAAGGTAAAGTTATTCCCTCTATTGTGAGTAGATGATTTTCCAATGGAATATCCTTGTTTTTAATAACATGAACTTTACTTTCTTCCACTAAGTCCTCTATTAGAACTTCATCATAGTTGATTGGATCAACATTGAATGATTCTTTTGGAGGTGTCTGAGATATGGGGATTCTAGGTTCGTCTAGGGATGGTGGGATGTAGTTTTGGTTGAATGGAGGAGCAACTTCTTTGTATCCTAGTCCTGCTTTAACTTTACTATGGATTTGTTTTTGACAAAGGTCATTGACAGATTTAGAAGCAAATTCTAGCTTTCCTACATCTAGCTCAACTTTAGTATGTTCTTGTTCTAACACTTTGACCTTATCCCTAGCTGCTTTTAGTTTAAGAAGTAAGTCCTCTTGTTGCCATTCTAGAAGATTGATTTTCTCCTGATAACTTTGTTCATTAACTTTATGGGACTTAATCTGTTTTTCTAAATTATCAATTAATCTAAGTGCTGACCGTCTTTGTTCTTCTAGGTCTTTAATGGAGTTACTCATTAATTGATTATGGTCTTTGTACTTAGTGATAATATTTTTACATTCAGGAGTACAAAGTTTTGGAAGTACCTCAGCCATGAGCGATGTTGTGTCTGGAGTTGGTGAAGTGATTGCCATGAGAGCATCCTCGTGGTTTGCTCCTTGATCATCGTCTATCCAGTCATATCCCAATATGTTGGTGTTGAGTGTGGCCATATCAACATCAACATACTCCAGCTCAGTAGAAAATACTTCATCCGTAGCAACCAATTCTTCAAAGATGTCCGCATCATCTGTTACTACGGCTATGCATGCATGGTGAACAGTAGCCGTAGTATTTTCTTCGTGATATTTTTCTTCAGAGATTAGTGCTCTATTCTGACTTGTTTCTTCAGCCAGGTCGCTCCAATCATATCCAAAGATGTCCTGAGACATGAGTGCACTTTGATTTGTCTCTTGTGTATTTCGTGGATTGTTGGTGTTGGACTTGTTAGGACAATCTCTAGCGAAGTGACCTAATTCACCACAGTCATAGCACTTTACTTTGCTCTTATCAAAGGTGATTCTTTCGTTGTTACGTGGATTGAATCTCCTTCCTGTTCTATTCAAGAACCTTTTTGCGCGTAGGGCCAACATAGCTGATTGCCACTTGAGATCAATTTCATCAGAATCATCTTGATGCATCTGTTGGACCTCGTCGACTGTGAGATTAGCACACTTACATAAGAAGGATTCGAATGAAATCTCTTCGCTGATTTCATGTTTGGATCCTCCAGATGTTGTGGTAAGGGCAGTATTCATATTTGTAATACTGGGATTGTTGCTAGACACCTTTTCTGCTTCAACTTCAGATTCAAAGACTCTTAAGTCGTTGTAGAGATCATCCAACTCTAGTGCTTCTAGGGCATCTCCTTGTCTGTAGATAACAGTGTACACAATCCATTCCTTCCCTAGAGCTCGGATAAACTTTCTGTTTATATCGTCCTTCTCATATTTGATTCCTGCGCTGAGCATCTCTCCAGTGAGTTTCTTGTATCGGTCAAAAGTCTGAGTCATTCGTTCACCAGGTAAGCCATTGAAATTTTCATACTCTTGTTTGAGAAGAGCCTTCTTGTTCTTTTTGGTATTCTTTGTTCCGCTGAATCTCTTTTCCAGGGCTTCCCATAGTGATTTGGCATCTTCATATTCTTCGAATTGAGATTGATACTCATTGGGAATTGCAATCATGAGAATACTGAGAGCTTTGATCTCAGTTTGTTTCTCCCTTCGTTCAAGGTCGCTTACCAGTGCTCGAGCATTTACTCCTGGTTCTCCATCAGCTCCTTGTGCGGCAGGATGTTTGTTGCCATTGATGATGACATCCCATACTGTGTAATCGGCCAGTAGGATGTGTTGCTTGATTCGTAGCTTCCATAAGTCGAATTCGTTGCTTTTTAAGATTGGAACTTTTCCTAGAGCAGTTTCTGTCATCTTGGTTGTAATGATTCTTGCCTGTGAGGATTCGTAACTCGTTGATCTATGGATCTAAAGCACCTCCTGTGCTCTGATACCACTTGTCAGGATCGTATTAGTTTAGGTAAACTAATAAGTTTGCTAACGATTAAGATCGAGATCTATTGAAGAAGTTCAGCAGCGGATGAACACTTCAATATTACGAGTTTGGACAATAAAGAATGAATAAGAAGTAAACAAACGTATTGTCGAATTCTAAGCCTCAATCGTATTAATCTGAATAATATCAATACAACGTGTTTTATAATCTCCAAGGATCTATCTATTTATAGACCTTGAGGCTCGTTCTAGTTAAACTAGAATTCTACGTCTATCCTTATCTAAACAATAAATAAGGAAACTTTACTTATTAAACAAAAGATAATCTAATCTAATTATAACTCTATCTAATTAGATTTGATTCTTGCACGCTAAGTCTTCAACTTCCGCGTATCTTGGCTTGACTTTCAATATGGTAACCGTAGTAACTATCTTCCGTAGTAACTTTGCTGATCATCCGCACTAACTTGTCTTTGAGTTCTTCCGTAGTAACTTCATAATCATCAAACCGATTGTTTAAGTTACTTTCGTTTGTTTGTTAGGATTCATTGTTTAAGGTTAAACTATATTAACTAAGTTATAACCCAACAACATTGATTATCATTGTGGACTATGAGAAATTATGATTTAATGGCAAGATTTTGTAAGAAGTAAGTTATGAATCGATGAGGAATTTTATGCTATTATCATAATAAATTTTAGTAATACTTCGTGTAAGTTGATTCTTTAACTAAGTGATTAAAAAGCCAAATGTGATTTAAGAAATCTAATTTTGAAAACTTGTGGCCGGGAAAATCGAAATAGAAGCTGAAGTGTTAATCTCGGTGATACATTATAATTACTAGTAGAGATACATGAGTATTGGAAATTTAGTAATATTTGATTGATAAATTGTAAAGGATTGTTTATCAAACTCTGGGAGCATTGGAGTTTGAATCTAACCCTAGTGAGGCAATGATTGTGTTGGCTAAGGTAAATTAAGAGGTAAAGCTATAGTTTAGTATTAATTAATCTGGAAAAACTAAGAATGAATTGAAAATATTTTGTAAAAAGATTCAATTCTTTAAGAGAGAAAAGTTTTGCGAGATTAGTATAGATATAAGAAAATTACGCAATCCGAAAATTTCATTAAATATTTCGGTATGAAGTGTGATACTAATAGTTTAAGATGAAATTGAGAATGATGATGTTTATATCTCAGTAAGTAATCGACATTAAGTTGATTCGGAGTATCCAAAATTTTGTATCGATTGATAGTAACCTTAGACCCCAATGTAAGTGGGATAATACTATTATTAGGTTAATGTTGAATTATCGAGAACAGTAAAATTTGAGGATATGATTGGAGTTTTATTAAACATTTGAATTAGAACGTCTATTGTCACACCCCGCTAAAGCGGAAACACGAGATGTGAAGAGCAAAGATATCATTACACGAGTTATAATTAGAAACATACGGTTTCAAGTCATTAAGAGAGAAAATTTGAGTTTACAAGATGAAATAACCAAGTATTTAACGAGTTGCATAACAAAAGTACATAATTAAGCGTTTAACAAATTCCCAAAATGATAAAATAGGTCTTTTCCCAATTCTTGATTTCACGTGACATGCCTTTCACGTGACATGCCTGACCCATCCGCAGTATGCACTTCGTGTCTTAAATTCGGTTTCCTGAAAACATGAGATAAAGTGTCAACTACAATAAAGTAGTGAGTGAGTTACAGTTTTCTAGTCCTCGACTTAAAAGGTTTAAGTTAAGTATATCAATACTTAATAGTTTTAATAAGTAGAACAATACTTAAAGAATAGTTTCGATCAATAAAAGTTGCTCAAAAGGTAGTTCGATCCATAATGTTCAAAAGATAGTTCCATCCATAAAAGTTGTTCAAAAGATAGTTCCATCCATAAAAGTTGTTCAAAAGATAGTGCGGAGATCGTATATCCATATACGCGCAAGATAAGTAAACTATTGACTGAAATCATGTATAACGACTACTTGGCATAATATAACTTAAGTGTTCACGCTAAACCGAATTACCAACCGTGAGGCCCCTTACCCCGACTACTTACGGGGAGTCATGTCTGATCAAGTAATATGTACTTAAGCTGCCGCCTAAGCAAGGAACGGTTATTTCCTAAGTATCGATACCCATAATTACTAAACGGCTTAACAAAGCTAATAGTGTGTTGCGAGATGGGCACTAATGTTTCAATTTTCAAACTAGTAGTAGTCACTTATGGTTGGTTATATCCCTCAAGAGTCACGTTAGTTATACAATCAATCAAAGTTCATACGAGTGCCGAGTGTGGCATTAAATAAATTAAATACGGTGCCGAGTGTGGCAAAAGTAATAAATTTATAACAGATTTGAACTAGTAAGCCGATTTAAAGGGGGCAAGCCATTAAGCCGAATAAGGGTGGCAAACCATTTAGCCGAAAAAGGGTGGCAAACCATTAAGTTTTTTATGCCAAACGGGCAATTAAAACTGTTTTCACATGTAAGTTCCACAAAACGTTCGATAAGAGTTCAATAGTAATAAAACGTTCCAAGAGTTCATAATAGTTCCAAGAGTTCATATCAGTTCCAAAGTTCATAATAGTTCCAAAGTTCATTTAGATCTCATGTTTCCCCCAAAAATTATTTGAAAACAGTAAATAAAGTGGGGTTGTAACTCACAATTTGCGAAGGATAGCACAATAGAGAGAGCGGTCGGAACGGGTCGAAATGGGTAGGAATCACGGAACTCCTAAGGAAATACCAAGATTTAATAAGTATCCATGTTTATAATCTTGTTAGGTAACGAAATGTTTTTATTAAAGTGTTGGTTTTTGGTCTACCGAAAACGGGCAGCGCTTCCGCGCCAAAATCATTATGTCCAATTCAAAACACTTTCCCGCTTAACAATTTTCATCACCAAAATTTCATACATTTTTACCACATTTAAATGATGAGAACTTGTTCAATTAGTCTCTTTACATGTAAGTTTGGTTCTTTACAGGTTATAGTACTCGGTTTGGTGAAATAAGTTCAAGGTTGCGTTTAGTGGCGAAAACAACCCATTTCCCAGAATCTGGGTCCAGAATGCGCCGCCTGTGGTCCAGATTGCGGCGCATTTGGACCTCAGATTTCTGGGAAATCCGTTTTGTTGCTTGAAATTGCTAGTTTGGTGGTAGATTTCGACATGCATTCATAGATTCATATATTTACATGATGTATTATAGTTTCTTTAGAGTTTTTAGCCACAAATTCATGGATCTAAATTCATAAATAGTCACCAATCTTTGTAAAAACTCATTTTTAGTAGATGGATTGCACATGCAATGAGTAAAAATCAAAAAGACAGAGGATTAAAAGGATTTATACCGAGTAGATAATGATTTGAAGATGGTTGAAGTGCACCCTTGATGATTTTGACCCCAAAATGCTTAGAAATGAACTTTTTGACCCAATTAGATGCAACCCTTTCTTCCTCCTAACTTGATGAACGATTTGGTGTATGATTATGTGGTTGATTTTCTGCGTTTTGTTGGTAAGATTCACTGGAAAAGTGGTGGTGAGAGTTCTTGAATGTTTAGCAAAGAGAGATAGAGCAAGGAGTGTGTTTTGATGTGTGTGTGTTTGTGTTATGTGTTTGTGTTAAGTTTAAATGAAGTCAAATGGAGGTTTACTGGACTTTTAAAAGGGCTATGGACCCTAAGGACCTGGACCAAATCGTTGGTATTTGGTCCGTTTAGTTAAATTTTACAAAAACACAAGCATTGTTGAACTAGCCCCGAATGCGGCGCATTGGGGCAACATGCGGCGCATTGGGGCTTGTTTCAGCTTTGTTCGTTTTTCGTTTGTTCCTTTGTTAAGCGTTTTCGTTAGTTGAAAGTTTCCGGTTATTTTAGATAGGAACTTAGACAAGTTCACTAAGTGTTTACTTGGTATTAGGATTCATTTAAGTGATTCCGATTTCGATTCCGACACACCCGAGCTTACGAGACAAGTAATAAAATATCAATTCGAGTTAAGACATAGATAGAGAATGCGTGTTTTCACCTGAAATAAGACGGTTGTCACATCTATTCTCTAGTCCTTAAAAAGGATAAGAGTGGTGGAGAAGTTCATTAACTTGTATGGTTAAAAATAATGATTTGGTTCAGTATCTTACTGACTATTGTTCAGTATGAGTTTGTAAGTTGTCACACATTTAAGAAAGTAATTTCAAGAAGAATTGAGTATCAAATATATATAAGTGTGATATATCATTTGTAATCTGACAGGGCAACAAGTCGACTGTGCAATTTTAAAGTTATGTAAGGACTCACCTGTTGGATTTTAGGGACAGTTGAATTTTGTAACTATCATTAAAACGCATCTTCTTAGTATTGACGTGACGATTATGAAATGATGTGTAGAAAGAAGCTATATGTATCGAAGATATCCGTGAAAAAAAAATTTTAGATTTTTATTCGAGGCTAGTTAGGTCCTCTAGTGATCGGACCATATGCATCATTTAGGTTGATCTTAAGAATCTATCAATGTTCGCGGAGTTTTTCATTATCAGATATCTACGAAAGTATTATTTTAAGAAGTTCAAGATATGATTTGAATTTCTATAGTTGTAATTCTTGTAAGTTAACTTTGATGAGATCAGATATAAACTTAAGAACTGTTTGCATTCAAATATGACTTGAGAAATGGAAAGTGATATTAAGTCTTGATATTTCCGTCTATTTTGAGATTGATTCCGGGACGGAATCATTTTAAGGAGGGGAGAATTGTAACGACCCGACTATTTTTGTAATAAGTTTTAAGTAAAAAGAACTTAAGTTGTTAAGTTTTTGGTCAAAAAGGACTAATTTTGTAAAGAATGTTGCATTTTGGGCTAAAGTTGTCATTATGGAAAACTAAAGGGTTATATATGCAAATTTAAATTAATTCTCCAACTTAAGATTGAAGAAAGTAAAGAAACAGATTAGTATGGTTATATGTGTGTATGTGTGTTGCGTGAGAAAAGAAAAGAAAGAAAAAAAAAGTTTAAGTCGGCTAACTTTACGACGTTCGTTCGTTATTCATTTCTCGTCGGATAAATAAACGGAAAGTATATTTGTGCTCTTGGTGTCGAGGGGATCATTCCGGTATAAGCAAAAGTTATTTTCGCAGTGGTTCATTTCGAGTCGAATCGTTACCCGTTTCGTTTTATCGAGGTATAACTTGTTATTTACGTTCATATTCGAGTTCTAAGTTATTTGTGATAGTTTGGAACGGTTTTTTGTCGAGTTTTATTTAAGTTGATAAACCTGCAAGTATGGATGTTAGCTCAAGGTAGAAGATGGTTCCGTTAGTGTTGTTAAGTAAGTTGTTCCATAGATTGTTAAGTTTGTTCAATAACTTTGTTTCGCTCGTTGTTTCTCTCTTTATTACGCTCAGTTGTTTCGCTAGTTGTTGCGCAAGCTTGTTTCGTTTCTTGTTGCACAAGAGTGTTCCATAGTGTTGTTTCGTTGCTTGTTGCACTAGAGTGTTCCACAGTGTTGTTTCGTTGCTTGTTGCAGAAGAGTGTTCCATAGTGTTGTGTCGTTGCTTGTTGCGCCAGGTTGTTCCATAGATTGCCACGCAAGTTGTTTTGTGAGTTGTTGCGTAGGGTGTCGCAACAATGTCAACATTCTTGTTTCGTTGAGTGTAACGCAAGTAGTTCAGTTAGGTTTGTTGCGCTAGTGTTACACACCTTTGTTTTAGTTAGGATATCCGTCGCATTTACTTTCCCACTATTCACTCGCGATTAGAAGTTGATATCCTGGTTATAATGATAGGTCTTAACAGGTCGTTCGTGGTTTTGGATGCTGGTTTACGTGTCGTGTAGCAAAGGTGGAGGTGAGTACAATATGATTTATAAAACCGAGCATAAAGATAAAAATAACGTTTTAAAAGCTGCATAATGTTTCAAAAGATGTTTGAAACGTGTAAAGATGTTTTAAAAGTAACGTTGTTGTTATACGACATTGTTTATATAAAATGATATTTTAATCATTACAAGATGAACCAAAACAGAATAACGGAATTATGTGGTATGGGTAAAACGTGGTTGCCTATACATGATAATTACGGGTGGTTGTAGCTACCCGTATGTTTGATGACACGTAGTAGTTAACTACATGTATCCTTATTGTTATTATAATTTATTTGTCGTGTAAAATAAATTATGTGAAATTTGTTTGGTAAAGGCCTCAAACATGAGTAGTTGTAACTAATCATGTTTAGTGGTGTGCAATGCGATTAGGTACACATCTATACTTTAATTATATATGATTATATAATTGTTGTGTTGTTATTTATGTATTATAAGGAGTATGCCTTAGTCTTGCATAAGAGGACTTGATTACGGGTAGTCGTAGCTGCTCGTAGATTTATGTTGAGACCTAGTACCATTGAATAGGTGATAAGTGCTAGCCATTGTGTTTTGTTCTGATCGTTGGATCAGGATAGTTGCGGGGAATTCTAGACCTCCTTGGAAACACGTGGTTTTGAGCGTAGCTCATGTTGGAGTGATGTTTTGACTCGTTGGGTCATTGGCAACCATCACGTGGGAATGGGAAGGTGTAGTCATAGACGCACTGCAGATCCTTTCCTTAACGACAAGGCATAAATATGCTAAGTCGGAGTAGTGAAAGCCTGCATTTCGGGTTATTATAAAGATTGGGAGTCGCGCCCCAATATTTATAATAAAATGCGAAATGTGCGAGTAGCGAATGGGGTAGTAGCCCCTAGGGCATATGTGGGACCCTAGTGGATTGAATACTTAGGACTTGAGTTGAACCCTAGAAAAGTGATAAATGAATTAAATGGGAAATTAACTTTATATTGATAATTAATTTCATATGCATTGTTTATTATATCTTTGAATATTATTAATCATATCTACTTGTGAGGTTGCGGGTATGGTTTGGGAATTTGTATAGACGAACTTTGATTATATTAAATGTTTTTAATAGTCTTTACTATTATTGTCTCACCAGCTTTAGCTGATACTCTTTTCCCAAATGTGTCTTTTGCTCGTAAGTGGCTTTAGACGTGCTTGGTGAGGCGGGATTACTTGGGGTAGCTTGATGTCCCTAACTGTTTATCATTTCCAAATGATTAATGTTCAACATTTTTATAATGTGAGTTTTAACGTAACGAATGGTTTGATTAATGATATAGTTTTATGAACCGCTAATCACGTTTTGGTAATGTTTTCTGTTGTGCTACTTCTGAATACATAAAAAGTTTTTGTTAAACGTGATTTTTGAAAACCAGGTTGAACAATAAGTGTTTATCGTATAAAGATGATTTTTATTCATTATTGTCAAATCATGAATTTTAGTTGTACTTTCTTCAAGTTTTTGCATAAAAAATTGATAATCTTATGCATACCTTCTTTCAAACAATGTTTATCAATTTTTAGATTTTCAACATCTTTTAAAAGACTTTTCTTGAAATCTGATAATGACTTGATATTTTTCTCATATTCATCAGAGTTAAAAGTTTGAGAATCAAAATTAACCTTTGTAGTCATCTGCAAAATCTTTTAAAGTCTTCGCACTTGAACTTCCAAGATAACCAAACAATAAATTCGCTATCCAAAATCGCTTCCGAAAAGATAAACTATGTCACTCGAAGCTTGTTTAAACGTTGCGCGTAGCTTTAACCGATATCCGAAAATCAAACACTGAAATTTGTGTCGTCGGGTATCTTTTTTAGAAGCGACCCTTAGAGAAACTCTTTCAGAAAAAGAGTTACTTAGAGGAACTGTTTCAGAAAAATACTTATAATAACTATTTCAGAAAATAGTTACTTAGAGTTCTTTCAGAAAAAGAGTTTCGTAGCGAAACTCTTTCAGAATAGAGTTACTTAGCGAAACTCTTTCATAAAAAGATTTACATAGAGAATCTCTTTTAGAAAAGAGTCACTTAGCGAAACTAAAGAGTTTCGTTGGATGAACAAAATTTTGAATCTTTGAAGCTTGAAATCGTAGCTACGGAGCGAATTAGATCACCAAACTTTCCAGAAATTATCTACCTATGATACTAAACATATCCCAACAATAAATTTCACCAAAACAGCGTCGGAAATGAGTAGTTCTAGAAAGAAAAGATGATGTGTATTTTCTAACGTAAATTTATTTATAGTTTAGACAAGGATATCACTAAAGTCAACTAACACACAATACATGCAGTGTACCCGATCGTATGGTAGTACAGATCTAGTAAGTCCGGATCGAACTCAGGATAAGTGTATTTATATTCGTTATTCTAAATTAATTAATTAAACTAAATAAGAAATTAAATATGGGGGACGTTTTAGTTCTGTGAGAATGTATTTCAGGAAAATAAATAACTAAAATAAAATAGCAATTAATTTAACTAAATGGAATTGCGGATGAAAAGATGTATCGAAAAGACTTTACAAATTGATCAGATATTAAAAAGCAGTGATTACTTGGAATTACGTTTAACTTGGATCATGGATAATAAGAATATGTTTGATTCGTTTAACTGTGATTCTATTATAATTAGACTTCCTATTAGAGTTATCTAATCCTACAAATTTAGAGAAAGATCATACGAATGATCGTACATCAAGAGTTATATGAACAATCTAATCTGTCGACTACGAATTAACAAAAGTCTCAATTATTCAATTATGATATAATTGTCATGTTTATTTAATTTATTTAGATTACTATTATTCTCAGCCTGTCTCAATTAAGTCTCAAGTTACAATTATCTAACGAATTATATAATTGTAAATAACTGATAAACCTATATGAACGTTAGTTATGATATAAATTCATCAATCACGCTAAGTAGTAATTCTAATCACTATAAATAATCATGGATCGCAATTAAACGTTAATAATAAAGGAAAAACCAATTAGTTCAAACATAAAACTTAATTAACCATAGATCCAAGTTCAACAATCTAAACAATCACTTTAAAGAGTTTAGCTCATGTTGGATTGTGACAAAATAGCATAAGATTCAATAAACAAAAACATTGTATCAAGAAAATTAAGAATAAAGTGCAAACCAACTAAAGTAAACTTCGAACACGATTAAATGACTTTAACCGAGGCTTCCAACGTGATCAACAACTTCAGCTCTCTCCTTGCAGCTCCTCTGGTCGAATGTAGGATGAAAATTAGGTAAAAGATATCTCCAATTCGTAACCTAAAGGCCTCTTTTATAGACTCCTGAGCCGACCCATTCAGTCGGCGACTGGAAAACACGGGTGGAAAAATTGCTTCCGCAACACGTTACAAACATTTTTGTGACTTTGATCCAGCCGTCGGCTAAGGAATTTCAGCCTCCGGCTAGTTCTTCAGATTTTCACCGTTCTTGCTCGTTCATATCCGTCTTGAGTCGGTTTCAGCTCATTTTCGTTCCATGATCCAAATTCAAATCTAATGTGCATTTCTAACTGAAAACATACCAGATCATAACAAAAGTTGCAGAAAACTAGAGTAAAAATGAGAAATATGATTAATAAAATGTCGATTATTTTAAGCATATCAAATTCCCCAAACTTGAATCTTACTTGTCCTCAAGTAAACTATCAGATTTAGAACAAAACAAACATCTTCAATAAAAATAAAATACCCAACGAATCAAGTAAATTACAAAAAATTGATTTACGAAGATGAATTTAACAATTACCAAGCCAATATTTAAATGCATAACTAAACATCTCACGATTTGGAAAGTATAACACTCAATCACTCGAAAAGCTAATCTAAGTGTAATATATGTGAAATCGCTCAAAGCTCAGACGTGACAAGTATTCTATCATAGGCTTGATAACGATACGTTTCTCCACCAATAGAGTCTAAATAACTAGTGCAGAGGACTTATGGTTATAACAATGGGTGATGGATAAAATGATGGAAAAATGGAATAAAAATGAATGATAGTGAATGATATGAAACATATGAATTCCAATTAGTCTACAAATCCAAACATTTTAGTCAAAAATCATATTACCTTCAAAACTCGATTGATTATTCTTAGTGGCTCATTCTGATGACACCCCAAAACCAAATTTCGCCTTAATTCTTCAACGGTTCGATTGTGAATTTTATTTCTCGCAAAGGCCATTAAATCACTTCAACTGTTATTGGTTACCTAGTACGAGCTTTAACTTTTTTTCTTTATTTTTTTTTATTATTATTATTTTTTTTTTAAAGACACCGCTCAAAAGGCCCATCAAAATTATGAAAATTTCTTCATTATTACATCCACATGTGAATTTCTTCGTGAACTCAAGTAAATTAAAAACTCCACGCCACAATATATAACGATTCTTCTTATAATCAACCAAGTTATGAAAGAGGAAAATTTTCAACAAAATATTTGGATTAAACGACTTAAACATTAAGGCTCATTTTGTGGAATATATATGTAAAATGGGTGATAAAAGAAAAAGGTTTGGCGCAAATATGGTATCTAAACGTCTAAAACACTAAAAATGAGTGATCGATAGGTAGTGTGAGTCACGTAACCAGTGTAGCTACTGACTATAAGAAACGAATAGGCCAATCAACGATTTAACAATCCTAATTCTTTTGCATCTTTCCTAGTTACTGATAAGTATAACTTATGCTCATTCATAGCCTCGAAGCGTATACAGTGTCAAGTTCTAAAGTCTACAAGTCACCGGCACACTCATACAAAAATGAAGATAAAAGCATATAAAATGTATGCTATAATGGCTCAAATCCTCACAAAAATGTAATGGGTAGCTGCGCCTAGTTATGCAACTAGTTAAAACTAATTACGAGAAACATGACAAAAAATTTTAAAATTTTCAAAAAAAATGTTCCTAAGGACAAATAGATTTCTTCTTTCCTACCCCTTCCCCACACTTAAATAATACAATGTCCTCATTGTACAAAAAATCAACAAATAAGTGTAAAAAGAAAAAGAGAAAGGAAGAAAAAGAACTCCCCCATATAGATGTCGAGATTTCGTGAAAGGAGACGGAAGTGGAAAGAATGTATGGCTGCACAAGTGAGCATAACGTCCTCAAAAAATCTTTGTATCCCTCCGTTGAAAATTCAAAATTTTCGGAATTACTTCCCCATAAACACAAACTCATTAAACACCATAAATTCAAAGTACGCATAAATTCCATTACACAAGTTCAAATAATGCATAAACAGAAAAAAAAAATAAAAAAAAAAATAAAAAAACAAAATAAACAAAATAGTTCAAGCAAACAATCCCATAATCTATAAGAACCAAATAACCACAAGATCACCATCCAGATGGCCAATAAGAACGATGGCGCTCCTGCTCGGCTCTCTGTTGCTCTTCTTCCTGATGTCGCTGATAATCGGTAGGAGGAGTATAGTATGGGGCAGACCACAGATGGTGGCGGTCAGGAAGTGTCGAGGAAGAAGATGGCATGTCCTGATCCATGGGAGCCATATCTCCAAAAGTGTGAAATGAACCATCGTAAACCTCATAACTAATCCCAGCACGCTGATGATACTGATACAACATCTCGTCCTGAAATCGGCCTCGGCTCTCAACCTCGGTCTGTAGGTGCCCAAGTTGGTGACTAACCATGTTGATGTTGGAATTAAGATCGTAGTAACGATCCTCCATGCGGTTGGAAAAAGTGTCCAACCTAGTCGACATCTGGCCCATGTTGGTCGTCAACGCAGCAATTTGAGCACTAAGATCCATTTTCTGCACCAGTGGTATATCCTCATCGACCAGTTCCTCCACGACTCTACTGATACTAGCCTCACCAGCCCTAATAGCGGCCCATCGGTAAGTCACAAAATTCCCAGGGGCCGTAAATTTAACCACGATAAAAACTGACTTGAACCAAGCTGCCCCCAAAAGTCGCATACCTGGAGCCAATACAGTACATCGATCAAACCCCGTGCCACGGAACCCTAAATTCTTACCAAGAACAGTAACGAAGTGACCCCCTCGAACTACACTACCGGGTCATGCTCCCTTAATCACCTTAGTCATCCATCGGGCCAAGATGTACGGCACACTCACGAGCCGTTTTTGCACGATACAGCCAAGGACATACATTTCGTCCTTATGGGCTTTCTCAATCCCGGATTATCGACCAATCACGAACAAACATACCATCATAAAAATTGCCCGAATCTTCGGGTCACGAATATGGGTTTACGACGGCGCGCGTTCGCCCGATAATATTCCATCAGCGATTGTGGACCACATGTTCGCATTCTCAGATTAATTGGGAGTTGTTATCCCGGCTGCCATAAAATCATCGAAATCTGGATGCACCAATCCTGCCTCAACAAATAAACCTAAAGCTTCCCCAAATTCGGTAAGAGTCAACTTCCGATAATCACCCCCTAGTAGAAAAGTGACTGTCTTTGCTTCCGGATCGAGGTTAGAATGACCAAACTCAAAAGAACTGTAGAACTCATATGTTGCTTCAATGTAGATAGGTTCATGGATGCGAAACAATCTCTCCCAAGCTCGAGAGGTGAAAGTCCCATAATTAACTTCGAGCATATCTTCGAGCTCGGCAGCCCCATAATCAATGTGTGAGTCATGTGGGATAACGGTGTTCAGAAAATCCCAATCAATGGTCGAAGGGGCAAAAACTGGGTATCCTTGCATGGCAGTCAATTTAGTCTGAAATTATGTTCTCTTGCGTCGATTAACACCAGTAATACGTCTATTAGTGACTTTTAAGTAAGGATGGTTGGGGTCAAAATGAGGCACATGTGATGGGATCTCGAATGGGGCAACATCTTCGGCCATTTTCTGCAAAAAACAACATTCAAAGAACCATATAAATAAGTTAGAACAGTTTGGAGAAATAGAGATTCGCAAAAACAGGCCGAATTAAAAAGCGGTATTTTCCAACAGTAGGTTTGGGTCGCCGGCTGGCTATTTTCAGCCGCCGGCTGGCCAAATTTAGCCTCCGGCTAAATTCTAAAACCAGTAAAATGCTGCTGTTATTCACACGAAAATTCAGTACTTGGGACATCTACCAACCCACAATTTATGCCATAAAAATGAACAAATCAATCTTGTTTCTCCACTAAACCACATTATTAAACTAACATTCCCAATTCAAAAGTCAAACAACTAAATCCTAAGATGAATTCAATTTTCCACCCAAACTTCACTTAAACACACAAATTTGTTCAATTAAAACATAGAAATTTGATTTGAAAACTCAATGTAACCAACAATCAGTGAACAAGATTAAACCTATTAACTAATTGTATTATTACTAAGTCACAAATTTCTAGGAAAACCCCCAAATTTTCAATCACTCCTAGAGCAAAATTACACCATCGAAATCGAAAATTGAATGTAGCATAACTATACAAATCATCTAAGGAATGAATCCTAGCAATTAATTGTAAAATTAAGCAAGAACAATTTCGGATAAGAAAAACCCCAATTTCGTGTTCTTCATGAAAAATCAAAGAAAAACAATAAAAAAGGAGTGTAGAATCATACCTTGGTGCTTGAATTAGGAAATGAAAGCGAAAAGTGAAGGAATTGAACGAAAAAAATCGACGGTACTGTAGGTCAGCCGCCGGTTTGAGTGTATAAAGATATGTGTGGTGAATAATGGAACAAAAACACCTTATATATTTTTTTTCAAAACTGGGTGTCCAGCCGGCGGTTGGAAATTTTGAGCCGCCGTCTGGCTTTTAGCCGCCGGCCAAAATAATTCAGCCATCGGCTGAAAAGTTCTGTTTTCAAAAAAAATGTTTTTCCGTTCAGTGGTTTAACACAGTCTAACCTGGTTGCCGACATGTCTAACAGCTCTCATATGATGAAATAAGTGATCCTGAAATAAAAATTCAAAGATTAAACGAAAAAAAAAAACACGTAGTGTACATATATTTTTTTCTTTTGGTTGTTTTTTTATATGTTTTTGTATTTTTTTGTAATCTCATTTTTTTGTTTTTTTTTTATATCTGAACAAAGTAAAATAAAAGGGAAATAAGCGGGTTGTCTCCCGTAAGCGCTATTTGTTTAATGAAGAGTCGTTAAGCTCGACTCAACCCACGTTTATTAACCGTCACGTTCATGGAGATCGAGCTCCTCGTCGTCTCCAAACAAGTCAAACTGGTTGTCACGTCCATCGGCATAATATCTCTTCAATCTGTGCCCATTCACTTTAAAACTCTCGCCCTTCTCGTCGGCAATCTCCACCGTACCGTAAGGGAATACATCTAGGACGATATATGGTCCCGACCACCTTGACCGTAATTTCCCCGGAAATAACTTCATTCTGGAATTGTAAAGTAAAACCATATCGTCGTCGATGAAATTTCTTTTCGTCTTGATACGATTATCGTGCCATTTCTTTGTCCGTTCCTTGTAAAATACAGAATTCTCATATGCATTCATGCGCAACTCGTCCAATTCTTGTATTTGGTGGAACTTGTTCTTCCGTGCAGGTATCATTTCCAAATTCGCAGCTTTCAAAGCCCAATAGGCCTTGTGCTCAATTTCAACAGGTAATTGACATGCTTTACCATAAATTAGAAGATAAGGAGTACAACCAATCGGAGTTATAAATGCAGTCGTATGCGTCCAAAGAGCATCGTCTAACTTATCGGACCAATCCTTACGATTTGCACCGACCGACCTTTCCAAAATGCTCTTCAAGCCGCGATTAGTAACCTCGACTTGTCCGCTTGTTTGGGGGTGATAAGCTGTTGAAAACTTATGGTTTACACCATATCTTTTCAACACCTTCTCAAGTTGGGCGTTACAAAAATGTGTACCTCTATCACTAATTAAAGCTTTAGGGTTACCAAATCGGGAAAATAATTGCTTTAAGAAATTGACGACGACTCGCGCGTCGTTTGTGGGTAAAGCTTTTGCTTCGGCCCACTTTGATACGTAATCGACGACAACCAAAATGTATTTATTTCCCCGACTTGAAGGAAAGGGTCCCATAAAATCAATTCCCCATACATCAAAAATTTCACATACCTGGATTCCCGTTTGTGGCATCTCATCGCGTGAAGATATGTTACCGGTCCGTTGACACGCGTCACACTTCTTCACAAATTCGTGAGCATCCTTGTACACCGATGGCCAATACAAAACGAAATCAAAAATACATTTGGCTGTGAAATTCGCCCCATGATGTCCGCCTACAGGTCCTGAATGGCAATGGCGTAAAATCTTGTCTTTTTCTTCACCAAAAACACACCTCTGAATTACGCCATCTGCACAAGCACGAAACAAAAACGGATCTTCCCAAAAAAATGTTTCAAATCAGCAAAGAATCGTTTCTTTGGTTGATATGTTTTATTCGTGGGAAGGGTTTTGGGAACCAAATAATTAGCAAAATCAGCAAACCAAGGTACCTCATCACTTACTTTTACTGTCATTAGTGCCTCATCGGGGAAAGTATCCCTTATCACCGACTCATCCAACTTTTCCAATTTCGGGTTTTCCAACCTAGACAAATGATCTGCCGCCAAGTTCTCCGCTCCTTTCTTGTCTTGAATTTCAATATCAAATTCCTGAAAAGTAAAATCCATCGAAGTAATCTTGGTTTGGCATCCTTTTTGCTAAAAAGAAATTTCAAAGCAGAATGATCAGTAAATACAATAGTTCGCCAAAAACTTGATGTGTATTTTCTAACGTAAATTTATTTATAGTTTAGACAAGGATATTACTATAGTCAACTAACACACAATACAGACAGTGTACCCGATCGTATGGTAGTACAGATCTAGTAAGTCCGGATCTAACTCAGGGAACATGTATTTATATTCGTTATTCTAAATTAATTAATTAAACTAAATAAGCAATTAAATATGGGGACGTTTTAGTTCTGTGAGAACGTATTTCAAGAAAATAAATAACTAAAATAAAATAGCAATTAATTTAACTAAATGGAATTGCGGATGAAAAGATGTATCGAAAAGACTTTACGAATTGATCAGATATTAAAAAGCAGTGTGTCACACCGCGCTAAAGCGAAAACACGAGATGTGAAGAGCAAAGAATCATACCACGGGTTATACTAAAATCAACGGTCCAAGTCATTAAATTAAAGTTGGAAAAATACTAGAGTTCAAAAGATACAACCAAGATTCAACGTTTAAGACAATAATACATAATAAAATGTTTTAATTAAAAATTCCCAAAAATAAAAGTCTTCTTCCCGAGGTACACTTCACATAATTGGCTTGACCCGCCTGAACAATGCACTTCATAACTTACGCTTAATTCCTGAAACATGAGATGAAGTGTCAACTACGAAACGTAGTGAGTGAGTTACAGTTTATAAGTTTTGACCAGAGTTTCCCAAAATGTTCGACAGTATATATAAGTATAAAGTTTTCTAAAAGAATGGAGGCGGATAATCGATCGCTAAAAATATGTTTATATACTGTCGTAGAAGTTCAAGTCAAAGTTCAAAGTTCGTAAAAGTTCATGTTGTAAGGCAAGGCAGTAAGTGCAAGTAGTCATTACCTCAGCGGTGGATTAATCCACATGTGCAAGACAGTAAGTATAAGTAGTCATTACCTCAGCGGTGGATAAATCCACATGTGCAAGACAGTAAGTATAAGTAGTCATTACCTCAGCGGTGGATAAATCCACATGTGTAAGACAGTAAGTAGGCATATGCGTAAATAATAATGACTAATGATCCTTGAATTGTACCAACCACTAAGCTTAATATAACGAAAGATTTTGCACACTAATCCGATTTCTGGTCAGCACACGCCCCTAGTTTCAGTCTAAAGATCGAGTTCGTGAGAACTTAGTAATATGTACCCAGGTTGCTACCCATACGTAAGGAGTGACCTCTCCTAAGTATCGATACCCATATTTACTAACGGCTATTGTTAATAGTGTGTAGGGAATAGTTTCTAAGAAGTTGCGGGGCACTTTGTCCTGTTTTTCTAAAAATTGGTCGTTTGTACTTACAGCGTTTATATCCTCACCTAGGGTTTGCTCCAAATACAATCAAACTATCATTGTCTAACAAAATATCCGAACAGGCAAACCTAATTAGCCTAAAGTAAGCCAATCATAATAGATGATATCGTCTACGCATATTAGTCTCGCAAGGTTTCGAAAATAGTTCCATTGTTTTCAAAGGTTCCAAAAATTCAAAGAGTTGTAAGTTCATAAGGGTTCCAAAATAGATCAGTCGTTCACAAAGGTTTCAAAAGTTCATAGAGTTCATAAAGTTTAGTAAAGGTAGCAAAGTCACATCAAAGTTTCAAAGTCAATTGGATCATAAAACGTAGTACGTAAGTTTAAGCGCGTAAAATAGTTTCACATCAAAGATATTGTTCACAAAATGTTTTGACCTCATGTTTCCCCCAAAAGAGTACTTGAAATGTAAGAGTAAGGAGGGGTGTAACTCACGCATTGCGAAGACAAGGAACTCGGAAATCGGTCGGAGCGGAAGCCGGGAATCACGGGTCGCCTATTATTACCAAGATAGTTCAATTAGTTATTATCTTATTATGTTATTTTTATTAAAATAATAGATAAGATTTAACTAAACTTTAAGTGTCAAGGTTAAGTATTGTCCAAAACGGTTTATGTTACGTTTTTGTCCAAGGTCTAATTTTAACGATTATTATCATTATGTTGTAAGTAATTTTGGTCGCTGAAATGGTTTGAATTTCTCCAATGAAATTTGGGCAGCGCTTCCGCGCCCAAATTTCATATCCAAAAATTCAATCTCCATTTCCACTCACAAATACCTATAACACGATATTATATATACACGAGTTCATTTAAGTCCAAAGGTCCATTACAAGTCACCAATACATTAATTTGGTCAAACTCAGTCACAAAACTGAAAGTAGCAAAAAGTCAGCGGGTCAAACGAGTCCAAAACGTCAAAATAAAGCATTTCGGGAAATCTGGTCGGGCCTGTGCGCCGTTGTGACCACTGGGACGGCGCATAGAACCACATTTTCACCCGCTGTGTCGTCCTGGTCTTAGGGACGGCGCACAGGTCGTGTTCTTGTGATTTTTCGAGCAAAACAACTATTCTGGCCACGGATTTCGACATGCAACCGGTCTACACTTAATAAAACTTCATTTCCAGTGTTTCTAAAGTATTTTTATTCATAAAAACATAGATCTAAATATTATTTCGGTTAAAAATCGTTTTTGTACATAAATCGTTATACATCTTTGTAAAAACTCATTTTCAATCCATTGATCATCCATGCAAGTTGTTATTTGTATAAAAACACTAAGTTAAAAGAAATCTACCGGTGGAAATCGCTTGGATGATGATTTAGAAGAGCTTGAGCTCCAAAAATCGTTACGAAAATGGTCCTTAGCCGATTTGTTTTGATTCCTCTTGCTTCCTTGGACTATTTGGACGATTTTTGTGGTTAAAATCTTGGGTTTTGTAGTTGTTGTTTTCTGGAAATGAAGATGCTTGAGAGGGTTTTGGAGAGAAAATGTATGTGTTTTATGTTTTTGTTAATTGTAAATGGTAAAATGAAATGGAAATAGGGAAAATCATTAAGGAGTGTGTTGATACTGCAAAATAGCAGTAATGATGGCCTTTTTCCCGATTTCAAATGGTTAAAGTTTATAGGAAATCGAGACATGCAAAAATTTGAAATTTTTTTGGAGTTAGTCCCTCCAGGACGGCGCACAAGGCCTCTGTGCGTCGTCCTGGACCTGTTTTGTAACAATTTTTGAGTTTTTGCTGTTTTTGTTATTTTTGCGTTATTGTTTCGTTGGACCTTGATATCGCATATTTATATAGTTATTTATATGCGATATTTGGTCATTTTCGTATTTAATCATGATGGATAGGATAGGATTTTTACATTTAATTGTGTGAAAAGTATTTTATTCAAGTGACAGGTTGAATATGATCGAAAGTGGACATTTGGACGAAGAAATGCAAGTAAATGAAAGATATGGAATTAATATTGAGACATGCACGTGGACAAAAGGAAATAAAAGAAAACCCAATTGTAACATGACAAGGAAAAGTCCACCGTCTATTTGAATCGATCATTATCTACAATCTAAAAAGTTTTGGAGTTCGACTCAAACACGAATTCTATCTAGTTTTTTCCTATAAATACAACTCCAAAACATTCAGACTTTTTATCAATTAATATTTTCAAGTTTCTGGAGCTGGAGTTTACGTTTGGAGGCAAGGATTGAAGCTAGGAATTCGTTATTCATAATATTCGGTCACGACACGTTTGAAGATTTCTTAGTTTGCTTTTCTTCCTTTTTAATACTTATATTCCGGGATGTTTTCTACTATTTTATTTGCTGTTTTAGACTTAATAATGCGTAGCTAAACTCTTTTTACGCTTTTTGATTAACGGATCTTGTTTGAAGTTTACTTTTGCGTAATTGATTATTTATGTTTTTGTGTTTAATTGCTAATCCTTATTTGCTTAAGTTTTAACATATTATCATAAAGTTGTTTATATATAATTTAATTAATTAACATTCTAGGTATTCGAGAGGAATCTAGATAGGTTAAATAATTTATATGAAGTAATCGGTCGGTCTATAATCGGTTTAAAATTACTAGGATTCGAGAGGACTAAGTAATAACAACTTAGGTAATTAAACTTAATTGAGTAAGTCTATTTGTTAAGATTCGGAAGGACTTGGTATTTAGAGGAGTTATTCGAGAGAAAACTCTATAAGATTAAATCACTAAAAACAGGCTTGTTACTTAATGCTTAACTATTAATAATTACAACTGTATTCGAGAGGAACGGTATAATTAGAAGTAGTTAAAGTTAATAAAAGATTCGGGAGGACTTTCACTATATTTTAGAAGTTTAATATTTAATCAATTTCGTACATTTAAATGGAAAACAAGTGAAGTGTCAAACAAGTGTATTTTCTCTATTATTTGATAATCTCAGTTACTTTCTCAACTCCATTTTTACTAATCACTTTTATTAATTACTTTGCAACTTTTAATCAATCAATCTTTTTGTTACGATAAAAAACCCCCAAAAACAAATAGTATAATTAATTCGAAATCTGAAAACAACATTAGTCCCTGCGAACGAACCTTTACTTACTTTTAAACTATATTACATACGAATAGGTCCACTGCTTATAAGTGTGTAATGACGTGAAATAGTAGGTTTAAATTAAGACTAGATTTTACACATCATACCTTTTCGTTAACTAAAAGTTCTCAATTATGCTACATTATGAACTTAGGAAAGTTCATTAGGTGTTTTCTTGGCATTAGGACTTATATAATTTGATTCTGGTCGTGATTCTGACACAAGCGCGTTTCCGATAATTGAACGGTTAAAGGCAACTGTAGGCAATAAAAGAGACGTAGGGCATAAAATGCACCCGAAATTGGACGGTTGTCACATTCTCCCCGGGTTGAAAGAAATTTCGTCCCGAAATTTAGTTCGTACCAACATGGAGGAATGTTCTAGAACCGGTGTGGATATTCCTGATGGATTTGGTCCTCACGTTCCCACATGAGATTGTGACCACGTCGAGAATTTCCACCGAACTTTTGGCAGAAGGAATTCGACTTTGTCTGTGTTGTTTGACCTCGAGGTCAACAACTTTAAGCGGTTCATCAAACAAATTGAGTTTGGCATTGATTTTGACCTTGTCAAGAGTGATGACGAGGGTCTCATTCGATAGAAACTTTTTAAGTGTGAGAAATGGAACATATATGAGCGTTTAAAGGGATCTGTGGAAGTTAAAGTTGGTAAGCAATTGGACCGCTATGTCCTAGTACTTAGTTTGGACTGGTGTACCTAGGACTCAGTTTGCCGCGTTTCCAGAAGTAGGCTACCCCTTTCCCATGGCGATATTTTAGGAAGTACTCCTTCGCCATCTTGGGACTAGAGGGGTTTTCTCCTGGTTGGTTACATAGCTCTTCTGCCGGGTACGGCATGCTTCCAGTGTTTCACGGGTAGAGGGAGACGTCGGATCTTTCAAGTGGTCAATCGTCAGCTTCAAGCCAACAGGGCGGTGATCGACACTTGCTTCCATATAGGGATTGAAGGGTGCGCACTTGGTGCTGGCATGGAAGCCGTTGTCATAGGTGAACTCGACCAAAGGAAGGCGGGTGTCTTGACTTCCTACGAAAGAAACTTATATATGCTCTCAACATTTATTTGAACAATTAGGTCGTCTTTTCATTCTGACCGTCGGTCAGAGTGCGGTGTGAGGTGGTGAGGTCTAGTCGCGTCCCTAGTGGTTCGCTGGAGGGCACTCCGAAAAGATCGGGACGTAGGTCGACTATCCTTGTCGGAAATGATTGAGAGATGGTTTTCGATATTCCGTCTTGACCTTGGAGCAAGTGAGGCACTTGGCTATGTACAAGGCAATACCCTTATTCATGCCCGACCACTGTCAATATTTTCTGGGATCCTTGTATGACAAGTCGGATCCCGGATGGATGGAACACCGAAATCGGTGGCCCTTGCCGGAAACGAGTTTGCGAAGACTTTCGGATTTCAGAACTCATGCTCGGAGCTTGACGTAACGGGTTACGTTTAGCCTGAGTTCGAATTTCTTCGTAGTTGACTTATAGAATCGTTGAAATGTTCTTCTTGGGGCCAGAATTCGCACTTCGGGAATTTGGCGTACGATTCCTGATCTCGGAAGAGTTCTAGGATGGGCTTGGGAGGTTTCACGTGATCTTCCTTGAGTAGATGAGAACGTTGACCATGAATACGATCACTAATCGTCTAGGCATGGCCTACACACTTTGTTCATTAAGTCCATGAATATCGCTAGTGTGTCGGTTAGGCCTATTGACAGAGGGGAGACTTGTATTGCTTGCATCGAGTTTGGGGATGTGGTTTTAGTAATGTCAGCTATACTGTCATGAACCTGGTGATAACCCAAACGGGGGTCGATTTTTGAGAGATGAGTTGCACCCTGCAACTACTCGAATAGGTCGTCGTTCCTCGGGAATGGTTATCGATTCTTGACGGTCAGCTTGATAAGTTTATGACGATCGGTGTACAAACGGAAGGATCCGTCTTCCTTTTTGTTAGGGGAAATTGAGGCTCCTCAGGGAAACGAACTTGAGTGGATAGAATCGGGGTCTAGGAGTTCCTACAGCGGCTTTGGCCGCCTTTGCATCTCGGGTGGTGCTAGATGGTAGGGTGTCTTGGCAGGTAGTGTTGTGCCAGGAACGAGGTCTATTCGGAATTTCCACTTGTCGGTTCGGCGGTAGCCCAAGCAAACTCTCAGGAAGACTCTGGATGGTCCTCGACTACGGGAATGTCTTGGAAGCGGCTTTCCTTCGGTTTACGTTCGACGTCGTGGGCGAAGGATGCGTCTTAGTCCTTCTCGAGGTACTTACGCGTTATCAAGGAATACATGCTGCGAAGTTGTCATCCAGGTTTGTCCTCTTGAACGACATAATTCCCACCTTATGAAATAAGGTACGGGTGAGTTTGTCAGAACGGACGGTCTCGACTTGGGAATGAGATGTCTAGTCTATCCCAACGATAGTGTCGAAGCTTGATAGTTCGATTGGGATTAGGTCGATGGAGAAAGGTTTTAGGCCAAAGAGGTATCGGGCATCCTAAGATTGTATTCGTAGCTTCGACCATTGACCGTTGGCATATTCGATAGAGAGCTATCCGCAATAGCTTTAGGTCCTATGTTGATGAGGGGTCTAATTTCTAAGGAGGCAAAGTTTCTTTCAGTTCCTGAATCAAAGAGTATGGAAGAAAATGGTCAGTGGAAGAGAACGTACCGGTAACCTCATTAGGGTCCTGATGTGCCTCTTCGGCTGTGATTGCGAGAGCACCGAGAGTTTCTGTGGTATGCTCTAAGAGACAATCCCCACGGAGGTGCTGGTTGCTTCCACACTCGAGGCATCGCAGTTTTCTGGCTCGGTTGTTTGCTTTTTCTGGACAACACCAGGGGTAATGCCCTTCTTCGTTGCAAAATCTGTATACTGGGCATTTCCGAGCATGATGGAAGTGGCATTTTTTGCACCGGGGGTGCGGTCCAGCGTAGGCTTGGGTTACGGTTGTGGGTTTCTTGTGGTTATTGCTCCATGAGGGTTGGTGGTGAATCTTCCTTCTCTTACTCTCTCTTCGCTGAAAGAGGGCTGGAGGAAAAGGTAGGCGGTTGGTTCCAAAATCCTCGTCCTCATCCTGCCTGGTTGGTGCAAGGGGGAGAAGGGGTTTATTGATTCCGAAAATCCCTTGGTTGACTCCGGCGACGATCTGGGCGATCATGCCCGAGAGTGCCGCTTGCAATTGTACAACGATCTGTTCGGCTAAGCGATCAGCGCGGCTTCTCTTGGGAGGCATGGTTCTGCAATGGAAAGAAGGAACTAGTTTAGAACGCACGAACTGGAATTTACGATGAGAATTTAATTTAGAGGTTAATAGCTCCGAGTATACAATGGTAATGTGAGCGGACAATTAACACAAGTATGGTAACGATAATAGTAAAAGAGTATACAAGAAAGGTAATAGTACACGCACGATGACGATTCAAGAAATAGTAACAATGTGTGACAATAATTAAAAGATTCACGCGACCAAACAGGTATGGAAAATGTAGACAGAGATTTCCATTAATAATAAGAGGTTTTAGTACATGAGACAAAATACTGAAAGGAATACAAGTACAATATATAGGAAATAATAGATAATAGCTTAAGTCGTGTACAATAGAAAATTACGACTAGCCGGTACAGTACAAATACAAAGGAAAGTGTGCCTAGTATCGCTCTTCGAAGAGCATCTTGGCGGCAATAGCTACTATAAATGCCCCCATGATCAAGCATGCTCTAGTGAGACGCTGCACTGTTCGTGCGGTGGCCTGAGCCAATGCGATGATTCGCCTTGACTGCTGTGCCAGTTCATGTGTGGAGTCAAAGACTTCAAAGAGGAGAAGACCCTGCTCTTGGGCTTCCTCCGCGAGTCCCCGGACCTGGCGGTGCAGGTTGAGAAACGCATCTAGTGGGAGAGGCTGGTGAGTAGGTGGCATCATGGGTCAGGAGGGTCCGGCCTCCTGGGCACGTCGCCTCTCTTCGAGGAACTGACAATCCCACGCGTAGCGTTCTGTGACCGGAGTGCGCAAAGCGGGGTCGTATGGGTCCAAGAAGGACTGAGGAGGTGCAGGTCGAAACGGACCCGGTTGCTGATGCATAGTCACTCTAGTGCTGGGTCCTCGAGGTTGAGGTGGTGCTGCAACGGGTGCCAGCCGGGGAGGTGGTAGTACTGTCCTCGGGCTGGACCCGTTAGTGCTACTGATGGTCATAGACGTGTCCTCCGTCGGGTCAATCGTCTGATGAAGCTGACTCTCGGAAGCCGTATGGCCCTCAGAAGGTTCGTGCGTGGGGGAGGCGGCTCGTGGGAGCGATCGTGACTGGGATCGGGAGTGCGATGACTGAGACATGGCGTATCTGCGAATAGAGAGCTACATAAGTACGAGGGAAACTAAAAATAGGAAAAAACGTAAGTAAAATGCATGCACGGGTCAGTTACGTGAGTGTCGGGAATTGACAAGACCGGGAATTTTTCGACTCAAAACCGTTAACAATAGCCATTGACTTTCCGTTCTTGCATAATTCATTTTGAACTATGCATGGTAGATCAAGTCACGCATACTTGAAAAAGATAACCATGCAATCGCGGAAAGTAACATACTAAAGTTTGAACCCGAAAATGATTTTTCCGAAAAGCATTGGTTATTGTTTGGGTTTCGAAAACTTTTGAAAATTTTTAAAACCGTTTTCACTATAACCCGTGCTCTGGTACAAAGTCTGTCACACCCCGCTAAAGCGGAAACACGAGATGTAAAGAGCAAAGAATCATTCCACGGGTTATACTAAAATCAACGGTCCAAGTCATTAAATTAAAGTTGGAAAAATACTAGAGTTCAAAAGATACAACCAAGATTCAACGTTTAAGAAAATAATACATAATAAAATGTTTTAATTAAAAATTCCCAAAAATAAAAGTCTTCTTCCCGAGGTACACTTCACATAATTGGCTTGACCCGTCTGAGCAATTCACTTCATAACTTACGCTTAATTCCTGAAACATGAGATAAAGTGTCAACTACGAAACGTAGTGAGTGAGTTACAGTTTATAAGTTTTGACCAGAGTTTCCAAAAATTTTCGACAGTATATATAAGCATAAAGTTTTCTAAAAGAAAGGAGGCGGATAATCGATCGCTAAAAATATGTTTATATACTGTCGTAGAAGTTCAAGTCAAAGTTCAAAGTTCGTAAAAGTTCATGTTGTAAGGCAAGGCAGTAAGTGCAAGTAGTCATTACCTCTGCGGTGGATTAAAGCACATGTGCAAGACAGTAAGTATAAGTAGTCATTACCTTAGCGGTGGATAAATCCACATGTGCAAGACAGTATGTGTAAGTAGTCATTACCTCAGCGGTGGATAAATCCACATGTGTAAGACAGTAAGTAGGCATATGCGTAAATAATAATGACTAATGATCCTTACATTGTACCAACCACTAAGCTTAATATAACGTAAGATTTTGCACACTAATCCGATTTCTGGTCAGCACACGCCCCTAGTTTCAGTCTAAAGATCGAGTTCGTGAGAACTTAGTATTATGTACCCCGGTTGCTACCCATAAGTAAGGAGTGACCTCTCCTAAGTATCGATACCCATATTTACTAACGGCTATTGTTAATAGTGTGTAGGGAATAGTTTCTAAAAAGTTGCGGGGAACTTTGTCCTTTTTTTCTAAAAATTGGTCGTTTGTACTTACGGCGTTTATATCCATACCTAGGGTTTGCTCCAAATACAATCAAACTATCATTGTCTAATCAAATATCCAAAGAGACAAACCTAATTAGTCTAAAGTAAGCCAATCATAATAGATGATATCTTCTACGCATATTAGTCTCGCAAGGTTTCCAAAATAGTTCCATAGTTCTCAAAGGTTCCAAAAGTTCAAAGAGTTGTAAGTTCATAAGGGTTCCAAAATAGATCAGTCGTTCACAAAGGTTTCAAAAGTTCATAGAGTTCATAAAGTTTAGTAAAGGTAGCAAAGTCACATCAAAGTTTCAAAGTCAATTGGATCAAAAAACGTAGTACGTAAGTTTAAGCGCGTAAAACAGTTTCACATCAAAGATATTGTTCACAAAATGTTTTGACCTCATGTTTCCCCCAAAAGAGTACTTGAAATGTAAGAGTAAGGAGGGGTGTAACTCACGCATTGCGAAGACAAGGAACTCGGAAATCGGTCGGAGCGGAAGCCGGGAATCACGGGTCGCCTATTATTACCAAGATAGTTCAATTAGTTATTATCTTATTATGTTATTATTATGTAAAATAATAGATAAGATTTAACTAAACTTTAAGTGTCAAGGTTAAGTATTGTCCAAAACGGTTTATGTTACGTTTTTGTCCAAGGTCTAATTTTAACGATTATTATCATTATGTTGTAAGTAATTTTGGTCGCTGAAATGGTTTGAATTTCTCCAATGAAATTTGGGCAGCGCTTCCGCGCCCAAATTTCATATCCAAAAATTCAATCTCCATTTCCGCTCACAAATACCTATAACACGATATTATATATACACGAGTTCATTTAAGTCCAAAGGTCCATTACAAGTCACCAATACATTAATTTGGTCAAACGTAGTCACAAAAATGAAAGTAGCAAAAAGTCAGCGGTCAAACGAGTCCAAAACGTCAAAATAAAGCATTTCGGGAAATATGGTCGGGCCTGTGCGCCGTTGTGACCACTGGGACGGCGCACAAAACCACATTTTCACCCGCTGCGTCGTCCTGGTCTTAGGGACGGCGCACAGGTCGTGTTCTTGTGATTTTTCGAGCAAAACGACTATTCTGGCCACGGATTTCGACATGCAACCGGTCTACACTTAATAAAACTTCATTTCCAGTGTTTCTAAATTATTTTTATTCATAAAAACATAGATCTAAATATTATTTCGGTTAAAAATCGTTTTTGTACATAAATCGTTATACATCTTTGTAAAAACTCATTTTCAATCCATAGATCATCCATGCAAGTTATTATTTGTATAAAAACAGTAAGTTAAAAGAAATCTACCGGTGGAAATCGCTTGGATGATGATTTAGAAGAGTTTGAGCTCCAAAAATCGTTACGAAAATGGTCCGTAGCCGATTTGTTTTTATTCCTCTTGCTTCCTTGGACTATTTGGACGATTTTTGTGGTTAAAATCTTGGGTTTTGTGGTTGTTGTTTTCTGGAAATGAAGATGCTTGAGAGGGTTTTGGAAAGAAAATCTATGTGTTTTATGTTTTTGTTAATTGTAAATGGTAAAATGAAATGGAAATAGGGAAAATCATTAAGGAGTGTGTTGGTACTGCAAAATAGCAGTAATGATGGCCTTTTTCCCGAGTTCAAATGGTTAAAGTTTGTAGATAATCGAGACATGCAAAAATTTGAAAATATTTTGGAGTTAGTCCCTCTAGGACGGCGCACAAGGCCTCTGTGCGTCGTCCTGGACCTGTTTTGTAACAATTTTTGAGTTTTTGCTGTTTTTGTTATTTTTGCGTTATTGTTTCGTTGGACCTTTTCGTTAACTAAAAGTTCTCAATTATGCTACATTATGAACTTAGGAAAGTTCATTGGTTGTTTTCTTGGCATTAGGACTTATATAATTTGATTCCGGTCGTGATTCCGACACAAGCGCGTTTCCGATAATTGAACGGTTAAAGGCAACTGTAGGCAATAAAAGAGACGTAGGGCATAAAATGCACCCGAAATTGGATGGTTGTCACACAGTGATTACTTGGAATTACGTTTAACTTGGATCATGGATAATAAGAATATGTGTGATTGGTTTAACTGTGATTTCTATTATAATTAGACTTCCTAATAGAGTTATCTAATCCTACAAATTTAGAGAAAGATCATACGAATGATCGTATATCAAGAGTAATCTTAGACTATCCACTCTAAATTGTGCTTTAATGTCACTATTATTAACAATCTAATATGTCGACTACGAATTAACAAAAGTCTCAATTATTCAATTATGATATAATTGTCATGTTTATTTAATTTATTAGATTACTATTATTCTCAGCCTGTCTGCATTAAGTCTCAAGTTACAATTATCTAACGAATTATATAATTGTAAATAACTGATAAACCTATATGAACGTTAGTTATTATATAAATTCATCAATCACGCTAAGTAGTAATTCTAATAACTTTAAATAAACATGGACCGCAATTAAACGTTAATAATAAAGAAAAAACCAATTAGTTCAAACATAAAACTTAATTAACCATAGATCCAAGTTCAACAATCCAAGCAATCACTTTAAAGAGTTTAGCTCATGTTGGATTGTGACAAAATAGCATAAAATTCAATAAACAAAAACATTGTATCAAGAAAATTAAGAATAAAGTGCAAACCAACTAAAGTAAACTTCGAACACGATTGAATGACTTTAACCGAGGCTTCCAACGTGATCAACAACTTCAGATCTCTCCTTGCATCTCCTCTGGTCGAATGTAGGATGCAAATTAGGTAAAAGATATCTCCAATTCGTAACCTAAAGGCCTCTTTTATAGACTCCTGAGCCGACCCATTCAGCCGGCGGCTGGCTGATTTCAGCCGGCGGCTGGAAAACACGGGTGGAAAAATTCCTTACGCAACACGTTACGAACATTTTTGTGACTTTGATCCAGCCGCCAGCTAAGGAATTTCAGTCGCCGGCAGGTTCTTCAGATTTTCACCGTTCTTGCTCGTTCGTATCCGTCTTGAGTCGGTTTCAGCTCCTTTTCGTTCCATGATCCAAATTCAAATCTAATTTGCATTTCTAACTGAAAACATACGAGATCATAACAAAAGTTGTAGAAAACTAGAGTAAAAATGAGAAATATGATTAATCAAAAGTCGATTATTTTAAGCATATCAAAAGACTTCAAAACCAAAATAACCCCTTTAAATCAAAAGCTAAGAATCGAGCTAAATTACCACACCAAACGTTCCAGAAGCTATATACCTATGATACTAAACATGAATCAACAATCAATTTCACGAAAATAGCACCGAAAATGAGTAGATCTAGAAAAAAGTCACACCAAATCTTCTAATACTTCACCAATGGATTCAAAAACCTTTATAAGGATTATAGAGGCTCTGATACCACTTGTTGGAACCCGCATGTCGGACCTTTACTTGAATCCTAAGTCATATTAATAGCACAATCGCTAATATGCTTATGTATGGTGAAGAAACACGAATATAACAAAAAGATTGATATTATAAAGCTCACGTAATGTTTTCCAACTCTGAACAATACCAATACAATCGATAACAACACTTGAGACCTTCAAACAAACAGTTACGTTGAATAACCAACTAGCAACGTAAATCTTGCTCTCTCGGGATTCCTGAAAGCTACATTTTTTATCCCAATGAGAGGTATTTATAGGCAACCATAAATACCTTATTAGTTACGCTGCGAAACTCTTGAGTCGGTTAAGAGTTTCGCAGCGAAACTCTTGGGAAGGAGTTATGCTGCGTAACCGAACAATTAAGTTAGAGTAACTGTTTGTAGTGTAACTCTTTCATAAACGCAACAAAAGTTTTACAACTCGATCTAAATACATTTCTAACTACAGGACACGTCCTACTTGAAGTACAAGTTACAATCAATAACGGTTATGCTTCAACAGATATATTACTTCCCGACTTGAGTAGTTGTGCGAAAGGATCCTTTTAATAGTAAACGAAAATATTCTAAGTCAAAATTGTTTTATTGAATTTGATAATATAAAAAACTTGTTTTCTAGAAAGTTTATACTGATGTGTTTTAAGATTAAATTTTGTCACACCCCGCTATAGCGGAAACACGAGATGTGAGAGCGGGAATATCATTACACGGGTTATAATCAAAATAAACGGTTCAAGTCATTGACTTAAAAGAAAATTGTTCACAATTCCAAAAACAACCAAGCAGTTTAATGTTTAGTACAATACATCATACAAGGTTTCAAAATAAAATTCCCAAATTAAAGTAGGTCTTACGTGACCATACCGACCCTTCCATGCCATGCACTTCAACACTTACACTAGTTTCCTGAAACATAAGATAAAGTGTCAACTACATAAAGTAGTGAGTGAGTTACAGTTTTGAGTTTCTCGATAAAAGTTTCCAAGTGAAAATAAATATGTATAAAGTATCATAAATGAAAAGAAAGCGGAACGGCGCTAAAACATATATATTTATTTGTAAAGGTTTCGAACACACGCAAGTAGAGTAGAACTCGTATCATAAAAGTTATAGCGGAAGCAATCGCTAAAATATTGTATATGCGTAGGTAATATGTGAGCAACTAAATTAGTATCTTGTATCAATCACTTGGCTTAATATAACGTAAGTCTACACTAAACCGATTGTCTGGTCAGAACACGCCCCAAAGTTTCACAATAAATGGAGTTTCATCTGAACTAGTAATATGTACTTAGGTCGCGAACCACAAGCAAGGAGTGGCCTCTCCTAAGTATCGATACCCATAATACTAACGGCTAATGCTAATAGTGTATAATGTTTCCGAACTAAAAACGGGGCACTTTGAACTCTTTTTCTAAAACTAGTAGTAAGAACTTACAGAGTTTATATTCTCATCAAGGATTGGTTGCGCATACAAGTAACCTAAATTTAGTTTAGCCAATTGATGGGGCATTAACACATTTTACGCATAGAAGTTTCACAAGTTTCCAAAGTTTCACAAGTTTCTCAAAGTTTCCCAAGTTTCTCAAAGTTTCACAAAGTTTCCCAAGTTTCTCAAAGTTTCTCAAAGTTTTCATACGAGCTGCAAAAAGTTTCATAAAAGTTTCATAACCAAGTACATCTTATGTTTCCCCCAAATAATGTTAAAAACAGTAAAATAGTGGGGTTGTAACTCACGGGTTGCGGAGAAAAAGTCTCGAGTAAGTGAGAAAGGAACGGAACGCGTCGGGAATCAAAGGTGACCTAAAACACCGAAATGCTGCTTAAGTATAAATAGTATGAATCAAGTTAGGTTAAAGTTCCATTTTAACATTTTTAATATTAAATATTTATACTTTAAATTTTGTCCCAAAGTTTCAATACGGAAAAGTTATATGTTAATACGTGTTCGTGTACGTTTTAAGGTCCGATTAGTCCAATGATGTCCAAAAAGAGTCAATGTCCAAGGTCAATATGTATAAGTTACAAAAATGTTAAGTCACTGAGTTTTAGTATAAGTTTACGGTGAAATTTGGGCAGCGCTTCCGCGCTATAAAAATTTAATCCATTTTCGAACACACTTTCCCGCTTTAACAAACGTTTTAAACCATATAAAACAATAATACAAGTGTTTTTAATCCTCAAACTCATCCAAACAATTTTATTTATAAAAACAGTATGTTTTCAAAATGTATAATATGTGGTAAAGTTATTTGGACACTATTTTAACGTTTAAGGTTGCAAAACGACGATTTTTGTGAACAGCGAGATCCAGACAGCGGCTGGAGATATTCAGCCGCCGGCTGGATATCTTCGGCCACCGGCTGGAGGCCTTTGGCCAGTTTCATGTTTTCGTTATTTTTCGATTTTTGAGCCTATTAGTGTTAGATTCTTACATGTAAACTGTTTTTGGTCGAATATAATCATTTTAGAGTAAAAGTTTCAGTTTCTTTAGATTTATTTCATCAAAATATGGATCAATGTGAAAAACCCGTTTTTAAGCAAGAAAACGTTTTAAACTTTTATAAAAACCATTTTTAAACCTTTGGATCATCCATGCAAGTAGATTATAAATAACAGTAAGTTTAAAGAGTTTTACCGAGGGAAAAAGTTGTGTGACGTTGGATGTGATTCTAGCTTCAAAATTTAAGAAACTTCTT
>CAJVGC010000001.1:22079842-22106762 GCA_910822075.1 Senecio squalidus | reverse complement strand
CCAAAACACAGTCAGCGGCCTTTCAGCCGCCGGCTGGGGCTAGGCTTCAGCCGTCGGCTGGAAGGCATTTTCCAGCTTGGTGACGTTTTAAGTTTTTCCGTTATTGTTAGTTATGGACTAGAATTTTATATGTTTCCGTTATGAACTTAGTCAAGTTCTTTATATAGTTTCTTGGTGTTAGGATTTATAAGTTGATTCCGACTTTGGTTCCGACACAATAAAAGACACAATAAGTACGAACTAGAACAACACGATCACGATAAGATGCAACTACAGATTTGAATCGATATAGTAAATGAGAATCACCTGAATTTTAGACGGTTGTCACATTCTCCCCGGTTTGAAAGAAATTTCGTCCCGAAATTTGACTCGTCCCATCAGGTAGAAGTATCTTTGAATAGATGCGGATACTTTTGACGTATTTGGTCTTCACGTTCCCATGTGAATTCATGACCACGTCGGGAGTTCCAACGAACCTTGAAAATAGGAACACGGCTTTGTCTGAGTTGTTTGACCTCGCGGTCCACAACTTCAAGCGGTTCCACGATGAAGTTGAGCTTGCGGGAGTTGGAGTCGATATGCTACTAGGCCTATACGCTCGATAACTTCGAATGGTCCGGTATACCTTGGGCTTAGCTTGTCGCGCTTCCCGAAGCGAACTACCCCCTTCCATGGAGATACTTTAAGAAGCACCCGATCTCCGACATGGAATTCAAGGGGTTTCCTTCGGTTATCGGCGTAGCTCTTCTGCCGGGTACGGGACGTCTTCAGTCGTTCCCTGATAGTAGTGATCTTATCGATGGTTTCCTAGACGATGTCGAGCCTTGTGAGTTGTCGATCGCCGACTTCTAGCCAACAAAGCGGCGACCGGTACTTACGTCCATATAAGGCTTCGAACAGAGCGCACTTGATGCTAGTGTGGTAACTTTTGTTGTAGGAGAACTCGGCCAAGGGGAGGTGAGTATCCCAACTTCCTCCGAAGTCAACTACGCATGCTCTAAGCATATCCTCAAGTGTTTGGATCGTCCTCTCGCTTTGACTTTCGGTCTGAGGGTGGTAAGCGGTGCTAAGGTCTAGTCGTGTCCCGAGCGATTTCTGAAGCGCGTTCCAAAAGCGGGACGTGAATCGACTATCCCTGTCAGAGATGATGGAGAGAGGCGTTCCGTGGCGAGAGATGATCTCGTTGATGTAGATTTGCGCGAACTTCTCCATCGAGTAGGTCTCTCGTACTGGTAGGAAATGAGAAGACTGTGTCAATCGGTCCACGATTACCCAAATCGTGTCGTTACCTTTTGCCGTCCGGGGCAACTTGGTAATGAAATCCATGGAGATTTGTTCTCACTTCTACATAGGAATCTCCGGTTGTTGTAGTAGTCCTGAGGGCTTCTGATATTCCGCGCTGACCTTCGAGCAAGTAAGGCACTTGGCTACGTACAAGGCGATATCCTTCTTCATGCCCAGCCACCAATAATACTCTCGAAGGTCCTTGTACAACTTATCGGATCCTGGGTGGATGGAGTATCGGGAACGGTGGCCCTCATCCAATATTAGCTTGCGAAGATTCTCGGATTTCGGAATCCAGGCTCGGCCCTTGAAGTAATGGATTCCATCGGATTTGTGTTCGAACTCCTTCTCATGATTGTGCAATGTTTCGCCCTTTAAGTTCTCGGGTTTCAACGCTTCTCGCTGAGCCTCGGCGATTTGCGTTTGAAGATTTGTCTGAATCTGAATACCTAATGCTCTAACCCAAGCCCTTGATGGGATGCATCGCAGAATACCACGAAGTTATCCGTACCCTCCGGTAGGGACAAAATCGGTGCGTGGCAGAGTTGGTGTTTAAGTTTCTGGAAGGATTACTCTTGTTTTGTACCCCAAACAAAATCCTTGTCCTTCTGAGTGAGTCCGGTGAGTGGCTTAGCGATCTTCGAGAAATACTCGATGAACCTTCGATAATAGCCGGCCAACCCTAGGAATTGGCGAATTTTCGTAGGAGTCGTTGGGGATTACCAGTTCTCGATCGCTTCGATTTTTTCCGGATATACCTGGATCCCTTCTTGGTTGACCACATGACCAAGGAAATGTACTTCCCGGAGCCAAAATTCACACTTAGAGAATTTGGCGTACAGTTTCTGATCTCGGAGGAGTTCTAAGATAAGTTTCAGGTGTTTCGCGTGATCCTCTTTGTTTCTCGAGTAGATAAGGATGTCATCAATGAATACGATCACGAATTTGTCCAAATAAGGTCTACACACCCTGTTCATCAAGTCCATGAACACCGCTGGTGCGTTGGTCAAACCAAATGGCATGACAAGGAATTCGTAATGACCGTAACGAGTACGAAAAGAGGTTTTAGGAATGCCGGTCGCACTGACACGAACCTGGTGATAACCCGAACGGAGGTCGATTTTTGAGAAATAAGTTGCACCCTGCAACTGGTCAAATAGATCATCAATCCTCGGGAGTGGGTATCGGTTCTTGACGGTCAGCTTGTTCAGTTCGCGGTAGTCGATGCACATACGAAAGGATTCGTCTTTCTTTTTAACGAAGAGTATTAGGGCTCTCCAGGAGGACGAGCTTGGACGAATAAGACTGTGATCCAAGAGTTCCTGTATTTGTTTCGATAGCTCTTGCATTTCCGGTGGGGCTAGACGATATGGTGTCTTAGCGACCGGGGCTATACCAGGAATTAGGTCTATCAGGAATTCCACTTGTCGATGCGGAGGTAGCCCGGGAAAATCTTCGGGAAACACTTCAGGATGATTCTTGACTACGGGGATATCTTGCACTCGGATCTCCTTGGGTTTACGTTCGACAACGTGAGAAAGGAATGCGTCACAGTCCTTCTCGAGGTACTTGCGCATTTTCATGGACGATACGATACGGATTTGTCGTCTGGGTTTGTTTCCTTGAACAACTAAAGTTTCAGTGTTAGAGAGAGGGGTGCGGATAAGTTTGTCGAAACAGATGATCTCGGCTCGGAAACGAGATAGCCAGTCCATTCCGACGATCACATCAAAGCTTTTCAGCTCGATTGGAATCAAGTCAATGGGGAAGGTTTTATCGGATAGGCATATGGAACATCCTAGAATTACATCCTTAGCTTCGAACTCTTGACCGTTAGCGTACTCTATGGTGAAGCTATCCTTAAGAACTTTAGATCCTAAGTTAATGAGCGGTCTAAATTCTAAGGATACAAAGCTTCTTTCAGCCCCTGAATCGAACAAAACTGATGCATAGTGATTATTAACAGGAAACGTAACGTTCACCGCGTTTGGGTCATGTCGGGCTTCCTCGGCAGTGAGTGCGAATGCACGTCCTCGACCTCGCCCGCCTTGGTTTGGTTGGGCGTTCTGGAGTCTTGGACAGGCGTTCCGGAAGTGCTGATCATTCCCGCACTCGAAGCACACCGTCTTCTGACCTGGACAATTACCCTCTCCGGGCAATATTTAGCAAAGTGCCCTACCTTTTGTCATATCATGCATACCGGGCAGTTCCCGTGGTGGTGGAAGTTGCACTTATTGCACTTAGGGTTTTTCCCCGTGTAAGCTCGGGCTCCAATTGGTGTCGGTGGCGGTGGTGGTGCTACAGTTGCTATGGCGAAGTTTCGGGTGGTCTTCTTCTTCTTGTTCCTATCACTCCACCTGGGGGTTGGGTCAGATTTTCTTTTCTCACCTGACTCCTTCTTGGAGGATGCAGGAGCGGTGAGTAGATTGCTTGTGAGGCGGTGAGCTAGAATGATGGCACTCTGGAGGGTCTGAGGTTCCGCTGAGATGACCATTCCTCTGATCTCAGGAACAAGACCAGAGATATAGCGGTTGATTCAGTTTTCTTCAGGAGTTACCAGTCTCGGGACCAGTCGAGCCAACTCATGGAATCGGGTGGTATACCCTTCGATGTCGTTTCCGATTATCGTGTGATCCCAGAGCTCTGCCTCGAGCTTCTTGATCTCCCCTTTGGGGCAGTACTCCTCGATCAAAAGGTTCTTGAATTGGTCCCATGTGAGAGCATAGGCGGTCTCGCGTCCTCTGTTGCGGACCACACTGTTCTACCAAGTCAGGGCCTTACCGTGTAGTACACATGAGGCATACTGCACTTTTTTCAGCCTCAGCACACCTGTTGATGTGCAGCACTGACTCAATGCTCTCGAACCAGGACACTAGTCCTACGGCACCAGTTGTGCCATGGAATTCCTTAGGCTTGCATGCCATAAAGCTCATGTAGGTGCAAGTAGGGGGATTCGGGTTTGGTTGATGGTTTTGGTGTTGTTGTTGTTGTTGCGGTTGCTGCTGTTGCTGCTGCTGCTGTTGCTGTTGTTGTTGCTGCTGGTGGTGGTTGTTGACATTTGCATTGATCGCAGTAGTGATCTGGGCGATCATGTTGGGCTTCGCTGCATTCAACTGAGCAGCGACCTGTTCAGCAATGATACTAGCGTTCGAGCGAGGTGCCATGATTCTACAACAAGAAGAATAGGATCAATTTTAGAACGCACGAACGGAATATGACAAGAATATAATCCAATGAACACGCAAGAGTATTAAGGAAGAACAATTAGGACACGCACGACAATGATTCAAGATTCACATGACAAAGATTCACACGACAAAGATTCTCATTTAAGAAAAATATTTCAACCATAGAACAAGATTCACACGACAATAGCAAAAATAGATAATGAAGATAGAAATTTCATTCACAAATAATAATAATGTCGAATACAAGGTTCAAAGGAAATGAAGTACAATACAATACAAAAGGAAATAATAGCAATGGCTCGGAGTTGTGTACACTGGAAATTTACAACTCGGCCTACAATACAATAAATAAAAGGAGAAACTAGCGGTGCCTCTCGAGAAACATCTTGGTGGAAATAACCGCCAACAGGGTCCCCATAATCAAACATACTCCCACCATACGTTGCACCGTCCGGGATGTGGCCTGAGCCGCAGCGAGATGTCGCAACGCTTGCTCCAACAACCGATGCGCGGCAACGGAGACCTCACAGAGGAGAAGCCCTTTGTAACGCCCCGACTTACAAAGCATACAAAATGATATCGAAAGGAACTTAAAAGGCAAAAGGGCGTTAACTTAATCAAAGACAAATCGAATATTCAAAAGACAATATTCCAAACGAGGGATTAAACAAGATTAAATAGTCTATGGAAAGGGTTCTATATCCTTAATCTCTAACGCTCGATTCCCATTCCCAAGAGCCACTGAGTACCTGCCGTTTAAGAAAGAAAGAAAAAGAAAACGGCTGAGCGAATGCTCAGTGAACAGATATATACAAATGACACGGAATAGGTATGACACGCATAATAAGTAAATACAAAACTTATTTAAAAATACAAAGTTACAAGACAAAACTTATTTTCAAACCAAACTTATTTTCAAAGCAAATTACAAATATGTAATATGTCCACAATACCCAACGTCAAATATATCAAAGTAATACAAACATATATTCACATTTTAGAAAGCCAAATTTCGTAAAATAATGCACCAAGAGTCAAACAAATAGGTAACAAATATCAAATGAAATCCTAGGGTAACACATACCACTAGTCTTTCCAAAAGGTGCAAACGTTTCGTATGACACTACGATAAACGTCCACCATCAAACACATAAAGTTCCTAGGATCGATCCATACGCCTCTTATAACAAATAATACTTAGTGCACCTTACCACAGTCCGGTTAAACAAAAAGAGACGCCGTAGATATAGCAAAATACACCGCTACGGTCGATGCCACATTATTGGTGTCACAATAACGCGCCAATGGGACCTCCATGGATAGGTTACTCTTAGGCACATCTTACGAAACCGTTTTAAACGACTTATATATTATAAATTTCAAATTACTTTTACAAATTTTCAAAGTGATTAATAGACTCCAAAATATGTTTAAAAATTTATTTATAATTTGACATTTTATTATATAATGTGACATTTTATTTATTTTGAAAATCACGTGTCTACCCAACCGTTCGTTCTAATCTTGTCACGAGTCACCATGACAACATTATCAATCTATTTACGAAATAATAACTTAACGGGTCCTTATCGGGACATGTAAAGCCACACGAAATGAGTGACACTTTATACGAATCACCGTACCAATTACCACAATCACACGTGTTCTTTACCTACTTGCTTCGAGACTTTTTCGGGGCTGTTTCGGGACAGTTCTCGGGACTTAATTGGGATTGTTTCGGGGATGTTTCGGGGATGTTTTCGAGACACGGTTTTGACACATAAAATACTTTTCGTTTACTCATTTTCAAATCTACACATGATCACAAATTCTCGTTAGTACACCAAATGATCATAATAAATAATATGGTTTCAAAACAAAACTTAAACAAACTTTTATGCAAACATACATGTCATACCAATAATATTTCAAATCATTCAACAAGATTTTCAAAGAGACTTATACGAAATTTGTACAAACGGTCAAAAGATAGACATACGAGAAGAACGATGAATTTATATCAATAATCACAAGAAACATGTATCGAAGGAAGAGGCAAAACAATAAGGTGAGTTTCGAATAAAAAGAATGTATAAGATAAACATATGTGCAAACATATTACGAATAACATAATACTTATTGAAAGATAATATATACGTACAAATGATCAATGAAACATATATATCAAGAGAATTATGAAAATACGCATAAGGAAGCCATGAATCAAAATAAGGCACATAAGATATCGAATGAACAATATATGAATAAAATGAATACTAAAAAGATAGTTAAGAATATTGGAACAATCAAAATAATCAATCGAATGAAGACAACAAATATACATATAAATGTATCGAAAATTCGTAACAATAATCACAATAATAACCAATCGAAAGATGACACCAAATATACATATAATGTATAGAATATCCGTACAATCAAACTAATCAATATAACAAATAATCAATCGAACGAAGACATCGAATATACATATAATGTATGGAATATCCGTACCAACAATAATACGAATAAGATAAAAGTATTAAAAAAAGACTAAGAATATTCGTACCAACAATAATACGAACAAGAGAAACATAATTAAAAGAGTCTCGGAATATCCGTACCTTATCTCCAATAACCAAAATAGCAAAAAGAGAGAATCACCGAAAGGATACCATCACCGAATCAAATCTAACAAATATAAGTTTGTGAGTACAAAACACATTTAGGTAGGGAGTATGTAATATCCTTTATAGTCTTAGATTATCATTTATTATATATCTATTTTAATTTGTTAATTAGTATGATTCTCAATTATAATAAAATATATTCGGATTAGTCGAACATAAACAATATTCATTCACAAACTAATTTGTTCACTTATATTATTTCTTATGATTTCGTAGGAGGTTTAATAATAACATTACATAAATTATTACAAAACTATTATGTGATAATATAAGTAACCGGTTTGAATAACGAATCATTTCTTTTCTTTAAAAATATTATTATCATATTATCCCTTGTTCGATTTGGTACAAAACATACGCAAGTATAATTTGATAACCTAAATACGTTACATATATATATATATATATATGATAATTATGTATATGTAATAAGGTGAATTATTTTAACCTTTGACTCGAAAATCATATAAATTATTCTAGGTGACAATATAATAAATAATAAGACGAGAATAAAACTCTAACCTTGAATTACAAATCTTCGTACTAGTTTTTCTCCTTTAAAGTCCACAAACCAATTTACCCCCTTTTGTTTTGATCGATTCCAATAGAACAAAAATTCCTTCAATTCTTTTTTTTTTTGTTACAATATGTTTAAGTGAATATGATCTTATACCCCTACTCCTTATATTCTTGTTTATAACCGACGAGAAGTGAAAAGCCTAAATATTTGTTAGACAACAATTTATTAATATTATTGATTATCTTATTTATTAACATTCATAAGTATTATTATTATTATTACTATTATTATTATTATTATTATTATTATTATTATTATTATTATTATTATTATGTTAATCATAATTTAAAAAAAGAAAAAAAAGAGTTTAGTACAACTTAGGATAAAATAAATTATATTAAACTTAGAAAAATATAACTATAATGATATAATCATTATTAAAATACTTAGCTTATAACTTAAATATATTTAAACTTAAACTTATCTTATTGCTTATTCTTTCAAAATATGTATTTTAAATTTTTGGGATATTACACCCTTGTTGCTGGGCCTCCTCGGAAAGTCCCCTTACCTCGCGGTGGAGGTGCAAGAAAGCGGCAGGAGGGGGAAGTTGAGGGGTAGGCGGCATCCTCTGCCTAGCTGCTTCAGCGTCGCGGGCACGCTACATTTCCTCACGTTCGAGCTGTCGCTCCCACGTGTAATGGTCCAACATGGAGGTGCGTGGAGCCTCGGGATGCAGGTGCCCGAATGGAAGGTGGGGTGGTGCAGGTCTGGACGGACCGGCCTGCTGTGCAGCCATCCTATCCGGCAAACGGCCCGGAAGGATGACCTGTTTGCGGGCGGTCAGCCGAGTGCGTGGCCCCTGATACTGGGTCGGTGCGGCAACAGGTACCGGTGGAGGTGGTGGTAGTACCGACCTCGGGCTGGACCCGATGCTACTCGACATTGCCATGGAGGTGTCCTCCGTGGGGTTGGTGGTCTGGTGGCGTAGGCTCTCCGAGGCGGTGTGGCCCTCGGAAGCCTCGCGGGATGACGCTGCTCTCGGTTGCGAACGTGATTGGGATCGCGAGGGTGATCGTGAGCGAGACGAATGAGACATGACGAATCTGCGAACAAGGAGTTTCGTAAGTACGGGGAAACAAGGTAATATTAAAGGGAAATGTGTAAAGAAATGCATGTATGGGTCAGTCACGTGAGATCGGGAAATAATAAGACCGGGAATTTTCGACTCAAAAACCGTTTAACATTAGTAATTACGTTTCGTCCTTGCATAATTCATTTTGAACTAGGCATGGGTGATCATGCCATGCATAGTTAAAAATAATCATGCAATTGCGAAATTAATTCCCTAAAGTTTGAACCCATAAATGATTTTCCGAAAAGCCTTGGTTATAGTTTGGTTTCGAAAATTTCTGAAAAATTTTTAAAACCGTTTTCACTATAACCTGTGCTCTGATACCAAGTCTGTCACACCCCGTTATAGCGAAAACACGAGATGTGAGAGCGGGAATATCATTACACGGGTTATAATCAAAATAAAGGTTCTAGTCATTGAATTAAAAGAAAACTGTTCACAATTTCAAAAACAACCAAGCAGTTTAATGTTTAGTACAATACATAATACAAGGTTTCAAAATAAAATTCCCAAATTAAAATAGGTCTTTCCCAATTGGCGTCTCACGTGACCATACCGACCCTTCTGTTGGGGGTGTGTGATCTTAAGAACTCAACGTTATATCAATAAGCTAGCGGAAATAAGCTATCGATTATCTAGCGAATATATAACCTTCGGAAACGGAATCAAACCAACGATTGTTGATACGATCGGACCTAAGGAAGACTATTCGGATGATTGTTTATACGTTATAAACGATTTGGAACACTAATTTACGCAGAAGCAGCAGTTCGGCACGAAAGATAAAAACCTAGCAAAAACCTTATCGAATGCAGAAACCTAGCTGGGTATATATAGGCCCATCTTTTCATTCGTACGGATGTGATCTCATCCGTACGAATTACTTCCTATTCGTACGGACTGGATCTCGTCCGTACGAATGTAACCTGTTAATAAACACTTTGTTTACTTAACTGATTCGTGCGAAAGAAACCTTCATACGCACGGATATCATCCTTATCCGTGCGAATGAATTCGAATATTATTAAAACATCACAAAACACATATTTGATTAATTCATAATAACGTAAACGTTCAAGCATATAATTAATCAAACATTCAATATTAATATTCAAACAAACAATATAAAGACTGATATAAACGTTAATTACATACGAATCTAGTAACTAACTAAATGCACCTACAAACTCCCCCTAGGAACTAGATTCTATGTCTTCAGTCTTCAAAAATCTTTGCTGCTACCCAAAACACGTCTTCAATCTGCCCTCTTAATCGTGGATCTTGTAAGCGAAACATAAACGTACAATCTTGTTGAAACGCATCGCTTGATCCATATCCTTGACATCAAAGAATATAGGGCATTCAAACAGAAAAAAAATATCATCATCAGAGAATTTTCTAATCCACATCGGATCAAAAATTCTCAGTGTTTCCCAAACACCTTTACGCTCCATCACGATCACAGCTTCAGTGGTTCGATCATCGTAATACCACCATCTGAATCTCCGATGGAAACCGGCAGTCATTTGACGTAATGGAATCTTCTCCATAACCTTTGGCGCTTGATACTTGACATGCTTCACATATTTACCTGTTCTCCGATTCTTTCGATCTTTGGAGTAGGTAATCTTCGGAAACTGCGGCCTTAGATACTTCCATTGATTTCTGAACTCAAACCCAAGCTGTTTCTCCAACCAAGTTGCTTTATCGTCTTTCTCACTGTACAGCAACTTAAGACGAGCCAACTGCAACATATCAAAATATGGCAACGTCTTCAAATCTTGAGCATGTTTGAAGTAATCTATGCCCCGTTCTCTTTTCACTGCATAAACATTCAAATCCTCCAAGTATGCCCAACTTATTATCTGACCCTCAGTCTTCGCACCCTTCAAGGAATAAAACTTCGTATACTCAGGTTGAACAACTTGTTTAGGCGGGTGAATACAATCTTTCACCGCCTGACACTATTCAGCTTTCTTAACGTTCAAAGCTTCTTGATTTTGTGTAGCTTGACTGGCTGTCGGAAGTTTCTCTAATTTCCGACTAAGATCTTCATCATTGACATTAAACAATGCATCATCATCAGGAATATCTTTGAAATCGTTCGTTTGATAGATAGGCTCTGCTGAATCAACATTTTGCTCGAAATCTATCTCATCATCATCAGCATCAGAATCAGGAGGATTTACGTCAGAAGCAGATGCAGATTCGTCAGATATAACGTCATCAGGATTCATCTCAAATAGTTATGCAATCTGTTCTTTGGTCAAACTATGTACTATCTCTCCTTCTTCTTTGTCGTGATCCACGCTAAACTGTATTACCCCCTGCATATCCAAAATGTAAGTTAAATTGGACTTTTTATGTGAAATAGGAGTAATATCATGCTGCGATTCACTCTGATGTTCTTTACCAGCTTCATCAGACTCCGTGTTTTCACTATCTTCACCAGTCGGGTCAGCAGATGCATCGACTGGTGCGTTGAGTCTGAATATTCCATCATCACCTACAATCATACTATCTTGGATCAGATTTGTAGCATCCTCCAACTTCATGAACTTTTCTGTAAAAAGCGCCAATTCCTTGTTCTGATCCTCAATCAACTGCTTCTGAGAATCAAGCAATAGATTATGATCCTCAATCTTCTTTGACATTTCAGCTCTTTCAGCTTCCCCTTTAGCCATCAAATCATTCAGTCTCTTGATTTCTTCATCTTGTTGCTGTTGTTTTAACAAAACACCCAACACCATAGAATTTAGAGTAAAGAGCTGAACCGAATCAGATATCTGCACTGACGCCGACGATTGTTCTCTTGTGATTGTAGTTGTCGTGGCTGTCGTCATGAGAGGATCGCTTTGTTGAGGACCTTGCTGTTGTTGAGAGGCCATAGGAGGAGGAACTGGAGTTGTTGTGCTGGCAAGGTCAGTACGTTTCACCAACTTGAAACGTTTTGAAGATTTCTCCTTTGTTCTGATAATATCTCTCAACGACTTTCCTGCAGCTTTTCTTTTCTTTACTGAAGGAGTCTCCTCAGTACTCAAAACGACATCGTCTTCATCTCGTAACTCAACTTGAGATGAAGATGTACCAGTAACAGGAGATTCAACCGGAATAACCTCCTCATCCGAATCAGATTGGGGCACAACTATATCCTCAGTATCCGAATCACTCCCCTCGTGTCGCCATTTCTTGTCGCCAGGACAGACATACTCTGGATTAGCAAGATGTCCAATCAATCTCTTCTCCTTAGGCTTCACATCCTTTCCCTTGTATGAAAGCATGCGTAGCATAGTTCCATCATTCATCGCTTCTAGCTTAATTGCATCTTCATAATTCTTTGGCAAGTTTGGAATCTTCGCATCCAGGATCATTTGCACAAATCTAGCATACATCAAATACTTCAGCTTCTTTATCTCCAAATTCTCCATCATGTGCTGCAAAATCATTCCTGAAAAGTTAAATGGAATGTTCAGCACCAATGCAGCAAACGCGCTCTGAATAGACTCTCGCATTTCATCATGTCCAGATCTTCGAGGACTTAAACAATGCTGCAACACATGGCACAGATATTTGTATTGTATGCTGAATCCTGACTTCGTGATCACTCCTTTTTCGATATCCCCATTGTACTTCACCCTGAGGAACAACCCTCTGACGAGATATTTGTTCAGCAACGTGGGCATTCTAGCTTCATCCTCAAAACCAATAACTTCTCGAATGACTTGCTCATCAACCACAACATCAGTCTCGTGAACGGAACTGCTAATTTGAACCTTTCCATCAGCACGTATAACTTCAGCATTTTACCAAAAGGCTGATACGTGAGTCAAATACGGCATATGATCAGTAGAAATAGCCTTGGAAAGTCTTGATCGCTTCAAGAATTTAATGATTCCAGCAAAACGTGTGGCATTGCGAGTTTCCTCGTTCAGATGAGCGCACATGTTGTTCTTCGTACCAATGATCAATCCAGCGCTTTGTGATTGAGAAGATTGTGCCACAGTTGCATCAACAGTAGAAGCAGGGATTTCAGCCATTTTCCTGCAAACATAATTATAAACATTCGAGCGCAAAACAGTTAGAATAAAATTCAAACGTTTTTTTTTTAAGTTTCTGTTCTGGCCATACGTACGAATGAACATTTTCATTCGCACGGATCAGTATGTATTCGTACGAATGAGTGAATCCAAACAAACGAATTACATATTGTACATTTGTACGAATGGCTAAACCATTCGCACGAATGAAGATCCTATTCGCACGGATGAAACTACATTCGTGTGAATGGAGTTCATCGGAACTGTTTGTTTTCCAAAAACCTAGATTTTCATAAACCCTGTTTTAGATCACAAAATCTATACCAAAACGTTCGCAATGCACCGATTTACCAAACCCCTAACCCAAATAACCATTACAGACACACATAAATGGCCAATTGATTCAAGTAGACTCGGACTTAGAATTTAACAATTTATCCCTAAAATGGTCGCTATACCTTATGTGTTTTAGATGGTTGGAATCGCAATTCAATTTTACACAATAAACTGGGAATCAAAAACTCTTTCTAGTACTTTGAAAATTTTGTGGATTTTTCTCTCGATTCGGGCGGATGTGGTATAAAAAGTGAACAGCGCAGGCGGATCTCAAACATATATATACCCATTTCTCATTCGCACGAATGTGAAAGACATTCGCACGAAGGAGAATTTTCAGCCTAAACAATACCTTCCCTTTGATTCGTGCGATTGAGTTGTTGATTCGTACGTATGTGATGTACATTCGCACGAATGACCTGTCGAACTCATAAGCTTAAAATTTCACTTTTCTTCAAAATCAAACATCAAATAAACGTTAAGCACACAAAAATTATCAATTTCAGAGAAGATAAACGTTTTGTTCAATGAAACATAATTTCAAAAGATTGTAACCAAAGACTTCATCAACAATTATGAATTTACGAATTTGACATTAATCTCTGTTTCACATCTAGGTCTCAAGTCACGAAAAGTAACCGTAAACTAAAAAAACTAAAAAAACTAAAAAAAATCTTTTTGTATTTTTCTGTTTTTGGTAAATCAAAAGAAATTTTAACTACGACAAACTACTGAAAGTTTAAGAATGTAACTAACAAATATATAAAATGAAAATTTCACAATCTTTTTGTGTTTTTCGAATAAGGGATCAGACTGGTACTGAAACATAGCATTGTCATTCATTTTTCGTAGTAACTATTAACATATCAGGTAACGATTATTGGTATATTTGTCCTCTTAAACTTAAACAAACATTCACTTGACATTTTTCTTTCAAACTGGTTATCTCGATAAGATCTCCCAATATTTTGAACATAGATATCAACACACATTTTGAATTTTAACAGTCATCAAAATTATATCATAATTAGAATTGTGTGTATGTTCGTGTATTTGTCCTCTTAACTTTTCAAGTTTTTCAATTCTATTTTCATAAATACCAGACGTAATATCATAATATTTATTTCGTATGTCAGTATGACATCCACTGCACAGGCAATAAGGACCAGTGATTCTTGATCGTTAAAACGTTTAATTTACACCATTCAGAGAATAAGCACTTCGTCACCCTATATTTGGAATGCTCGAGTTATGATCATTCTTTCGACCTTATAACTCTGTTCATCCATCAAGGTATTTTTTAAGTTTTTAAGTACTTCCTCACCCTTTATTTGGAATGCTCGAAATATGATCTTCTTTCGACCTTATATTTTTGTTCATGCATCAAGGTATTTTTGAAGTTGTTTACTTATCTCTTACTTTGTATTTGATCTTGAATAGACTTAGTCTATTTTGGTGTTCACATAATTTCTTTAAATTCTTTGATCTTGATCAAATCATTCAAGAATGTTATCCCAAAATCACTGAAATGGCCCTTAATTGCTTCAACAAATACTGACATACTGTATTTATTTTCTGATATTACGCCTAATATTTACTATCATCAAATTGATCCAGCGAAAAGCCACAAACACTACAAGACAAAAGCTAATCATAATATTTTAACAATTTAATTTCGACTGTTGTGTGCTGTTTACAGTGTTCTCAATTGTTATTGATCTCCAGATATCATTTAGACAGTCTTTGAGACATATCCATAATGATTTAAAATAAATTTGATATCTGCGACAACCCTTTTAAAATGATTTAATTTCGTCAAGTTTCAGTGAGATAAGCCTACCAATATATCCTACAACTGACATGTGTAAACATTACGTTCAACATACTTTTTGAAAATTTACATGTTCAGTTTAGTTCAGTATTTCCTCACTTCCCCCGTTTTTTTTTTTTTTTTTTTTTTTTTTTTTTTTTTTTTTTAAGTTATTTCTCCCCCCAAAATTCTAAAAATAAAAATCTTTTTGTATTTTTCGAAATTTTATAAAACTAAAAAGAAGACAACTAAAAATAAAACTAAAAATCTTAACGTAGTGTACAAGATTAATCCCGGTTACTTGTCCGACTTGACCTCTTCAAGTACGTCACTCTTTTTGACAACACCATTTTCCAGTAATAAAAACCCAAACCTAGACTTATCAAATGCTTTTGTAAAAATATCTGCTTTTTGAAACATTGTTTCGATATAAATGACATCAATTAAGTGTTTTTCAAAGCAATCACGAATGAAATGATATTTTACGCCTATGTGTTTGGTTTTAGGATGGTGCACGGGATTCTTAGTGACAGCTATGGCAGCAGAATTATCAACATAAATAGGAGTAGTAGTGATAGACAAACCGTAATCACGCCGTTGTTGCTGAATCCAGATAACCTGAGAACAGCAGCTAGCCGCAGCTACGTATTCAGCCTCACATGTGGACAGTGCTACATCGGTCTGTTTCTTGCACTGCCATGTTATGAGACGCGTTCCGAGAAACTGACATCCTCCTGAAGTTGATTTAGCATCCTTCTTGCAACCTCCATAGTCCGAGTCACTGAAAGCAGATAATTCAAAATTGTCATCATTAGAATACCAAAGACCTAAATCTGGAGTACCCTTCAGATATTGCATGATTCGTTTCACTGCTTGAATATGAACAACAGTTGGTGCTGCTTGGTATCGGGAACACAAGCGCACAGGAAACATAATATCTGGACGAGAAGCGGTGAGGTACATAAGAGAATCGATCATGGAGCGATAGAGAGATTGATCAATTGGCTCCCCCGTAATTTCTGGTGATATCCCGTGATTCACCGATAAGGGAGTAGAAGCAGACTTCGTTTCCGACATTTCAAACCGTTTCAAAATGTCGTTGACATATTTTGTCTGATGTATAAAGATTCCCTCTGCTGTTTGATCTACTTGTAGCCCCAAAAAGAACTTAATCGGAACCATAGAACTCATTTCGAACTTGCTTGTCATCACCTCTTCAAATTCCTTACACAATTCTTGATTAGTAGAACCAAAAATGATGTCGTCCACATATACTTGCACCAACAGAATATCGTCACCTCTTTCCTTAATGAACAACGTACAATCGATAACACCTCGACGAAAGCCATTGTCGATCAGATGATTTGCAAGTGTCTCATACCAGGCGCGCGGTGCTTGATGCAGACCATAAAGTGCTTTATCAAGAATATACACTTTATCCGGATGTAATGGGTCTACAATGCCTGGTGGTTGATTGACATACGTTGTTTCTCGAATATTCCCGTAAAGAAAAGCACTCTTTTCATCCATCTGGTAAACGGTGAATCTTTTGTATGATGCGAAGGCTAGAAAAATCTGAATCGCCTCCAATCTCGCAACCGGATCAAACACTTCATTATAATAAAGACTGATATAAACGTTAATTACATACGAATCTAGTAACTAACTAAATGCACCTACACCTTCCATGCCATGCACTTCAACACTTACACTAGTTTCCTGAAACATAAGATAAAGTGTCAACTACATAAAGTAGTGAGTGAGTTACAGTTTTGAGTTTCTCGATAAAAGTTTCCAAGTGAAAATATATATGTATAAAGTATCATAAATGAAAAGAAAGCGGAACGGCGCTAAAACATGTATATATTTATGTGTAAAGGTTTCGAACACACGCAAGTAGAGTAGAACTCGTATCATAAAAGTTATAGCGGAAGCAATCGCTAAAATATTGTATATGCGTAGGTAATATGTGAGCAACTAAATTAGTATCTTGTATCAATCACTTGGCTTAATATAACGTAAGTCTACACGAAACCGATTTTCTGGTCAGAACACGCCCCAAAGTTTCACAATAAATGGAGTTTCATCTGAACTAGTAATATGTACCTAGGTCGCGAACCACAAGCAAGGAGTGACCTCTCCTAAGTATCGATACCCATAATACTAACGGCTAATGCTAATAGTGTATAATGTTTCCGAACTAAAAACGGGGCACTTTGAACTCTTTTTCTAAAACTAGTAGTACGCACTTACGGAGTTTATATTCTCATCAAGGATTGGTTGCGCATACAAGTAACCTAAATTTAGTTTAGTCAATTAATAGGGCATTAACACATTTTACGCATATAAGTTTCACAAAGTTTCACAAGTTTCCAAAGTTTCACAAGTTTCTCAAAGTTTCCCAAGTTTCTCAAAGTTTCACAAAGTTTCTCAAAGTTTCACAAGTTTCTCAAAGTTTCACAAAGTTTTCATACGAGTTGCAAAAAGTTTCATAAAAGTTACATAACCAAATACATCTTATGTTTCCCCCAAATAATGTTAAAAACAGTAAAATAGTGGGGTTGTAACTCACGGGTTGCGGGGAAAAAGTCTCGAGTAAGTGAGAAAGGAGCGGAACGCGTCGGGAATCAAAGGTGACCTAAAACACCGAAATGCTGCTTAAGTATAAATAGTATGAATCAAGTTGTGTTAAAGTTCCATTTTAACATTTTTAATATTAAATCTTTATACTTTAAATTCTGTCCCAAAGTTTCAATACGGAAAAGTTATATGTTAATACGTGTTGGTGTACGTTTTAAGGTCCGATTAGTCCAATTATGTCCAAAACGAGTCAATGTCCAAGGTCAATATGTATAAGTTACAAAAATGTTAAGTCACTGAGTTTTAGTATAAGTTTACGGTGAAATTTGGGCAGCGCTTCCGCGCTATAAAAATTTAATCTATTTTCGAACACACTTTCCCGCTTTAACAAACGTTTTAAACCATATAAATCAATAATACAAGTGTTTTTAATCCTCAAACTCATCCAAACATATTTATTTATAAAAAACAGTAATTTTTCAAAATGTATAATCTGTGGTAAAGTTATTTGGACACAATTTTAACGTTTAAGGTTGCAAAACGGAGATTTTTGTGAACAGCGAGATCCAGACAGCGGCTGGAGATATTCAGCCGCCGGCTGGATATCTTCGGCTGCCGGCTGAAGGCCTTCAGCCAGTTTCATGTTTTCGTTATTTTATCGATTTTTGAGCCGATTTAGTGTTAGATTCTTACATGCAAACTGTTTTTGGTCGAATATAATCATTTTAGAGTAAAAGTTTCAGTTTCTTGTAGATTTATTTCATCAAAATTGAAAAACCCGTTTTTAAGCAAGAAAACGTTTTAAACTTTTATAAAAACCATTTTTCAACCTTTGGATCATCCATGCAAGTAAAGATTTATAAAATAACAGTAAGTTTAAAGAGTTTTACCGAGGGAAAAAGTTGTGTGACGGTTGGATGTGATTCTAGCTTCAAAATGGTAGAGAAACTTCTTCCAAAACCCGATTTTAAGCTTCCTCCTTGTTACCCTTTACTTTATGGATGATTTGTGTGAGTTTTGATGGACGATTTTGTGGATTTAAGGGTTGTTTTGATGGTAAAATCACTGTTTTGCTATGTGTGACAACTGTCAAAAACTCAAGTCGACAACGCTAACTTTTAACCTCGATACGCTACTTGATACTTGCTTTAATTAACTTTATGTGTTACGTGGCTACGTATACATACCTCTTTGAGCTAAGCTCGATGTAACTCACACAAAACTTTTTAACGTAGTTTTACGTTACTTTAACTCTAAACGTGTGTGTCTCGGAATCAAACCAACAATTGAACTATAAATACCAAGAAAACACCTAATGAACTTTCCTAAGTTCACAACGAATCATAATTAAGAACTTTCAGTTAACAAAAAGGTCCAACGAAACAAAAACGTAAAAACAAAAATTAGATAAAATCTGATTTTGAAGCCCGGTGCGCAGCACCTGCTGCTTGGTGCGCAGCACCGGATGACAGATTCACAAAAGTTACATTTTTGGTCCTTATCTCGTTTTTATAATAAATCCAACCAATCACAAACGACTTTTGCACATTATTACTGAATTGTAGCAGACCCAAAACCCCTTTATCACTTACACTCTACCTTTTCTTTCATTTTCATTTTTCATTTTATAAAAACACAAACACACACTCCAAAACACACACACTCCATTTTCTCTCTACCCCTCTCTCAAGAACATCACAAATACAGAAAGTTACAGCCCTTAAAATCCATAAAATCACCATTACAAACCATTCAAACATCAAAAGGAAGCAAGAAGAAGCAAAGGATTTCGGTTAAAAAGCTTTTCTACACTTTTGGAGCTCAAAACTCATCTAAAACATCACCTAAGCCTTTTCATTCGGTAGAAACTCTTCCTTTTTACTTATATTACTATTATAACCAATTGCATGTATGATCCAAGCTCTAAAATCAAGTTTTGATGAAGTTTTATGACCATTTTTATACAAAAACGGGTTTTTGGATTAATGATGCTTAGATCTTCAAATTTATGGATAAAAGTTACATATAAACTGAGAAAATGATGATTAATAAGGTTTATAACAATTGCATGTCGAAATCTACCATCAAGAAAACCGATTTAACCACCAAAAAACGGTTTTTGGAGAAGTCCAGCAAGCAGGTGCTAAGCACCATGAAGCAGGTGCTAAGCACCGAGCTGCTGGCATCTCCAAAAATCGTTGTTAACTTGATAAAAATCGCCACTTTGAACCTATAATATCGAATCTGAATATAAGCTACTGTAATAAACAAATACTTGTGTTTGGGATGACTTATTTGACATATTACATTTGGATTGAACTTGGTGAATTAGCTTAATAAGTGTTATAAAAATTGTAAGCGGGAAAGTGGGAAAATTTTGGATTTAGAAACTATAGCGCGGAAGCGCTGCCCAAATTTCGTTAGAACTTTATAAAACACTTCAGCGGCTAAAACATAACTTGTCACATTAACTTTGGACACTTTTGGACAAGACGTAACAAAAACAATTTTGAACGATTTCGGACACAACAATTTTTGTCACTAAGAGTAAACCAAAACATTGCTACATGTAAAACATTATACGATATACGAATAACAAAGTTAACTAATAACATCATACTTACCCAAGAATTTGGCACATATTAGGATTCCGGTGATTCCGAGCACCTTTCGAGCTATTCCGAGCATGCTACGATCTTCGCAAACAGTGAGTTACAAACCCCTAATCTTTTAAATGATTTTAAACATATATTGGGGTGAAATGCGAGTCTTGGGCTTAGACACTACTTTTAAGATGAAACAAACTTTGAATACTTTTACGAAACGATTCGATACTTGAATACTTTTACGAAACGATTCGATACTTGAATACTTTTACGAGACGATTCGATACTTGAATACTTTTACGAAACGATTCGATACTTGAATACTTTTACGAGACAATTCGATACTTGAATACTTTTACGAAACGATTTTATAGTTGAATACTATTACGAAACGATTTGATACTTGAAAACTATGACGATACGCTTTATTACTTGAATACTAAAACGAATAACTATTTTGCCGGCATTGTTGAGGGTTTTGCCAACAATGTCGAGGACACGAAAGCTATATTTGCCAATGACTTGGCATCGATCGACATGTTGCGGACGTTGTACAACATGTCGTGAGATGCTGCGAAAATCCCATGCACTCCTGCGATACTAGTTGCTATTAATCTCTGGGAGAGGACCGATAGGATTTTATGGATAGCGCTATTAGGGTAGTTGACCCTCACCACAACGACAACAATTGATGGTCCATAAACTTCTAGTGGGTAATTAATAGGTTTAGCAACGCAACGATACGATCATTGGGCAATACTTAGGATTGTCACATAGTCGCGCTATGTGGTCAATGCCTACGAAAACGAATACTAAACTTTACGCATGGTTATGCGACTACTTTTTGAATGCTATACTTTTCGCATGCTTATGCGACAACTACATGAATGCTATACTTTACGCATTGCTATGCGTCGAAACTTGATTTACTTATACTTTACGCATTGTTATGCGTCAACGCTTTGATTACTTAAAACTTTGTAGCTCACTAACTACGTCTCCCGTAGTTAACACTTGACTCGTATTTTCAGGTTGCGATTAAGCTTGCTGATGACTTTATGCTTTGGGCTGATGACTTCAAGAATGGGAAAGGGTTCGAGTGGCTTGGCTAGGAACACTTAACTTGTATTTTGAATATGCAAACGATGCTTTAAACATTTGTAAACCTTTGAAGCTATGTTTCTTTTAATATAATTTGGTGTGGAATTATAAACTTGTGTATCGAATGCTATAGCTCTTCACATTCCGTGTTTCCGCTTTGGCGGGGTGTGACAGACTTGGTATCAGAGCGCAAGGTTATAGTGAATACCGATTTTTCAAAAATCAAACTATAACCAGTTTCTAAAGCGAAAGATTTTATTTAACCAAAGCGTGAAGGCATTGTTTAACTTGAATTATTCGTAGCCTGATCACCTATGAATAATTTGGACTAAATTATGCCAGAACGGGATTGGTAAAACATTAAACGAACCTCCCCGGGAATTCTTGAAGTCAGACCCACACAGACCTAGATGCTATACTTAAGATACTCTATGTGCTCAGCTTATTACTAACACTAACATGAGCCGTATCTTCGAACTAACTAGTCCCCGATTTAGGCTAGGCCGAGGGGGAAAGAGTTAGCTTCGCCCGACAACGAAACGATGTACGCTTTAGAATGACGCTAAGATGAAATTAAGACTTAGTGGGAATTTGGTCCCAATCACCTTTCTACGATGCGACGAAAGGACGAATGCAATCGTGTCAGACGATGAGGTAGATACCCGACGAATACTCTTGAGGACTCACACCTTCCCTACGAACTCGATATACATTGCGATACCTTGTTGAGGTACATGAGCGTTGAGCTAACACCATCGTAAACTATTACATTACCGTATAACGACTTAGATCTGGACTAGTTTATACTGTCCCTTACCGACTATATCACCCTCTCTCTCGACAGAGACGACACATTCTCGACTATCAACACCGTATACAACCTATCCCACTAATATTTACGCGACGCCTTTTATGGAACCTGAAAAGTATTCTCGCGTAAGACATGAGTGCCGTTTCAACTCGACATACTAAGTGATGCGCCCAAGATATCAGATAACTACGGATTAACACTGGAGGACATGATGGGTTCATGCGACAAGTTTATGGATCTCCAGAGATGGTCCAGAAGCCAATGTATCACAACACTCGTATTCACGAACTATCACTCGACATACTTCATACCAAATAAAGGATACATAGGGCAGTCTAGACAACTCGATGCTAGTGGTGGAATTGCTACACGTAAGAGTTTTGAAAATCACTATTATCTCTCGCTCGCCTTAGTGCACCCAATATAGTAATCTTCGGTCGACACGAATTCTTAATCTAAATCGCATGATATGCCCCTAGCATAAACATGTACTCCGCATACCTTACTTTCACTTATCGACCTTATAATCATGGGAAATGATGGACAAAAATTGATGGTACTCGATTAAAGGACTAGCATTTATGAAATCGCAAGGAAATCTCAAACTTATTTAGGGAATCGTTGGTCAGTGTGGATTCCTAAACTCGAATACAAATCTAAGGTAACTTCAAAACAAGGTAGGTTTTGAAAGCACATCCTAAAACGAAGGATCATCACGAAGATATGATCACACTCTTATATTACGGTAAAACCATGGAATAGTTACTTGTAAAACATGTTGAAGTCATGTCTCTACAAGGAAATCATCTAAACATCTGCTCTACAATAAGACCTTATTCACACAAGGCGACATGGGGAGGACAAGGCGAAACCTTATCTCCGAAAACACTTACGACCGAGGTTATGTCTCATTGCTATTTAACCAAGAAGGCGCCTAGGGAAACCGATTAGCAGTAAGGGAGTACCAGAAGTATTTCCTGGTGACTTGCCCGAACTATTACTAGTTCATTAAGTAAACTTAAACATTAACTCAATACTCAGCACAACCCTTGCGTCCCGAACATCTTACAAGTTAGAACCTTCGTGATACGAACTGAGGAAGCGAGATACGACCCCCGAGTAATTGCAGCTCTGACACAGTAATAGAAACGGATTGGTTGACCATTCAAGATGCGAAAATATTTTGCTTAGATAAGACGATTAGGATGCCGTTAGAAGTTGGGAAGTAATTAATAGTACAAGGAGACAGGCCAGGGCAAACTTCGAAACTTATATCGGTGATGAAAACGCTCAAATACTTCAATAAGGGCTGCTTTACATTGTTAGTAAACATAAAAGACGAACAAACACAAGCAACTGACCTTAAGGACATGCCGATAGTTAGAGACTATCCGGAGGCATTTCCCGAAGAACTATTAGAACTACCACCACTGAGGCAAGTAGAGCTTAGAATCGAAGAAATTCCAGGAGCGACACGAGTGGCAAGGACACCATCCCAACTAACTCCGACTGAGATGCAGGGACTATGCAACCAAGTTCATGAGTCATTCGATAAGGATTTATCCGACCAAGCTTATCACCATGGGGAAAGCCGATCCTATTTGTTGAAAAGGGATATGGATCGTTCCGCATGTGTAACGACTACCGAGTATTGGATAAACTAACCGTCAAGAATCGATACCCTCCTCCACGGATCGAAGATATTTTAATCTACTCGCGCACCAAAGGAAAATCGTCAGAGCACTTAAGACTATTATTGGAATTACTCAAGGAACAACAACTTTACGCAAAGCTGTTGGGTTATAACTTAGTCAATATAGGTTAACCATAAACAATGAATCCTAACAAACAAACGAAAGTAACTTAAACAATCAGTTTGATGATTATAAAGTTACTACGGAAGAACTCAAAGACAAGTTGGTGCGGATGATCAGCAAGGTTACTACGGAAGATAGTTACTACGGTTACTATATTTAAAGTCAGAAGTCAAGATAAGGAAGTCAAGCCAAGATACGCGGAAGACAAAGACTTATCTTGCAAGAATCAAATCTAATTAGATAGAGTTATAATTAGATTAGATTACCTTTTGTTTAATAAGTAAAGTTTCCTTATTTATTGTTTAGATAAGGATAGACGTAGAATTCTAGTTTAACTAGAACAAGCCTCAAGGTCTATAAATAGATAGATCCTTGGAGAATAGAAAACACGTTGTATTGATATAATTTGATTAATACGATTGAGGCTTACAATTCGACAATATTATTGTTATTTCTTATTCATTCTTTATTGTTCGATAAGCTCGTAATATTGAAGTGTTCATCCGCTGCTGAACTTCTTCAATAGATCTTGATCTAACGAAGGTTAAGCTTATTAGTTTACATAGACTAATACGATCCTGACAAGTGGTATCAGAGCACAGGAGGTGCTTTAGATCCATAGATCAACGAGTTACGAATCCTCACAAGCAAGAATCATTACAACCAAGATGACAGAAACTGCTCTAGGAAAAGTTCCAATCTTAAAAAGCAACGAATTCCACTTATGGAAGCTACGAATCAAGCAACACATCCTACTGGCAGATTACACAGTATGGGATGTCATCATCAATGGAAACAAACATCCTGCCGCACAAGGAGCTGATGGAGAACCAGGAGTGAATGCTCGCGCACTGGTAAGCGACCTTGAACGAAGGGAAAAACAAACTGAGATCAAGGCTCTCAGTATTCTAATGATTGCAATCCCCAACGAATATCAATCGCAATTCGAAGAATATGAAGATGCCAAATCACTATGGGAAGCCCTGGAAAAGAGATTCAGCGGAACCAAGAATACCAAAAAGAACAAGAAGGCTCTTCTCAAACAAGAGTATGAAAACTTCAATGGCTTACCTGGTGAACGAATGACTCAAACTTTTGACCGCTACAAGAAACTCACTGGAGAGATGCTCAGCGCAGGAATCAAATATGAGAAGGATGATATAAACAGAAAGTTTATCCGAGCTCTAGGGAAGGAATGGATTGTGTACACTGTTATCTACAGACAAGGAGACGCCCTAGAAGCACTAGAGTTGGATGATCTCTACAACGACTTAAGAGTTTTTGAATCTGAAGTTGAAGCAGAAAAGGTTTCTAGCAACAATCCCAGTATTACCAATGTTAATACTGCCCTTACTACAACATCTGGAGGATCCAAACATGAAATCAGCGAAGAGATTTCATTCGAATCCTTCTTATGTAAGTGTGCTAATCTCACAGTCGACGAGGTCCAACAGATGCATCAAGATGATTCTGATGAAATCGATCTCAAGTGGCAATCAGCTATGTTGGCCCTACGCGCAAAAAGGTTCTTGAATAGAACAGGAAGGAGATTCAATCCACGTAACAACGAAAGAATCACCTTTGACAAGAGCAAAGTAAAGTGCTATGACTGTGGTGAATTAGGTCACTTCGCTAGAGATTGTCCTAACAAGTCCAACTCCAACAATCCACGAAATACTCAAGAGACAAATCAAAGTGCACTCATGTCTCAGGACATCTTTGGATTTGATTGGAGCGACCTGGCTGAAGAAACAAGTCAGAATAGAGCACTAATCTCTGAAGAAAAATATCATACGGCTACTGTTCACCATGCATGCATAGCCGTAGTAACAGATGATGCGGACATCTTTGGAGAATTGGTTGCTACGGATGAAGGATCTTCTACTGAGCTGGAGTATGTTGATGTTGATATGACTACACTCAACACCACACTTATGGGATATGACTGGATAGACGATGATCAAGGAGCAAACCACGAGGATGCTCTCATGGCAATCACCTCACCAACTCCAGACACAACATCACTCATGGCTGAGGTACTTCCAAAACTTTGTACTCCTGAAGTAAAAGTATAATCACTAAGTACAAGACCATAATCAATTAATGAGTAATTCCATTAAAGACTAGAAGAACAAAGAAGGTCAGCACTTAGATTAATTGATAATTTAAGAAAACAGATTACGTCCCACAAAGTTAATTGATACAAAGGTATCAGGAGAAGATCAATCTTCTAGAATGGCAACAAGGAGGACTTACGTCTTAAACTAAAAGCAGCTAGGGATAAGGTCAAAGAGTTGAGCTGGATGTAGGAAAGCTAGAATTTGCTTCTAATCTGTAAATGACCTTTGTCAAAAACAAATTCATAGTAAAGTTAAAGCAGGACTAGGATACAAAGAAGTTGCTCCTCCATTCAACCAAAAAACTACATCCCACCATCCCTAGACGAGCCTAGAATCCCCATATCTCCGACACCTCCAAAAGAATCATTCAATGTTGATCCAATCAACTATGATGAAGTTCTAATAAAGGACTTAGTGGAAGAAAGTAAAGTTCATGTTATAAAAAACAAGGATATTCCATTGGAAAATCATCTACTCACAATAGAGGGAATACTTTACCTTCTACACAAAGTTTAGTGTCTCTTGCCATCCACTAACCCCATTAAGAAAGCAATAATCACCTTCAGAAAGCAAAAATAGCAAACACCGTAAGGCAAACACCAAGACCGGGAAACACATAGGCAAACGAGGAAATCAAAGAAATATGAACCAGGTCAAAGCCCAAAGGGACAGGACCTAGGAAGGGATGCTTTATTTGTGGTAGACTAAATCACTATGCAAAGATTTGTTATCATAATCCACAAAATCAGTTGCAAGTGACTTCAAAACCACATCACGGGGTAGGATACAAGGGTAGGGTTGTCTCAAAAACCAACTTTGTTAAACAAAAATCTTCAGAAAAGCAAAGTGGTAACAAAGGGAACAAAATTTCCAACAATAGAGTTA